>CM046462.1:1322737-1566665 GCA_025506415.1 Flaveria robusta
TATTAAATCCATATTGAAACCATGTTAGTTTATTTTTTCAACAGTAATGACTTAAATTTTTTCTAGACACATTTATCTTTAGGTGAGTTTTAAATCTATTACATTTTGGTTGTGAGATTCCTCTCTTACCATTAAACGGTAAGACCTCACCTTGATTGTCTATTACACTCACGCTTTCTTGTTAGGCTAGTATCTTTCCTATAACATTTAAATGAACTTTATTCAAGACTTGAAGATGTATATGAACATCAGCTATACGTATTTTTTTCATCTTGTCTCACACCCTTTAGTTAGATTACAAAGGGTTCGTACAGGAGTAGGGTTTGGTATTCCCCTTTGCTATAGAGTTGAGAATAGAAAGAGTGTGATGGGAAAGCAGATCCAAAAACCGCTTTATCCAAAGGAGCTGACAACAATTAATTTTGTTTGATGTGATGGATTTATGTAGCTTTCTTTGTAATTTTTTTCATTGCATCCTATTATCGTTACGATATTTTTGTATTCAAATGCTGCTATGCTTATACCCTTGGATTAGTATGTTTTGTGATACAACATCATCTAATGTTAAAGCATATGTTTTGCATCAGCTTTAGAAAACATTAAATGCTATACAATAATGTGACAATGGTCCATTTAATTTTAAAGCATTTATTCAACCATGACTGATGTGTGGTGATGGCATTGAATTGGTGGAGAATCTCGTAATAATTTGCAAAGTGACAGATTTAGTTTGGTTTAACATTTTGTAGTGATGTGAGATCTTTCTTATAGTCTTCTTATTTAGACATGTTAGCGTCGTATAATACAATCTCAGAGGATGAAGATAGGAAGAAACTTATTAATACTATTATTCAGATGACCTGTTTGTGTATATGAAGATTGGGGAATGATGTAGTCTTCAACTATAAAAAGACTAATGTTGCTAGGATTGTGGAGGAAGTAAAATTTCTAAGCTCATTATGGGTTATGCTAGGATGAAGGGTAGAGCGTTAGAGTGGTCCTTATGGTTACAAGAGAGTTGAATTGTTATCGAGGAAGAGTCTTCTTGTTTTGATGTTAATTGATGTAATATGTTTGGTTTTCTAGGTTTTAGTTTCTTGCTAGACCGGTTTATTTGATAAAAAAAATTCTTTTAAAAAAATCTTAAAAACAATAATTATATATCGTTGAACTTTTGAAGAAAATTGTTAAAAGATAAAAGAGTTATAGAATGAGTAAAGAAATCATAAAAACATTGAGAGTTAAGATTTTTATATGTTTTTCTAGCTTTTTAAGTATAAATATAAAATGATATTTTTATTAATTTAACATTTGGTTAAGGTGGTATTATTTTTTATAATTTGATTAAAAAGGGTTTAGAAAATAGAAATATTTGCTTTATCACTTTGGCTCGCAATCCTAGACGGCTGTTCAACGAAATAATTCAAAACGTGTTAAAATGTGTTCACATTCAACAACTTTAAATTATATAAATAAACTGTAATAATTAAATAATATAATAATAATATATAACTGTTATAAAACTAGTTCATCTCAATATGCAATGTTTTAGGGTTTATCTTAAAAAAAGTATATTTTTCTTATATTATAGTAAATGATTTTTACGTTTTTAAGATCAATTATTCTTGTTTTTGGAATTATTATGGATGTAGAGACGAAATTGGATGCATGGAGTCAAAAGTTGTGAAAAAGGTCCAAACTTAAATAGTTATTTTTCTAATTTAAAGTGTGTGATTCTTTACTGGTGTGATTATGGTGTTAAAGTTCTCCTTTATATAGAAAGATTGTATGTTAAAATCTTATAATTTGTAAATATAGAGGCGGAATAAGAATAGATTAAGACTTAGTTTAAAAAAGTGCTTAGCTTTGGTCTATATTAAAACATCTAAAATATCATTAGGAGTATACAAATAGACTAGTTCACAAGACTTTGTTGACTTAAGTATATATTCATATTACAGAGACGTTTATTTTAAATCCTCATATTCAGCATAACTACCGGTTTAAATAATTGGATTAATTGACTTCAAAAAGAGAATTACATATCCTAAAAGAAATTTTATAACATTTATTTATGGTTAAACTGTAATTTAAACAACAAAAAGTTTGAACAAATGTATGGATTCCTTTTAATGAATATAATATATTTGGTTGTATGCACTTAGCAGAGTGTTTGTTTTTTAGATAAAAAAATCATGTAGATTCCACCAAACTCACCAATTAAAAAAAATAACTATTAAGGTAAAATAATAATCTCTAACTCATGACTCATGAGACAAGCTCATTCGTTTTCATTAATCTAGCATTGTGTGTTTTTTCTTTGTCTGCACCTCGCGTTTATTAACATTTACTTTATAATAATGTACCCTATTTCTTGCCATAACTTTATATGCATTTATTTACATACTTAACCACTTTATTGTAATAACCACAACACAATAGCCACAACACAATAGCGTTCACCATTTTGTTTTGAAAATGATATGCGGTTTAACGAGCCGCATTGCGCGAGTTTTATTACTTTTCTTGAATGACCAAAGGATATTTTTAAGTCCGGTCACCCGGGTAAACCTAATAGTGAATGCCATCCACACCCGCGAACACAGACAACGATGCTTCATCAAGAACTCGAACCCATAATCTATAATTTGGAAAGACATGAGTGCCTCCTTCTAATGGGCTATATATCTGGGCTCATGGGCTTATCACCCGACCCGATATTCATCAAGAAAAAATTGGACAATCAAGAAATCAAGAATCCAGTTCTTGATCTTTGCATCAATTAGCTAGGGTTTTAATTAGGGTTTCTTCATGGCGTACACGAGAGCTGTATCCAGATTATGCCTTCGTCTTCAATCATTATCTCCCAAATTCAACACCAAAACATCTGTTTCCCTCTACACTGATTCATCATCTTTCATCAAATCGACCTCAAAGCCCCAACTTTCTTCTTCCACTTATCGTACTTCAAGGTTTGTTCTTTCGATAATTGAATGAGTTATCAACGATTTCAGTTGTTTAATACCATACTTGAATTTGAATCTCACAATGTTACAACGTTAAGGTTGAAATGCACAGAAATGATTGGTTTAGTTGATTGTGTATTGCTTTCAATTTGTTGTGTTAGGTTACCAGTGGAATTGAGTGCTTTGATGACGATGATGCCATTGCATAGTGCCATTGCATCATCATGCTTAAAATCAGGGTTGTTGGTGGAATCTCAAAGCTGGGGATTAGTCCCTCAAGGTCTGTTTTTGACCCTCGTTTTTCATCATTACATAACTACATAAGTGTTTGATTTTGAATTCTTGACTCACAACTATAAGTGTATCAGTAATCAATCAACTATTGATCATCACAATAAACTGCAAAATCTTGGTAGATTAACATTGCCATGTATAAAAGTAACTTCCATTAGTTAAGGGTGTTTGTCATTTCATTTTGAAAGTGTAGGTCAGATTCGCGTGTTTTCTTTAATGTTTGGGATAGGGTATAGTGAAGCTAATTCTGATTGTATGATTGTTTAGTGGTCAAACAATGAGTTTTCCGATAGATACAACAAATTTGATTCATATGTTATGAACTTGGGGTCGTTTTACACATAATCAGGTGTTGTCAAATGTTATAACAATTGGTTCAAACACGTTGTATTGCAGCTGACTTTCTGCTTCTGGTTATCTCATATAACATAATCAGTTTTAAAAGTGATTCCAAATAAGGGTGTCGTAAAACCTTTTCTGCTCATTACCCAAGCTAATCGACAAAGGCTATTAATATACTGTATCAAGAATTTCTTTGGAAACTTTTGTCTAATGATGACAATGTATGATTAGTTATTTGGTTGTAATATTCTTTTATGGTTGTATTATTGCAGGAATTTCAATGCCTTTATGACTCTCTTTGTGGCTTCTTACAGAGCAGAGGTCTGCAGACTGTAGGTCAAACAAGTTCCTGCTTTTGACATGTAATGCTACTTAGGATAACAGATTTTGTGTTCATTGAAGCCATACAGATGATCATATTTGATCTGTTTTCAGTTTCTGTTGACTGTTTCTTCTTCAACTGCAATGGCTTGCATTTGAAAAATAAAACATCAAGTTGTAAAATGGATTCGTCGCATGATTTTGATTCCTAGTCGCATATGTTCACACCATTGTTGTTTTATCACATGCAAACTAGTCATGTGACCGTAGCTTGAACCAAAGTGATACCATGTGGTAGGAGAGGGATCAATGTGTGTTTTAAGAGATTATTTTCATGATGTTGAATAATTACAATAATATGATTTGGAGTTGATGATAATAAAACATTTAACTAAATTACAGATTTTCTTCAATTTCGGTCTTGATTAGCGCACAAGATTGAATGGCCGATTATCCTCTGGGTTCTTGATGCAATTTCTCATATTATAAAAGGAGTGGTAGAAAGTCTTTTCAATTGTAAGGGGTGTGTTAGCTGTTGATCGTTTGATTTGAAAAAATTATAGATTCCATTTGGAGTTGAGATAGATATATAGACACATCTCATTTAAATTCAGCTTTCACCTGAACTTGATTATTTTAGTTGTATGTTATCTCATGTCAGTTCTCTTTTGAAAATTTCTCACTAGCTTTCAAAAAAAAATATGAAATAAATACTAAAATTTCAATTTGTTTAAAGCTAAGATCATGTTAAATATTATATTTTTTTATTATAACACATTGTCTAGCAGAACTTTTCTTACTTTACATAATTCTTTTTTATTTCACACCCTTAGATCCTGTGGTACAAACCGTCTGATCCCAAAAAGTCCAACATTCAACAATAGGCTCCATATTTCTTATTATAAACCATCACTTAGCACACAAATAAAAAAATCACAGAAGGGATCCCCTAAAGATTTGGTTTTGACAAATAAAGCCAAAAAAGATAGAAATTGGACAAAACTTGTTACTGTTTATGCAATCAACCCCTCCGTTATACTACCATTTTGCTGGCAAAATTAGAAGGAAAAAATAAAAGAAAAGAAAAGGTAACTGTAGCATTAAAACCAAAAGATAACTGCAAAAATTCATGTAATTTGCATTTGCATTTATAGAAAAATGCTATTAGTTTTATACTATTTGTGCAAAACTTCCAACTAGTATTACACAGCTAAATTCTGCTTAAAACTTGACGGCTAGAGATTTGAGAAACGACTAGAGCTATTAGATCCTTTCCGTCGCCTACGCCTCTTTTGTCTGATTCTCCAGAAATTTATGAGAATCAATATACCTGTAATATTTAACATCTGTTAACCAAAAGGTTAACCTTAACATATAAGTTCTATAATTGCAAAAGTTTACTAACCTAAAACAGCAACAACAGCAGGTACAAGCCAATGACTTGGAAATACTACGGGTGCATCCAGCTGCAAAATTATAATTAAAACAGTTAAATCGATGTCGTTTGTTTTGTGAGTCCCATCTCAATTCTTGTAGGACCCGTCCTCATAAGATAGAAATCTTGATAAATAAAGGGGCGCCTGGGCAAGCATTTTCAAACTGATTATCTGATATAATAAAACAGGTTTATTTGAATGTGGTAACTTCTGATAAATTAAGAAATAATAAACAGAATGACCAGAAAGGTCATTTTTTGAGAAAAGATAGACTATTTGTGAATAAGTAAATAATATTTAACAGAAAATTGCCAAAGAGGGCAACCAAAGATCACAAATTTGAAAATGTAGCACATAGACAATTTCTCTCTCGTAAGAAAATTGACAGCTCAATTAATAAAAAATAAAAAAGTAGGGCTGTCAAAATTGAACTATGTTTGGGTCCCTAAAATTTGACAATAGTTGAACTTTCACTTCTATATTTGTCAAAAATTGACTTTCAATCTTAAATTTGTTTAAAAAATAACTCACTCCTTTTGATATACTCATACCACATTGTTTGATTTAAGACCTTAGGTTACAATTCTTGACAATTTCCTTTATTAAATAGGTTTTTGCAAGGAAGTCAATAGCAATCATCCAAAACTAACTACTCCTAATAGTCACATACTTGGAAGCACGGTATGCTTGTATCAAAGTAAAACAAAACCAACTACAGCAACTTAATAATCATCAGTTCCAAGGGATTGGTTACTTACATCATCTCTGTACAGCAAGCCAAGGAATTTATTGCCCGAAGAAATGTCCTTATTTTTGTCGACAACCTTGGGGCCCTTTGAAATTGAGATATCAGATGAAGAATTTAAACCCATGCCAAGATCAATAGCTTTATAACCTGGTAATCGCCTATTCCGACCTCTAACATGTAATCCATACCCTTTTGTTCCCCAAACATCAAACCTGGAATCACTCCTGCAAATCAATTCCTTTCCAGCAACTGCAGAATATGTTGAGAAATTCAAATCGGTCCTCCGGGAGGGCAATTGATCATCATCTTGGTGTAAGGGTGCTTTTAGTTTGACTGAATTTGAGAAAAGTATGGGATCTTTGACATTTTTGCCTGTGAAATCCAGTATTTTCCTTAAAAGCCAATAACAGTTTGTAACCATATGACTACTGTCCAGACAATTGGAGTCCCCATATACAGCAATCCGACTCCCTCCAATTTCCACTAGGCCAAGAATTGCTGAGTCAGCCTGCTACAACCCACACATGTCATAATTTAATATTTTCACAAATAATGTACATTTACAAACAATTCGCTAAAACGGATACAGAACATAATATGAAATATAAGGGGGTGGTTGGATTTGCGTTTTGAAAGTTAAGATATGGATTGGAATAATCAGATAGTTGTTTTGAGTGCCTTGCTAATTCTCACTACTTAATAAACTAATAGATAGAATAATATAATAGAGCATTCTTTTGGTAAATGATAAAAAGACTTTTGGGATAAGAGGAAAATATTTCTTGAATTAGGTTTAAATTAAGGGTGATTGCGTCATCTTGTTTACCCTCTTATACTTTCATTGTCGTAGATAGTATGAAACTGATCATCCAGAACTCATTTATTTGACCCATAAATAATCAAAAGCAGAAAACAGAAACTTTTTGTTTTGAAAAATCATATTTTGTTGCAGATAATCAAATTCAAAACTAATGATCCAGAACTAATTATTTGACCCCCAAATAACCATAAAATAAGAAGCAACATGCATAAGCTGTTATATAAAAATGTTAAAAACTGATCACTGCACCTACAAGTCACAATAATCTGACACGCAGATTGTGTCTACAAATCTACAATAGTCGTAAAATAAATTTTAATTCATCAAATCCATCCCCTCCCTCCTAAACAGCAAAAAGAAACAAAATCATGCTAATTATGTTTATAATGAAGAGAATATAGAAAAGTTGAGGTTAGCTTACATTGTCTTTACCACCAGCTAGGAAACTATGTGTGGCCCCACTTTCTGAGCTGTCATAAAAAGGGAAACGATGCACGTACCCACCGCTCGGGAATTTAACAATATTAGTCCCAGAAGCATACTTAATCAACTCATCATTCAAATTAAAATCACCATTTAAAATCCTATCTCCAAAAGCAATACCAAACGGTGCCAAAAGATCATTCAATGCAGGAACATTAGCACCACCAGTAACTGGAGTCCACCAACTCCGTGTATTGTCATCAAAAAACCTCATTTTAACCATTGTATCAACATTATACCAATCACCGAAAACAACCAAACTAAGTCCAGTATTTACAATATCATCCCTCAACTTTTGAATCTCTTCTTCAAAATACTCATCTTCAAGATCCACTAGCATTAAAGTCCCATAATGACGAGCATCAAAACAAGTCAAAGGTGACCCGAGTGTTTCAATATAATATCCTGCATCTCTTAACATGTTAAACATAATATGAAAATTGGTATGCAAGTGGTCCCCATGCCAGTCAAGAATATCATTTCTAACATCTAATGAGTCGCGCGGAATGTAACCGGGGGGGTATTTGATGCTATGAAATTGGTCCCACAGAATCCTAACTGATCTTGGTGGGGTCGGGATAACTTTTAGTTTCAAATGTAACACACACGTACTATGTCGAAACGAGTTTTCACCTAACCCTGGCGGGGTGTAAACTTTAACGGTTACATTACCCTCGATTTCACCTGAAAATTGAGATCCTTCTTCTTTGATTTGCATATGTAGTGCAAGAAAACCAGTCCATGGCCAAATAATATCAGAATAAGTAAAGTGAATACTTAGAAGATTACTTTCTTCATTTGCTGGATGCCAAACTGGTTGGCTTTCAATATAGCCAATTACACCCATACCATTTAATATTGTTGTGTTAAATAAAACGGGCATTGCATCTGCATAAAGTGGTTGTTGGCAAAACGGCCATGCATACGGGCAATCTGTATAATCTAGAACACTAGGGAAGATGCTGGCCCGTGGTGTGTAGCTTTTTAGTATTTCATATGATTCTAATAGATCAACCCGGCCCGCACCCTGTTCATACATATTAGGGCCCGAAAGCTTTGCAGCCCCTTCAACTAAAGCTTGTTTCATGCTTGCTGGATTTAAAAGTTGTTTCCTATCACTTTCAGGGATTACACTCACAAGCAGGCACACTACACCAGCAACCACAGGACTTGCAACACTTGTTCCTGATAATGTTTTACAACCTGTACTAATTTTGGATCCCATAATTTCTCGCCCATATGCAACAACGTCAGGCTTAACACGTCCATAACTGTCAAAACAAAGTTTGTAACCATATAATTCTATCAATATTTTGTAATGAATATTAACTTCAAGCATATAATTAGTCAACTGTTAATACCCATGAGGAATCTCCCAAGTGCTCAT
Organism: Flaveria robusta; assembly: GCA_025506415.1. NCBI lineage: Eukaryota > Viridiplantae > Streptophyta > Magnoliopsida > Asterales > Asteraceae > Flaveria > Flaveria robusta. The sequence goes on from CM046462.1 coordinate 1,331,535, forward strand.
GCCGCGTGATGAAAATGAAGCAATGTGATCATTGTAATCTATACCACCAACGCCAATAACATCACTTTGATCCGCAGGATTATTCAGTGTACCATAAAGGGGCCCATCATTTCCAATTGCAGACACCATTATAATATTGCTTGCGGTCAATTCCAACACCTGGTAACAGATCAAAATAGACTCAAGTCAAAACGGATCATATTTGAAAAACAGGTCAATGAGAGTCTCACCTTCTCTACAAACGGAAGATCTAAGTAATCAGGACCACCAATGCTCAAGTTTAAAACATCCATATTGCTCGCGATTGCATAATTAAATGCATCTAAAAACCATGATGTATATGAAACCTGCAATAAGCTGAATAAAAACTTATTCTTTAAACAATTAAACGCCTAATTCTTTACATACAGGGTAAAAGAAGACCTACTCTAATAACAATAATAATAACTAGTGATTTACGCGTTGTGAAACTTTACAATATGCATTACCTGCGCATCTGTAAACACACGAAAAGCATAAATCTCAGTGTCTGGTGCAAAACCAAGGCATTCTGCATCTTCACCTGCAATCACTCCAGCAACAAATGTACCATGTCCAAGATTGTCATTCAAAGTATCTTCATTGGTCCAATTCGTGCGTTCCTGAAATTGTAAAAAGATGGATATTAGAATCTTCAAATCTTGCAAATTCAACCAACCATTGTTAATAATACAACCTTGATATTGCGAAAGTGTGGATGATCAGATCGAATTCCAGTATCAAAAATCGCCATTTTAACCTTAGCCCCGGTGTACCCTTTGGACCAAAGTGCATCTGCTCCAAACAATGATGTAACCTGTGATCTCTGCACACACAATAGAATTTCCTCTAATCAATTAACACTATCAATTAGCAAATACTTAAAAACACAAAACTGTAATCGAATGAAACTTACATGTGACAGTAGCTCTCTTCTCCATTCAATCGTCTGATTACTATCCTCACCTTCACCAAACGACATTGAAGTAAAGATCTTCCCAGGCCTCTTCTTCCCACCGGAAAACGCTCCGATCCTCTCATCTTCCTTATCACTTCTACTTAGTAAATCTCTTAACTGATAACTCGAATCAACCGTAACATCCTTCACCATCTCCAGCCTCTCAAACTCTCCGACAACCGAATCCACCGCCTCATCGTCGATCGCCACCACACCGAAGTCCGTCGGGAACCTAGAGGCAGGGTTATTTCGGTCAATCCATTCCCAATTTGAACAATCGTTGGATTTCCCCTTTGTGCTCTGCTCGAGATAGTTCTTGTGGTGTTCTGCCTTCTTGTATTCGATGAATCTGACTATGTAGTTTCTTCGAGGTACAATCGGTTGTTGTTGTGAGTGTGGAGGTGAATTGGGGGCTAGGGTTTGGTTCTGAGGGGACTTGTTGAGGTGAAAGAGGGAGATTGAGATGAAGAGCATGATGAGTGATAGATTGATGATGGAGATTTTGAATTTGTGTGAGATCGTCGCCGTCACCTTCGCCGCCGTCGTCGTCGTCATGTCGCCGGAGTTTGGTCGGAACGATCATCAGAAACGGTGAGAGAGATTCATTTGGTGTATCCAGATGGATCTCCGATTCGTTACTTGATTTGTCATAATTTTCTCAAAATATTTTATAAGGCTTTCTTTATTGTTTTTTTGATGACCGGGCACATAGGCATAAAAAGTAAAGGCCTACGGTCGGCATGGACATGCCGATCATCAAAGAAGAAAGCGAGAGAGGCGTAGTGGAAATGGGTGATGCGGCGTGGCCAGGGGTGCGGTAACACCGTTACCTATGTGTAACGGTTGCAGGCTTCATTTGCTTTATACAAATTCTTATGTAACAGTAAAAGAGATATGATAATAATAAGTTACACAAAATGTTTATATGGTTAATATTTTTAAGACAAATGCACACACTCAACAAAATAAAATAAATTTGTGACCCCGCTAACACATAAGCGAATTATTTAAGTAACTTATAAATACGCTCATAAAATGCGCATGTAAAGGAGGTTTAAGAATACACAAGATATCAACATGAACACATCAATAAACATCCATAATCATACATAAAATCGCATGTTTGTTTGTGTTAGACACTAAAAATTATTGAGCTAATGGACCACACACGTGGACCACTCGACATAAAGCACTATTTACTCATAGTTGCTAGTTGTTAGTATTAGAATTTAAGTTTAATACTAGAATAATTAAATTCATGATGCTTTATAGAGATTATATTCTATTAACATCTTAGTGACGAACTTAAGTGATATACAATAAAAAATATATATCAATTTCTATTTTATAAAATTATTTATAATTTTTGAGAGCTATTTGAGTGAAAAATATAAGTTATGTTATAAAGCTTTAAAGAAGAGATGTGATCCCGCCAAATACCTAAACTACCATTCACCATGGTTATACTGTTTAGAGGGAGTAAATCAACTGAAGTCTCAAGAGATTCGTCCATTGAAACTCATGCATTTCATCAAATTCTAGATTTTGTGAAAATACTCTCAAGTCTTAACACATCAAGATATGCTGACACGTGACTTGAAACAAATCTTATTTATTTATTTGAATAATATAAATGAAAGTCACACTATACTAAATCTACTTTATATGTCACATAAATAAATATGTATCTAGTTTTGTTTATTACGACTTTGGCTGTAGATGTTAGATGACAGAATGCCTTTAATTTTTTCATGAAATAACAATTTGAGTGTATATTATGTTTGCGTCTTATTAAAGATAATTTTTGATTAGATTTGGTAGAAATGAAACTTTAAATGCTTAAGTGGCACATAAAACAACTCCAATACATGAGTGGTGTTAGTGAAAATAGTTTATTACACGGGTGACCTTCACATTCATTTTCTCTTTTTAAGCTAAATTTAAAAAAAGACATTGAATATGACTTGTTGAATTATACATATTACAGTTAAGATTCTATCAAAAGGAAGCATCACCAGAAAGAATATATCATCTACAACATCAAACCTTTGAAATTCAACTGCATTGCTTGGTTCTTTATCAACATTAACACGTTTTGAACATGTTAAATTTGAAAAACTACCGTATGAAGCTAATAACCCCATTGGAAGATCAACGATGTATGTAGCTCCAACTGAAAATTACAAAAGTGATTATGGAGATACAAAGCTAACAACCCCATGGAAGAATACAAATTTCTATCTTCTGCAACATATGGCAGTTGATGCTGCAACTTACCTACCTACTGTAAGTTTTTGCTTCCTGCCTTGTTGTGCTAAAGATCCGAGTGTTCAACATGTCGTTCTTTACATTTGCTTTGGATTGCACGTGCGAATTATATAAGCTCGTGTAACTTGTTGCGATCTATAGATTAATCAAAACACAATTTTGATTGTTTCTAAAACTTTTTCTACGTGAACATCTTTAACATGTGCCGGAATCTAGATAACCTTCAATGATTGTTACATAAAATAAATGAAATCATGATTTTGTTACTAGAAAATAGTGCATGATAATCATTGTAGGGTAAAGGATTAGCATTTATGTAGGACCAAATTTATAAGGTCAAATTTTCTCATTTGGTTGAATTATAGGTTTGACTACGTAATATATGATGCAAATATAAAAAGTATGATGTTAAACATTAGTTTTCTACCCTTTTTTGATGTAATATGGATGTTGCCTACATCAAAGGTAATTAGACATGAACATTACTTATGATGTTGATATGTTGTCATAAGTGATGGAATGATGTCCATTAATGGTAATGTTGGTTATGACCAATTTTGTTGTGTTTTTATATGATAAATTATTGAGTAAATTATTTTTTTGGTTCCTATGGTTTTGGGATTTTAACATGTTGAGTTCAAAAACTTAATTTTTAACAAATCAAGCCTTGAGGTTTTTTTTTCCTATAATTATTTCAGTTCAAAAAGATAACACCATTCGTTTTTTCTGGTAAATATGCTCATGTGCCTCACGCATGGTGACCGTTTCATTTTCCCCAGCCTCTTATATAATAACCCCTCATTATCTAAAGTCTTCTTCTTTACTTGAATTGCTAATTCTTTGATCGTTCATCTTCTTCAACAATGATGGTCCTTACAACTAGTCCAGCCGGCTGAACCAAGTGAAGAAGAAGATGTTTAGAGAATGAGGATTTTATTCAAAACGTTGGAGAAAATGATTAAAATGATCATCATGTGTGGGACATATGAGCATCTATACTATTTAAATGAGATGTTACCGGGCATATTGTTTGTTTGTTTTAATAATATCTGGATTCATAACTCAGATGCATAAATTTTCGAAGTCTGTTTATTTGATTATAACCGATTAAACAAATTAATTGTGTGTATTAATCCTTTTATGTTTGTAACTTTAGCCCAATTCCTCTCAAGTATTATGAGTTGTAACCCATTAGCCCAAAGCACTTTGAATATAATTTACAGCTATGAAAAAAAACCCTAATGTATGGACCTGACCCGTGCCCGGATTCAAGTAGTACCCATCCAAGACACCCTTAGAAAAAAAAAAGCCTAGGTCCGTCCAACCTTTCATTTTCTAACAGTAAATCCAGTATGTTTCACTATGTTTGTATTTTAACCAAGAACTAATGTAAATCATTTTTGAAGACCAATGAAAATTAATATACAAAAGGATCATATACCATTTTGAAAGTAACGTTCTAGTTTAAATAGGTACTTGCCTTGTCTCAAGGAATATCCTAATTATTCTTTGCCTTTGAGCAAATAATGGTTATGTCAATTTGATTAAATAAACATATTCTCTTCTTTTCATATAAAATGAATCTAAAAATAATAATAAAATACCAATTAAAAACTACGAAAAGATTATAGCCATGCAAGTTTAGGAGTGTGGTTGGCTTCTTTTGATTGGTCCACTTGTCACTTAAACTAACAAACTATTGTCTAATCTTTCAAGCATACAATGACACTCCGGTATTTATGAATAAATAAATACCAATAAAGTAGTGCTAGAGCAAGACTGAAAGAGTAATTAAAAAATCATAGATATTTTGCATAAGTTATGAACTGCACATACCCTTGAAAGTAAATTGTTAGTTATTAAGTTAATATCTATATTTGGAAATAGTTTATGTTTATGCAAACTAAAGATAAGTTCAACAAATTATATAAACATGTTAGTTTTCATAAAATTCATTTGGTAGTAGGGCGTGACCAGCTTGTGGTGAGGTTAAGAAAGAAACTGGTGACAAGGTGAATCTACGAGAGGGTTGTTTGATGGGTTTGATGGGCGTGTTTTGACAATGGTTGTTGTTGTGAACGGCTACTAGGGTGGTCTAATCCAAGTTCGTGACCGTGGTGTTCTCGAAGGTTTTAGTAATAATATTTAAATTAATTTGAAAAATAATACATGAGAACAATAAAACATATAGTGATATTTCAATTATAGGTTAGCACAAAACAACATATGTTTTGAACTAACATGAAGAAAATTCAAAAATATTTATATAAAAGTTCTAAAAGGTTGCTTTTTCGACAAATATGACAAGTGTATGTATGCTTTTGTGACATTTGTGAGTTGTCGTATACAGTCTTTACCCGCAATATAATAGTGTAGATAATATGCTTTTATAAATCACAGTAATATATGGCACCATTTTATATGTTTATTGAGCTATAATTTGAGTCAAATGTAACAGATGACATAAGATGCCATTGATCTATTACATTATTTTCTTGATTACCCATCTCAACAATATTTAATTAAATAATTAACCAATTAGCTATTAATGCTGTTTCTTAGACGGTAATAACTATAAGAAGTCATTAGCGAGCCAATCACCTCCTGCCACTTCCCATTCATGACCCAACTGGCCAACAATAGTTTTTCCTTTCTAGAATTATTAAGTACTTTCAAAGAGAAAAACAATTGATTAGGGTACGGATCTTGGGGGTGAATAGACGAGAGGATTTGTTTATCAGAGAGAAGATCATGAATAAAACTCAGAAATAATATAATTTAGTTTGGTGTAATTTAAAAACAATATAAGATATATTTATCATAAAAAAATATGAATTATTATTTATAAGTATTTTACAAACAAATCTTTTATTAATAAAACATTAGTTTGAAAATTTACAGATTGTAAGAAAATAATTAAAGGGTTCATATAGCGATACTTTTGTTATTTATTTTTAGGTTTGCAAAGCTCCTCAATATTACTTGCAAACTTTTTTTTTAATCTATAAAAGATCATTGTTTTAAACTAGAAGATAAAAAACAGCTTATTGTTAGGTAAATATAGCTTTAGTCTAACAAAATGGGATAGTCAGAGCGTATTCATTAATTTAAACATGATTTTATTGTAATTATGTTTTTTAAATTATAATAGCAAGACTCTTCGCTTCTTTTGAATGATAAATCCTTACACCCATTAAATCTACACTAATTGTACATAACGGGACTTGAATGTTCACAAATTAAAAGAACACAACTAAACTTTAATACTATTGGGTTAAATTCTTCTTGTTAGACAATTTTCAGTTAGGTTTAAAGAGATCTGTTTGCATTCATTCATTTTAACTTCAACAAAACATACAAAAGAACATGAAAACGTAGACGAGCGAATATTCCATCCGTGTCCAGCTTTCAACAAAAATATCCGTTTATGCTTGTTCATTAACAACCTAAAAGAACCGTCCACGAACATAATCTTATTTTTTTTCTAAAAAAAAGGTCAATGTTTTAACCATTTTACAAAATTACACCTCTAGCCTCAACTACTAAAACCCAAAGCCATTCAGTCGGATGGTACACCGTAAATCACCCAAAAAAATATTTTATATATATTTTTACGATAAATATACAACCATACTTCAAAAGATAAGTGTTAATTTTAATCAAACCCACGTATCTGTTTCCCAATCAAAACTACACCCCCAACTCCTTTAAAAAATAATCTACGATTAAAAAGAAAATCATCCGACTCAACTTCAAATATTTTTCTTTTAAATTGAAACATAACCTAAAATCTCCTGAAGAGGAGAGAACCACCCACCCCCAACACCCTCCACCCTCCACCCTCCACCCTCCACCCACCCACAAATACTCTCACTTTGGCGCGTGTTCTTACGGTCGAAATATCTGAAAGCCCGGGCCTATATCTCCGGCCCCACCCCCATGCTTTTAACCTTCTTCTTCTTCTTCAATTCATCATATAATATTAACTCACACTTAAGCTCCTTCAATCCCTCTGCAACATAAACAGAAAGACTCTAATGGATTCCAACGATACGATCGCCCCTTTCGTCCTCAAAACGTACCACATGGTCAACGACCCTTCTCTCGACACCTTCATCCGCTGGGGAATCTCCAACAACACCTTCATCGTCCTCAAGCCCCAAGACTTCTCTCAGCTTCTCCTCCCTGCTAACTTCAAGCACAACAACTTCTCCAGCTTCGTCCGCCAGTTAAACACCTACGTAACCATCCAATTAATCACTCCACCTTTCTATATATGCTTCAATTCGATTTACTTATATATATATAGCTAATCTATACATCACCTATATTTTTCATTTTCATGAAATTAGGGTTTCAAAAAAGTGGATCCGGATCGGTGGGAGTTCGCCAACGAGTGGTTTTTGAGAGGGCAAATGCATTTACTGAAGAACATCGGGAGAAAGAAGCAGATTGTCAATCGGAATTTTGTTAAGGATGATGATGGTGATGATGATCATGAGATGGTCGTGGAGATTGAGAGGTTGAAACGTGAACAGAAGGTTCTGGAACAGGAGTTACTTGAGATGAACAAGAGGTTGGAGACGACCGAGCGCCGGCCGGAGCAAATGATGGCCTTACTGCATAAAGTCGCCGATGATCCCCAGATCTTGCCACGTATGATGCTTCAAGTAGATCAACGGTCCAAACGATTGCTCGATCAAAAGCGTCAACGGATTTTCATCGCCCCTACGTCACCATCACCGTCGCCGTCGTCTTTGCCGTCGCCGTTGTCGAGATTGAAGATGAAGGATGAAGAAGAGTGTCAGATTATAAGGGAATGGACGCCGGAGGATTATTATGGTGATGAACCGTTATGGCGGTCGTCGTCACCGGCGACACTGGATGCACCGTCGATGTCACGGCCAACGACCGCCGCTGCTAGCGGCGGAAGCGGTGGTAGCATGATGGATGAAAGCGGTGGTGGATTTTCGCCGGTGCCGGAGGTTAAACTGCCGCCGGATTATCCGTTTTCGTTATTTTACGGTGGTTTATAGCAGGTTGTTACAGTTAATTTAGTTACTGGTATTAAATGGTTGATGTATTTTTATTTTTATATATTTTTGTTTTTTCTTTGTAATATCTAAATACTATTGAATAATATATTTATTCTTATTTTCTTCACGTTATGCAATTTAGTTTAATGGTATTCTAGTTTGTTAAATTAATCTATGTATGATCGAGGGTCAAGTTTGCTGATGGATTGCAAAGTACAATTAGAAATAAATTACCAATGAATTGCATTGATTTTTTAGTTTTAAAATATAATATTACTGATAATAATATTCTCTCAAATTGATCATTATATATTCTTAAAAAGGTTTTTTTTTATATATTATGGTGTGATAGGTTTTTGTGTTAGTTATAGATTGCATAACTTAATTATATTGCATTTTAAAGTTAAACTAATTATTATAACAATAATGATGAAGTAAATTATTTAAAACGAACGAATTATATGAGACAATGATTTCTTATAATAAACTTAGTGACATTAGGTTGAACTGTCCTTTTTATCTTGTTCATCACCAGTGTTATAATCAAAAGTATGATGGCTTGAGGTACCTATTTATTCGTTCATGATTACCAACAACTATCGTCATGTGGTTAGGTTATCGATATAATTCATTTATTGGTATATTATAATATAATTTGTGATGAGTTCTAGTGTTTTATGTCACATACAAATGTTGCTAGAAGACACATACATTGGACCAAGACTGTTAGGTCAATCCAACCAAACTAACTGTTCGGATCAACATGCTTTAGGATCATTGACGCATACACCATATCAAGATATATTAATCCCAACAAACAAAATGAAATTATCCGTAACAACACTCATTATGAAGCATGGACAGACATTGTGACTTAACGTCATTTGAACCAACATTTATTCGAACCAAAAACCGTCAGAACCAAACGTCATTTGCACTACAAACTATTCATCAAGGCAGGAGCCATTTGAACAAAGAATAATTAAAAACTAATATCACATGGATCAATAATGGTACCCGTTTCATTAATTGTATACTATTTTTAATACTATGGAAACTAAAGAAAATGATTTATATTAAAATTACATTTTTGTAGAAGTTTTGAGTCTCCAACAAGTTTCAAATAAAACAATTCTACATTTATGCAAGGTCATCTCTTTATTTAGCAAGTCTACTTAATTTGGTACTTCTTTACAAAGGTATTTATGATATAAAAGACAAAATTTATAAACATTCCAATTGAAGTATCAATTGAAAAGAAATTTTGTTGTATCAATATCAAATTTTATAAAACTATAAAAGCAACACAATATAAAATAAATTACAACGTCTATTTTTTAGGAGTTTGCATGTATCAAGAAAAGGAGAAGCCACATCCAGAATTGGGACCTCTTTTACTCCTTTCCCAAAATAACAATTCAAGATTTCAATAAATAGAAATTATATTAAATTCCACAAATGGTCTTATATTTATATTAATTATAAGTTGTAAATTTAGTAATTAGGTGTTAAAAATATAACAATCTACCATATTTTTGAGGTATTTCACACTTATAAACTTGTTAAAGTGTTCAAAAATATAATTACCTTCCATATTTATTTCCGATAGAATACTAAATGAGAAGATAAAATATATTAATTTTAATAATAAAAGTTAAAAATCAATCCTATAAGTAATATATTATAAAGTTATATAATTTCATTCATAGATTAAAAAATTTTAATGTTACCATGACTTTAATGTAATTATTAAACCCTATCTGTTTTTATCATCAACTCATAAAAATTGAAGTGAAATGTATATTCAACATGAATAACCACAAGAAATTATATAAATAGTTGTCTATATCTCATAAGTTATGTAGCATTCTTAAATATAGAAAGTTTAAGATTTTAACATGTAAATGGGTCGATTCATCCTCTACAAACCCCGAATGAATCCCGATGTGAGAGAGAGAGAGAGATAGAGAGAGTTGCATGTTTTTAGTCCAGGATCATTTATGATAAAACTATGTTGTTTCAGTTAGACAGCATGAGAAGAAACATTGTTGTACGGTCCATGAGCTTTAGAAGAAAATAAGTCAAGTTTGTGTGACAACGTTCGGGCAACGCCTAGGTAGCATGTTTGTTAGCCTATATTGTTAAATGTTAGAAATGTTATTATTTGTAGCCAACCAATAAGAAATGAGAAATTTAGGAAAAAGAAGGGCAAATGTATTATAGCGCGTGACAAACTTGATTGGCATCTCGGGGTGCACGTGACATCGAGTGTGGGTCTAACAAAAGGACAATACATCAATAATCCAAATGATGTATTAGTTTTTCCCACTAACAACCTTATTTTCTTACTTATTCATTAAACTATTACATCATTTTTTCTTATTTTAAAACTTAATATTTTTATAGGGATTTTTACATATTTTTCCTTTCTAAAACCACTAATTACATATTTTCCCAAGCCAAAAAATCAATTACATATTTATCCTTCCTAAAACATATATATTACATATATATCCATATCATAAAAATAAAACCATTAAATGACTATTTTACCCTTACTTTTACTATGAAATTTTCATGTAATTTTTTAGTATTATAATTGTTTAGAATTTTGATAATAATTTTTTGTATGCAGAGATGCAACTTTGATTATCGATGATTGTTGTTTTAAAAATAAAGTTTTAAACTTTTGAATTCGGACATGCAATTTTAATGTTTATATTTATACAGATGGCTCGTGATATGTAATTAATGGTTGTAGAAAATGAAATACCTAAAAATATTATAGTAAAATAAAGATAAGTAGTTATTCAATAAGTTAATTTTAGTGAATGGATAAATATGTAATATATATATTTTAGGAAGGGAAAATATGTAATTGAATTTTTTACTTGGGGAAATACGTAATTAATGATCTTATAAAGGGGAAATATGTAAATGCCCCTTTTTTATAAGATAGAATACTTTAGCAATCGTAACGGGTTTAATCATCGTTCTCATGATTATGTCAAAGCTTCTAATAGCGTTCACATTCATACTAATCTAACAAAAATATATATATATTTTCTAAGTTACAAGACAATCCTCTATAACATATGATATCATAGTTAATCAACCATCAACGACCATCACAAAAGAAAATATAAGTGAAATACTGAATATCATATAAAAATTGTAATAAATAAATAAACAAATTAAAATCTACATTATTAACAAAGAAAGATCGTCATCCTACATGAAGTTTGGATCCGGCCTCCTAATTAGCTAGGATGCACACTCCCCTTTTAGAGTCATGGACTCATGGTCTAGTTACTCATCATCCATTGATTTATGGGTTTGACTGCAAGAATGAGGGTTGAGGCATCATCTTTCTCGTCTCTCTCATTTTTTACTATCTCTATGTCATATCAACGTCACATAATCTTTTTTTCTCTCTCTTTTCATTCCATCTTTAAATTACCTTTCAACCATGATGATATCCATCTTTCTCGTCTCTCACATTCCACAACCTTAATGGGTTGTGAATTGAAATAATTTGGTTGTACATGAAACACGCAATGATGCGACATCATCGTCGCAACAATCTCTCTCACCTCTCAATGAGGTAGTACAACATAGGATGAGGAGGTGTTCCCGTGCGATACAGCATAGCCACTTTACTACACTGAACTCGTCTCGAAGACAAACCCACTCCCCTTAGGTATACCAAATTATGATCTTATGTGATTTGAAATTACTCATTCGGATAAAAAAAATACACCTTAAGCACAAAGAAAACACATATTATACTAAGAAACATATAATTACATACATTTTAACCTAAAAAGTTAAAAGAGAAAAATATCCACCACCCTCATGGATACCCTATTGGGATTTGTCATACATCTCATAAACGTATTATAAACAAATAACCATTCGTCTTGGATTTCATAAAACTTTTGTTGTTCACAAATCACTAAAGAAAATAAAGTGTAAAAGATCTTAAAAAACCATGAGTAAACTTGTTGTATTTCATACCTTGGATATATAAAAGATATTTTTATATAAATAAACATTTATCTATTACTTTTAGAAAAAAACTATATTTTATAGAAGTTCTTAATTTGAAAAGATTAGAGGCTTCTATTCAATTTCTTTCATTGTGGTTCTGGCCCATTTGGTTCCTGTTAATTTGATATACAAACCGTGAATTTTGACCCCAATTTAAACAGCCTTAAGCCCATCAAATCTTGTGATTCTAATTTATAACCACTCTACTGGACCCTTAGCCCAATTTGAAGTTGATGATCAATAACTTTTGATGCGATTAAATAGTTAATTTCTGTTTTCCTCTTTATGGTTTGACCATTTTAACGGTTTGTCCCAACCGTTTAAAAATAGCCAAAATCCTCCCTGAAGTAACTAGTTTTTCTCAAAAATGTTCCCTGCCCCTAACTCCATTTAATGCTCACGTTCAATGGGACCCACGTGACCCTCATATGAGGGACAATTATGTCTTTTATTGTGGGTCTCTTTTTACGTGAGAATTAAATGAGGTTAGGGTAGAGAGCAATTTGGAGAAAAAATAATGACTTCAGGGAGGATTTTGGCTATTTTTAAACGGTTGGGGCAAAACCGTTAAAATGGTCAAACCACAAGAAGCAAAACATAAATTAACTCGCAATTAAATTCAGTAATTTCATGTCACTGGTTTTGTTAAAATTGGTTGAGAGTTTTGTTATTATATTACCATGTTATTTATAAACATCTATTTGCCCATTCGATTTAATAAAATTTACGCAATCCATTTCAAAATAATAAGTCAATAATTTTAGAAGTATTATGAATTATTACCATAGCAAGTGGATGAACTCTTTGTCAAACTTATAGATAAGTTTACTATGCTACTTATCTACCAAAATAGTTTACCTTGTCTACCAAAATGATTGATCTTTGTAGTATAAATACCACCTCAATGTAGAGGAGAAGATGCACCTCTTGTATACACTTTCATAAGTTATACATTTCTCTTCTTCTTGCTCTTGCAATTCTCTTTAAAGTTTTTAAGGTTATAACACTAATCTTGTGAAAATTATTGTGATATTATAACACGTTATCAGCACGAGAGCTCTTAAACTCTAAACAAGAAGATCAATAAAGCTCAAAGTCATCCATTAATCAAGGTAAGGGCTTCATTAAATAATAATATACAATATCTTATATTGAGAAGATAACTAATATAAATAAAGTAAGCATAAAGAAGATCTTATTATGGACTTGATAACCATGGGACTACTAACAAAATAACTTTTATTTATGCATCTAACTTTTGATTATGCAACTAACATTTTATTTTATGTCAACTAACTTTTACTTATGCAACTAACATTTACTTATGCATCTAACTTTTACTTAATCTTTATTTATACAACTAACATTTCCTTTTATGTCAACTAACTTTATACAACTAACATTTTTTTGATTATGTTTACTAACATTTATTCGTACTAACGTCTTATTCTTATCCTAAATTGTCGTTCTTATTTATACAACTAATATTTCCGTTTTTGTAACATAATCTTACACTTATATATTTTATTTAAAAAAAAATTATTGTCAATATATACATACACGAGAGTTATATAGCCGTTATAAACGGTTATATAGCCGTTGTAAACAATCACATAACCGTTACAAACGGTTATAATTTTAAACTATAAATTGACCACTATCAATCTATTTTCGTTTACAATAAACAGATCATCTCTTTTCTCAAGTTTATCCAAGACAATATTTCAAAGATGATACACCCGGTTTTAGCACTGGCAACCATAATGCTTATTTTAATTCTTATCCCTATTGCTGAACTACCACCCAAAGAATTTAAACTTTTCTTATTTCTGTATTTGTTTATAGCTCTACCGTTTTATTGTATCGCAATGTTTATTGATATATATAGATTCTAATAATTATCTTACTATTTTCTTAATTCTTGTTTAGAAACAAAATGTCAAACATTGCCAAAATAGAATTCCCGGCTCTTAATATCAATGGTGAAAACTATATGCCGTGGACGGCCCATGTAAAAAGACATCTTAAATCCATGGGTGTCTTAGAAACTATACAAGAGGGGAATGCTTGCTCCGAACAAGACAAAGCGAAAGCTGATGTCTTTTTACATAAGCATATTGATGAGATGTTACAGTTTGAATACTCAAATTGTGAAGATCCGTATATTTTATGGAAAGATTTACAAAGCAGATTTGATCACCAAAGGGAAGTTCTACTTCCCACTGCTAGAGATGAATGGAACAATCTTAGGTTCCAAGATTTTAAAAAGGTAAACGAGTACACCTCTGCTTTGTTTAGAATATGCTCGACCCTCAGATTCTGTGGGCAAAATGTAACCGAGGAAGATATGTTGGAGAAAACTTTCTCCACATTTCATGCATCAAATATAAACTTGCAACAACAATATAGGTTGCAAAAGTTTAAAAGATATTCTGATTTAAATTCATTTCTCCTCGTAGCAGAAAAAAATAATGAGCTTTTGATGAAAAATCATCAAGCTCGCCCCACTGGATCGTTAGCAATTGCAGAGATAAATGTTGCTACTAAAAACTCTGGAAGAAAATGGGGACGAGGTCGTGATCGTGGTTCTTTTGATAAAAGTTACCCTAATAATCGCAACCATTCTTTTAAGGGTAATAATAATTACCGAGGTAACTTTTATAACCGTGGACGTGGTCGTGGCCGTGGATATGGCCGTGGTAGAAATCAAAGAACAGTCCATTACCACGCCCCATAAAATAACAATTCCAACCAGTACAAAGGGAATGAAGCTGGTAGGTCCAAAAATAATTGCACTTCCTGTTTTAGATGTGGTAGCACAAACCACTGGTCGAAGGCTTGTCGCACAGAACCACATTTGTGTGAACTATACCAAGCCTCTATTAAAAGAAAAGAGAAGGAAGTGAACCATGTTGATAATTTTAATGATCTCAATGTTGAGTTGAACACTGCTGACTTTGACATAGAACTCTGAAACACATGTTGCTTAACCATAATAGTTATATGCAACAATTAAGTGTTTTTCTATCTTCAATTATGTATTTTTCTTCGTGTAATGTTTTCTTTCGATTAAATAGAGTTCTTGTTAAAATATAACAATGTTGTCGTTATTCACTTATTATTTTTCTTTATACTTTCAAGATTAAAATAAAAATCACCGGAGCGCAAGATCAAACAAATGAAGCAGATATATGTATAGCAGATAGTGGAGCCACGCACACTATACTTAGATCTAAGAAATATTTTTATGAACTTAAACCAACAAAAGGAATCGTTAATACAATATCAGGCCCTACAGACCTGATAGAAGGAGTGGAAAAAGCTAATTTAGCATTACCAAATGGTACAAAGCTTATAATAGAAAATGCTTTATTTTCCCCAAAATCAACAAGAAATCTGTTGAGTTTCAAAAACATATATCATAACGGATATGATACTCAGTCAAGGACTGTTGATAATGAAAAATATTTGCATATCATAAGCAAAGATCAGATATTAGAAAAACTGCCAATGCTTCAGTCTGGTTTACATTATACACACATTAATGTGCCTCAGGCATATATGGCAGTTAAAGAAAAATTTTGTGATCCTGAAACACTTAACTTATGGCATGACAGATTAGGTCATCCAGGATCTACAATGATGAAAAGAATAATTGAAAACACTCATGGGCATCCATTGAAATATCAAAAGATCCCACAATCGAATAAAATTCCTTTATGTACATCTTGTTCTTTTGGAAAATTAATTACAAGGCCTTCGCCTGTAAAAATTGAAAAGGAATCATCTTTGTTTCTTGAAAGAATTCAAGGAGATATATGTGGGCCAATTCATCCACCATGTGGACCATTTAGATACTTTATGGTTTTGATAGACGCGTCAAGCAGATGGTCTCATGTCTCTTTGTTATCAACTCGTAATGTAGCATTTGCGAAATTTCTTGCACAAATTATCAAATTACGAGCACATTTTCCTGATTATACTATTAAAAGGGTGAGACTTGATAATGCTGGTGAATTCACATCACATGCTTTTAATGATTATTGCATGTCTGTAGGAATTATTGTTGAACACCCTGTTGCTCATGTACACACACAAAATGGCTTAGCTGAGTCATTAATCAAACGTCTACAGCTAATAGCTAGACCATTAATAATGAGGACAAAACTCCCTGTGTCTATTTGGGGTCATGCAATTCTTCATGCTGAATCACTAATTCGTATGAGACCAAGTGCAAATCTTAAATACTCTCCGTTACAGCTTGTTTCTGGCAATGAGCCAAACATTTCCCACCTTAGAATTTTTGGGTGTGCTGTGTATGTCCCTATTGCATCACCACAACGCACAAAAATGGGTCCTCAAAGAAGGTTGGGAATATATGTTGGATATGAATCTGCTTCCATCATAAGATATCTTGAACCTTTAACGGGTGATGTATTTACAGCACGTTTTGCTGATTGTCACTTTAACGAGTCAGTCTTCCCGGCATTAGGGGGAGAAAAGAAAAAACAAGAAAATGATGTCTCATGGTATGTTCCTTCATTATTGTATCTTGATCCAGTAACTAAACAACGTGAGACAAAGGTCCAAAAGATAATACATCTGCAAGAAATTGCAAATCAATTACCTGATGCATTTACTGACACAAATAGAGTTACTAAATCTCATATACCAGCTGCTAATGCTCCAGCTCGAGTTGAGATTCCAAATAAGCAAATAGATAACACGACTCATGAATCTCAAAAACGTTTGAAACGAGGAAGGCCAGTCGGTTCCAAGGATAAAAATCCTCGAAAAAGAAAAACTCATGAAAAGAAAGTTGACCATAAAATGAATGATCTTGATGCAACGCTGAATACCAAAACCTCTCATGAGGAGGATTTGGATGAAAATAACAAAGAAATATCAATTAACTATGGTCGCACACATATCTTATGGAATCGAGATGAAATGGAAAGTATTGATGAAATATTTTCTTATTCCATAGCAAGTGACATCATGAGTGGAGATGATGATCCTGAACCAAAATCAGTTAGTGACTGTCAAAATAGACATGATTGGGATAAATGGAAAGAAGCTATGCAAGCTGAATTAGATTCACTAAACAAACGAAAGGTCTTTGGACCTATTGTTATTACTCCGATGGCTGTAAAGCCTGTAGGGTATAAATGGGTTTTTGTACGAAAACGAAATGAGAAAAATGAAGTTACAAGGTATAAAGCTAGACTTGTAGCTCAAGGTTTTTCACAAAGGCCAGGGATTGATTATGAGGAAACATACTCCTCTATTATGGATGCAATAACCTTTAGATACTTAATCAGTTTAGCAGTCTCTAGAAATTTAGAGATGCGTCTTATGGATGTTGTCACAGCTTACTTGTACGGATCACTAGATAGTGACATCTATATGAAAATTCCTGAAGGTTTTAAATTCCCTGAAGCATTAAGCTCAAAGCCTAAGGAAATGTATTCCATCAAATTACAAAGATCCTTGTATGGACTCAAACAATCTGGAAGGATGTGGTACAATCGTTTGAGTGATTATTTGACAAGTAAAGGATACACAAATAACCTTATTTGTCCATGCGTCTTCATTAAGAAAACAACATCAGGATATGTGATCGTAGCTGTGTATGTTGATGATCTTAATATAATTGGGACGCAAAAGGAAATTAATGAAACAATTGCTCTTTTAAACAAAGAATTTGAGATGAAAGACCTTGGAAAAAGCAAATATTGTCTTGGTTTGCAGATTGAGCATATGCATAATGGAATACTTATACATCAGTCAACTTATACTGAGAAACTTTTAAAACGTTTCAATATGGACAAGGCAAATCCTTTAAGCACACCGATGGTTGTTAGATCACTCAATGTTGATAATGATCCATTTCGTCCTTGCGAAGATAATGAAGAGGTTCTTGGTCCAGAGATACCATATCTCAGTGCAATTGGAGCACTTATGTATCTTACTAACTATACGAGACCTGACATTTCTTTTGCAGTTAATTTGTTAGCGAGATTTAGTTCAGCCCCTACTAAAAGGCACTGGAATGGGATTAAACATATTTTTCGATATCTTCGAGGTACTATTGATTTAGGATTGTTTTATCATAATAATTCAAAAGAAGGGTTGGTTGGTTATGCAGATGCAGGTTATTTATCTGATCCACATAAAGCAAAATCTCAAACTGGATACGTATTTAAGAATGGAGGAACTGCGATTTCATGGCGTTCTCAGAAACAAACACTCGTTGCGACATCCTCAAATTATGCTGAAGTCATTGCACTACATGAAGCTTCAAGAGAATGTGTATGGTTAAGATCTATGACACAACTTATATCAACTTCTTGTGGATTGGAGAAAGATGAAAATGCAACACCAATCTATGAAGATAATGCAGCTTGTGTCTCACAGATGAAAGAAGGATATATCAAAAGTGACAGAACAAAACACATACCACCAAGATTCTTTTCATACACTCAAGATCTTATTAAAGATAAACAAGTCGAAATGAGATACGTTCAATCTAGTAACAATTCAGCTTATCTTTTCACAAAGGCACTTCCTAAAACAACTTTTAGAAAACATGTTTATGATATTGGCATGCGGCATGTACAAGCAATGTGATGATCTACAGAAGACAATTTAAGGGGGAGTTATAAGCTGCACTCTTTTTTCCTTAGCTAAGGTTTTTTCCCACTGGGTTTTTCTTTAGCAAGGTTTTTAACGAGGCAGTACTTAAACTCTTGAAGTTTGAAAAGTGTCATCTAAGGGGGAGTATTATGAATTATTACCATAGCAAGTGGATGAACTCTTTGTCAAACTTGTAGATAAGTTTACTATGCTACTTATCTACCAAAATAGTTTACCTTGTCTACCAAAATGATTGATCTTTGTAGTATAAATACCACCTCAATGTAGAGGAGAAGATGCACCTCTTGTATACACTTTCATAAGTTATACATTTCTCTTCTTCTTGCTCTTGCAATTCTCTTTAAAGTTCTTAAGGTTATAACACTAATCTTGTGAAAATTATTGTGATATTATAACAAGAAGTACGGTTAAATTATAATACGAAAAATTGTTCTATATTTATGATTTAGCTAAAACTTTGTTATAATTTGACTAATAGTGTAAATATTACAACGACTTAATTTTGATTTACAGAGTTTCAAAAAGTTGTTATTTTTTATATGCCTCACGATTTGGTCTAAATTTATCAAAACCAAACAAATCTCCGGTTGATATTGTAACACCCGGTCTCTCGTACCACCAATATTATCCGCTTTGCCCACGAGGGAGCTCACGGATTTGCTTTTGGTTGCCCATGTGAAAACTTCACCGGGAGGTCACCCATCCCTGGATTACTCCCACATGAGCACGCTTAACTATGAAGTTCTCCTCTCATCCACAGCCAATACGCCCAAAACGCTTTGGTGATATTAGAGACCAGACATTACTTATGAACTAGGAATTTCTCGTGTCCACGACCGATGTGGGAAATATGTAGGGTGTCACAATCACCCCCCCCCCTCTGGACTCATCGTCCTCGATAAGCCCGAGAACGCACTCACCATCCCCAGTGAGGTTTGTCCCACCATCCCGAACGGCACAGGAGTAGATCTGATACTATTCTATAACACCCGGCCTCTCGTACCACCAATATTGTCCGCTTTGCCCACGAGGGAGCTCATGGATTTGCTTTTGGTTGCCCAGGTGAAAACTTCTAAGGGAGGTCACCCACTCGTGTCCACGACCGATGTGGGAAATATGTAGGGTGTCACAATCACCCCCCCTGGACTCATCGTCCTCGATAAGCCCGAGAACGCACTCACCATCCCCAGTGAGGTTTGTCCCACCATCCCGAACGGCACAGGAGTAGATCTGATACTATTTTATAACACCAGGCCTCTCAACCACCAATATTGTCCGCTTTGCCCACGAGGGAGCTCACGGATTTGCTTTTGGTTGCCCAGGTGAAAACTTCCAAGGGAGGTCACCCATCCCTTGATTACTCCCACCTGAGCACGCTTAACTGTGGAGTTCTCCTCTTATCCACAGCCAATACACCCAAAACGCGTTGGTGATATTAGAGAGCAGACATTACTTATGAACTAGGAATTTTTCATGTCCACAACCGATGTGAGAAATATGTAGGGTGTCACAAATACGGTTTGTTTTGAAACAAAATATTTAATATTTTCTTTTGGAAAAAAAAAAGTTTTAAACCAAAAGTTTAAAAAGTTGATATAATTATTTTGTTACATATTATTCTTACTATATGTAATTTCAATTATATTTTATCGTAAAATATCGTTTTATACTTGATAAATTTTTATAATATTTAATATTTTATTTGTTCAACACGTGTAATAAATAAGTTTAGTAAAAATAAAATATGGGTTGAAAAAATAAAATATTACATAAAATAAAAAATTTATTAATTATTAAACGATATTCTAAAAAATTTATTAATTATTAAACGATATTCTAAAATAAAGAAGAATGATACAATCGAGGACTTTTGGGTAAAAGTCAAAGGTATAGTTAAAAGGTTTAGAAATCAAGATTCACATCTTCATGAAAAGGTGATTGTTAGAAATTTTGGTTTAGTTTTAAAGAAGTATCCAACTATAGCTTCTATTGAACACTACTCCAACTTTGAAAGTGTGTCATTTGAAGAAGAGGAAGGAAAGCTATAAGTATATGAGTAAATTCTCCACAGCCATGATGAAATGCACGAAGACCGAAGTCAACTTGTAACATGAAAAGGGGGAAATATTAATGAACATGATGATAGACAATATGGACGAGATCATGGAAGAGGCTAAAGAACAGAAATGGGCCCAAGTTACAAAAGTAGAATTTGGTGCTGATCGTGCAACTTTTAGATATTTTAGCTATAAGTGCATAAATTGGAAAGACAAAAGATAGGTAACACAGTCAACTTTATTCAAGAGAAAGAACTGACATTACTTTGATGAAGAAACAATAAAATTAAAGGGTTGAGTGTTGAAGTGATTATCATCCTGTGCTATTTTATAGCTTTTTTCTTTGGTTAAATAGAGTGGTTTTCTTTTTGTAAAAGCAAAACCTATGTTGTATATGAGTTGGTGTTGGAAACCAAGCCGATCTGATTCAAGCTAGTGTGTTTGCAACTATGTGTTTTGTGAACAATATGAAGAATATAAACGACACAGGTTTTGTTCTCAAAAAAAGAAAAACACATTACTTTATTCAACAAAAGGAAAAGGCTTTAAAAAACCTTCAATAACAATCACTTTAGCCAAAAAAATTAGACTCACGTACTTTTAATTTAAAACCAATCTCCAACATTATTTTCTTTCACAAAACTCAGTCAACTTACTTAACTTTCTACCATTATGCAATTACTAAATTAGACAGAGTAAAATAACAATCAATAAAAACCAAATAATAATACTAAGATCACGTTTGAATTCAATATTCACCCCTAAATCTTGTGTGTTTCATCATCAAAGTAACATGAGTTTTTCTCTTGGATCAAGTTGGCTTTGTTGCTTTTAAGGCCTTTTCATTTTGTGCATTCATAGCTAAAATGCTTAAAAGTTCCACAATCATTGCACCAAATTCCACTTTTGTAACATTGACTCTTCCTTTTCTTCAGGCTTTTTCACCTTTACTAAAACCTTTACCATAACCTTTATCTCGTTCAAATTGCCTATCATATTATTCGCCATTCATTTCCTCTTTAGCCGTTAAAAATTGGCCGAGAACCCTTCTATCAATCACCTTTTCATCATCAAGACATGAAAACAAGACTTTTTAAACTTTCTTACTATACATTATCTTACCCGAAAAATCATTGATTGTATTATTCTCTTTCATTTTTAGTTTCTGGTAAAGAAACTTTCTTATAATCACCTCTTCATCATCAAGACGTAAACAAGACGTTTTATACTTTCTTACTATACCATTTATCTTACCCGAAAAATCATTGATTGTATTGTTCTATTTCATCTTTAGTTTCTTCAATTAAGCTATTAGTGTTTGTGACCTTGCCTTTTGAACTCGATCAGTACTTACATACCAAATCCATATGGTTCTCAAACATCTTGTGCATCCTAATGTTTAACAACCTGTAAAAAAAAAAAATTCTAGTAGGGTATGGTAAATTTTGGATTTTATAGCATAATTCCTTTTCTCATCTTCGTCTTATCCGGTTACCATCTCCCAAAGGTCAAGTTCTCTTATCATAGATTCAATAAAATTTGACCATGAATCGTAGTTAGTTTCGATTAATTTAGGGCATTATGATGATATGTTACCTTTGTGTCGAGTTATGGTCCATTGTTAAAGAAAAACATTTTTCTGACAGTGCACATTCTCTCGATGTTCACTCTTCCGTTGCGATTTACATGGAATTTTTCTCTTCTTCGAATCGAGCCTGCTCTGATACCATATATCGGAAATCAACCCTTTTGATTTAAGATACTGTATTTGCAATTATGTGTTTTGTGTGGTAAAAATAGATGAAAGACGTTTTGTTTCCATGAAAACAAAACACTACTTTATTTAACACTAGCTTTAGTAAAACCGTGTATTACACAGATTGAATAATAAAATATTAAATAAAATAAAACTTTATTAATTATAAAATAATATTTCAAGATAAGATAAAATTAAAATTACATATGAGTAAGAAATATAGATGATAAACAATGATATTAACTTTGTTTTTTCAAAAATTAAATTAAATATATTTTTTTTCAAAACAAATCGTTTTTAAAAAAATATCATCTTTGAAATTTTTTTTCGATAACTCCTAATTTTAATTATTTTTGTTTGTTATTTTCGAAAATTTCCTTACTTATTATAAAAATTTATTTCTTTGAAACATTAATAAAAAGATTTCTTCCTTAATTTATTAAGGGTTAATGGATTTAAATACTCCCAACTATTGGGAATTGGCCGCCTGCCACCTCCAAGTATCATATTGGCGAATATAACTCCCAAGTAAACACTTCGTTGTCTGTATCACCCGCCGTTTGTCAAAACCATAACAAATGATATAAAATATATGAAACAATGAACGTATATGACATAATAAGCTGATTTATTTGACACAATGACCAATATAAATCAGCTCATTTGTTAGGGTTTTGACAAACAGTGGGTGATACAGACACCGAAGTGTTTAATTGGAAGTTATATTCACCAAAATGATACTTGGGGGTGGCAGCGACCAATTCCCAATAGTTGGGAGTATTTAAATCCATTAACCCATTTATTAAAAACTACTTTTCATTTAAAACAATTAAATAAAACTATTAGTAATTAATTGAGTAATTAATTAGGGACAAAGTTCGTCAATTGTGTGAAAATGATTTACTTGATATATTCATTGATTATAAAAGGTTTCACTCCGACATTCATTCAAACATGACTGAGATAAAAAGACAAGAGACAGAATTACGTGTGGCTAAAGATTCAAAGACCAAGTTGGATGGGTATTTGAAAAAGGAGATTTAAGGATATAATGTTTAGTTTAAAACTCCTTGAACTCTAGTTTAAACTTTAAACTTTGTGTCTTTTTTTTTTTTTTTTTTTTTTTGTTTGTTTAAGACTACATGTGCATTTCCTATATGGTTTTGTAGGATATGTTCTTTAGTTTGGATTTTTTGAAGCATTCTGAAACGAAAGCAGGTCGAAGATGGTGCTAAAATGTTATTCAATTATAACCAAAAACCAAAATGAATTGCAAAACAGTTTATTCAATTGAATTTGGAACCAAACAGAATAAACCGTTAAACACCCCTACTTTTGACCTATGAAAGCCAGCTTAACTAGAACAAAAATTGACCAATGATGAAACGGCTATGGATGCGCGCACACGGCAACTCAATCACTCATGGTTAATTAAGTGAAGAAGCGGTCATCAAACAAATTCTAATTTCACTCGATTTCTAATGCTCTAATTAATGTTGTTGTCTCTCTCCACTTTACATGCCCAAACAAACTCAATCTCTTCTTTCTTACTTTAACCTTTATTCTAGGCTACTAGTCATTCCTAATCTCTCTCTAAAACCTCATTTCTTATCCCATGTTCCTATAACTATCTAACATTTTGTGTCCACACATTCATATTAGCATCCTCATCTCCATCGCTTGCATCATGTGCACATAAGTCTTCTTGATGGCCCAACAATGAGTTTATATAAAAAGTTGTTGAACGAACTGCAACCATATAAAATTTCTCCTTTAACTTAGTCCAAAAGTTCCTGTCATAAAGTTTTGCCGCATGATATTCCTAAAGCCACCCAACTCAATCTCTTCTTTCTTTCCATAACTTTTATACTAGGCTACTAGTCATTCCAAACCTCTCTAAAACCTCATTTCTTATCCCATGTTCCTATAACTATCTAACATTTTGTGTCCACACATTCATCTTAGCATCTTCATTGCACGCATCATATGCACATAACCTATTTTAAACCAGCAACTTTTAACCAGTTACCCAACTCACCCATATTTCCAGGTTGCCACACCTCAAACTTGTTACCTTAACCGAAAGCATAAAAAACCAAACAATTGAAACATTTTTGCAAACTGAAATATGCCCTGGATAGTTGATATATATATTATATCGATCAAAGACCAAACTAAAATTTATGGCAGTGTGTTAACATAAAACCAAACCGGCCAAATTTAATCAATTATCCAACCTAAACAATTTTACCACCTTGGATCAAAAAGAAGAGAGCCATGAACTTTTAACACAATAAACGTATCTCGAATTTGTAACATAATATATATTTGGAAAATTGGATTTCAATAATCCAAACTATTGACTATTGGTCAACATTAATCTCAACTAACAATTTAATCATTATTAATCCCAACTTTCAATTTTGTTTACAACAACAGTCCGAGTCTAACTATTCGTTAACTCTGTTAGTATTTTTATGATGTGGTACGTAACGTTGCTTGCGACATGACATGTGACATGGCGTATTACATAAATAAAATAAAAAATATAAATATATCAGTCAAATTTTGCATGTATTTGTCTCCAAGCTACTCAAACAACGACAAAAGCGTTACATTAAATATCTTCAAAAAATGATCTTTTATAAAAAGGAATTGAGTAATATATTTATATTTTTAATTATAACTATGTTTTACGTCACGTAACGAGCCCCGTCACGTGATACGCTATAAAAAATTAACGAAGTTTACGAACAGTTACACCGGGAGTGTTGTTGGTAACAAAATTAAAAGTTGGGATTAATATTAGACAAAATGGGTAATATTTATGCTAATCAAAACAGATTGTATGGGTTGTGACCCTAAGCACTTTTGTCCGTAAGTTTTGAATCTTAAAATTATGTTAAAATATAAAAACTACCCATTTTGAACCGGCCATGCTTTAACCAAGTACCCAACTCTCTCATATACCAGATTACCCACCTCTAAATCGTAGCAAATAATAGTACAAGAAAAGGTTTATATCCCCTCCAATTGTGTAAAATAGAACAAAAAATTCCCCAACCAAAGACAAGAAAAGCATCTTCAAAGTGGGCAAAACAAAAATAAAAAAAATTCCGTTGTGATCAGAGAAGCAGTATCAATAATGAAGAAAAAAAATAATCATGTCACTAAATGTTAATAGAAATAAATTAAAACTTTTGGATAAAAGCTTACCTGTTTGGACCCAACCCCG
This sequence comes from Flaveria robusta, assembly GCA_025506415.1. Lineage (NCBI taxonomy): Eukaryota > Viridiplantae > Streptophyta > Magnoliopsida > Asterales > Asteraceae > Flaveria > Flaveria robusta. Next base: position 1,357,570 of record CM046462.1, read on the forward strand.
CCTTGACAACTTCCCCAACCAGCACATCTCACCAAATTGTATTTCTAAATGCATAAAACTTCCAAAGTCAAATTACCAAAAAAAGTAGACTATCAAATAATATCATATTTGTATTTATAGTCCACTAAATAATTGAAAAGATAAAAACTTTTTAAACAAAATGATTTTAGGATCTAAGGGCAATCTCAAGTGGTGAACAGTTATATATAAAAATAAACCAAGGTAGAGTGGAAAACGGTTACCTTAATTATTGTGTAGACCAAGGATAGAAATTGTTACATTGATCCTTTGTTCGCCAGAATCAAGACAGAATTTAGTGGTAATACCGAGTAGCCAAAGGATCAAAAGTTTGATCAAACCACGTCTTGACCAATTCCCCAACCCGCTTACTAAATGTACACCGCAACGAATAGTATTTCTAAATGCATAAAACTTCTAAAGACAAATTAACCAAAAAATTTAGGCTATCAAGCAAATATAGTATTTGTACTAATTACACTAAATACTTAAAAATATAGAAACTTTTGTATAAAAGCATTTAGAATTTAAGGGCAATCTCAAATGGTGGACAGTTAGTAAGAAGAAGAGTGGTGTCAAATTTGTAGCATAATTTATATTTCACAACATACTTTTAAAAAGTTTAAAACTTTTGGACAAAAGTGTTCAGCTTCAGCCCAACCAACTTGTCTTATATAGCATAAAATATTTACCCATTTAGAACCGGCAACATTTAACCAATTTCCCTACTCGCCCATATTGCCAATTCGCACACCTCTAAATCATAGCTAATGACAATAATATAATTGTAGATATTCCCTCCAGTTGATTAAAAGGGAACCAAAAAATTCTCAGACTACGGGATTAAAAAAAATAAATTTTTTGAATAAAAACATACCGTTTTGATCAAACCACGTCTTGACCAATTCCCCAACCCTCTTACTAAATGTACACCTCAACTAATTGTATTTCTAAATGCATAAAACTTCTAAAGGCAAGATAACCAAAAAATTTAGACTATCAAGCAATATAGTATTTGTAATTATTACACTAAATACTTAAAAATAAAGAAACTTTTGAACAAAAAGTGTTTAGAATTTAAGGGTAATCTTAAATGGTGAACAGTTAGTTATGTAGAACGATAAACCAAGGCAGGATGGAAACGGTTACCTTGATCGTTGAGTAGCCCAAAGAAAGAAATTGTTACCTTTATCCTTTACTCGCAAGAATCAATATCGGTATTTAAAGCTATGCAAAAAAATAACATTAGGGAGGATCGAATATTGTTACCATAATCCTTAATCGCAGAGTAGCCAACGGATCAAAATTTCACCAAAATCAATAATCAAGACAAAAATTTAGGGGCATCACCAGAAAAAATAAAAGAACAGGTTAGGGACAATAATTGTTACCTTAATCAGTGGGTGGCGTGCAGATCCAGGTTGCGTTAATCCTATAGTCAGTGACAAATATCAAAATTTTAAGTGAATGAAAAAAAATGAACGGTTATATAGAACAATAAAATTAGAGAGGGTCGGGAGTGTTACCTTCTTGCTAAGTAGCCCACAGATCGAAATTGTTTGCTTTAGTCACCAAAATAGTTATCTAACATTGCTAAGCGGCCCACAAATTGAAATGGTTTGCTTTAGTAGCTAAAATCATTATCTGAATTTATGGGTTGTCAAATAAATGAAATAAAGAATGATATACCAAGGGAGGGTCGAAATTGTTAACTTAAACATCGACTAGCACACGGATTGAAATTGTTAGAATAATCCTTTAGTTGGAAGATTCAAAATCTGAATTTAAGGCAACCTCAAATGAAAACCAGTCATACAAAACGAAAAACCAAGGGGGGTCAATATGTTATCTTAAACCAGTTATATAGAATGGACGAAAGATGTTTTAGGTCAAAGCCAACCTTACTAAGTTCGACTAGTACAAAAGGACCACATTTTGACTCATAACCTCACATCCACATTAAGTGTGAAACCCTGTGATCTTGATGAAAGCAGTCCACTTAATGCAACAACCAACTTGTCTTAATAAACTAGCAGCATTTAACCAATTTCCCTACCCGCCCACATTGCCAATTTGCACACCTCTAAATCTTAACTAATGACAGTAATATCATTGTAAATATCCCCTCCAGTTTATTAAAAAACAACGAAAAAATTCTCAGACTATAGGATTAACAAAAAAAATTTAAAATTTTTGGATAAAAACATACCGTTTTGATCCAACCACGTCTTGACCAATTCCCCAAACCGCTCACTAAATGTACACCTCAACGAATTGTATTTCTAAATGCTTAAAAATTCTAAAGACAAGATAAACAAAAAATTTAGACTATCAAGCAATATAGTATTTGTAATTATTACACAAAATACTTAAAAAGATAGAAACTTTTGAACAAAAAGTGTTTAGAATTTAAGGGTAGTCTCAGATAGTGAACAGTTAGTTATGTAGAACGATAAACCAAGGCAGGATGGAAACGGTTACCTTGATTGTTGAGTAGCCCAAAGAAAGAAATTGTACCTTTATCCTTTACTCGCGAGAATCAATATCAGTATTTTAAGCTATGCAAAAAAATAACTTTAGGGAGGATCGAATATTGTTACCATAATCCTTAATCGCAGAGTAGCCAACGGATCAAAATTTCACCAAAATCAAGAATTAAGACACAAATTTAAGGGCATTACCAGAAAAAAATGAACAACCAGTTCAAACAGAATGATAAACCAAGGTAGGGACAATAATTGTTACCTTAATTACTGGGTGGCCCGCAGATCCTGGTTACCTTAATCCTATAGTCACTGAAAAAGATCAAAATTTTAAGTGACTGAAAAAAAAATGAACGGTTATATAGAATAATCAACTTAGAGAGGGTCGGAAGTGTTACATTCTTGCTGAATAATCAACTTAGAGAGGGTCGGAACTTAAACAAATAGTTATACAGAACAATCAATCAATGGAGTGTAGATTTCATTACCTTCAACCGCTGAGTCTCTAGATTGCAAAATCAGAACAATCAGATTAAACTTCTTACCTTGATCCTTCAATCGCCAGATTAAATATCACAGTTTAGGTCAATCTCAGATGAAAACAAATAAAATATATACTAACAATCAACTAAGGGAGTGCAGAAATCATTACCTTCAATCGCTGAGTAATTGTTATATCAATCCTCCAGTCGCCATCAACAAGAAGTTTAAATTAAAACAGTGTGTTAAATTTGTAATTGAACTTATATTCAAAACATACATTAAAAAAGTTTAAAACTATTGAAAAAAAGTGTTTAGGTGTCAAACCCAACCAATCTGTTTTGTCTTGCATAAACATTACCCATTTAAACCTCCAGACTCAATATCAAAATTTAGGGCAATTTCAGATGAAAACAAATTAATAGCAATACAGAACAATCAACCAATGGAGAGTAGAAACCGTTTCCTTCAATCGCCGAGTCTCCAGATCCAATATCAAAAAACTCAGATTAAACTTTTTACCTTGATCCTCTATTCGCCAGATTCAACATCAGAATTCAAAAGGCAATCTCAAATGAAAACAAATAAGAAGCTAAACAGAACAATTAACCAAAGGAGTGCAGATATCGTTACCTTCAATAGCTGAATAGCCCCCGGATCAAAAATTTTGTTATATCAATCCCTCAGTCGCCATAATCAAGAAACTTAAAATCAGTCTCAAACAAAGAGTTATACTGAATAATCAATCAATGGAGTGTAGATTGTTGGAAGTAACAATTGTATCCAGAGATTACTCAATCAAAACAGTAAGAAAAAACAAAAAATAGGAAGAAGAAGCACAAGATTTTCCTCTTTTTTGGGGGACAACCCAGCCTCTTTTTATTTTATTAAAACTCAATACCAAAAAATTACAATAAGTCAATAACCAATAACCCTTATTTATAATAAGACTAAACTTAATCCCCAAGACTCTCTAAACCTATCTATGGTAACTTTTTCCTAAAATAAAAAACACTTTATTCCATATATAAACTTCCTACCATAATACCAATTAAAAACAATTAATAAAACTAAAATAATTGACCCAAATAGACTGGACAGATCCTGATCAGACCCGTGACCCATTTGACCCATAACTCACTTCTCTTAATGACCCACAATTAGGATTAAAGCCAACAATCACCCCCTTAATCCTAATGTGGTCATCCTTCTTCTCTAAAGTAGGGCAGGCTCGTCTTCCTTGGCGAAATTTGCTTCTTCAAACTTTGGCTTTGACTTAGAACATTCCCGAGGCCAAACCCTTCACATCGATAGCACTTGATCCTCGATTTATCACGTGCCCCATTTGGTTCCTGCCAACTGTTTCTAGCCTGGTCTTCACGACCTTTCTCCAGGTTTTGGTCTCTCCCACGACTTTGTTTGCAACAATCACACTTGCCACATCTACCCTTAACATGTTCATCTTTGTGAGTGAACAATAGTTTGCCTTGTGTGTCGTGAGTCGGGTCTTCTTGTGTCTTCACTCTCTCCTCATATGCCTTTAACCGGCCAACCACCTCTTCAAAAGACATAGATTCAATATCTGAATATTGCTTTATTGAAGCAACAATAGGTAGGTACACTCTAGGCATTGAGTTCAGAAATTTCCTCACTAGTACTTCATCTTCAAGTGACGACCCAAGGCTTTTATACCTTGATTGCACTCCACTTAGTTTCCCTGCAAAAGTATCAATAGTTTCAGTCTCTTTCATCTTCAAAGATTCCAACTCGCTCCTTAATGTTTGCAACCTAGCCTTTTGAACCCTCTCGGCTCCCAAGAATCGCACCCGGGGTGCCTCCACACGTCCTTTGGCTCTTTATGCTTGGCAACTTGAAGCAAAACATCTTCCGAAAGTGTCTGAAATATCAAACCTTTTGCCATGGATTTTTCTCTATCATCTACTCCTCCTCCCTTCTTAGGATCTATGGTCTCTCGCAGACCTTGTGCAGAATAGTTTCCATCATAATGGACCAAACTGCATAGTTGGTTGAAGTCAGTTTCGGGCATTGTAAACCCACATTACTACGCTCTCGAACCTGCACGATTGCACCTTGACCTTCTGCCATCTTCTTTCACGTAATTAGTAAATATAACTCTTGCTCTTCTAGTTTTCTTGCCGCCTCACGCAGCTTTTATTCCGCCTCACGCAGAATCCACACAACTTACTCTTCTGCCTCTCACAGAACCAATCTTTTCCTTTTCAGTCGTCCTCTTTGTATGCCCGTCTCCCACGGTTACAGCTTGAATCACACAGCTTGTACTCCTTCAGGGGTTGTATCGCACAAAACCTCTTTGGTCTTGATTGAATCACACAATCAATTCTGCTCCAGCCGCCTCTCGCGACCCAGATCTGTCTCACACAGACCTGCTGGAACGATCTCTCTCAGATCGAAAATTGGAATTGCCTTCAATCTTCACTTCAGGCCCTTGGTTAGTTCAGCTCTGATACCAATTGTTGGAAGAAACAATTGTATCCAGAGATTACTCAATCAAAACAGTAAGAAAAAACAGAAAATAGGAAGAAGAAGCACAAGATTTTCCTCTTTTTTGGGGGACAACCCAGACTCTCTTTATTTTATTAAAACTCAATACCAAAAAATTACAATAAGTCAATAACCAATAACCTTTATTTATAATAAGACTAAACTTAATCCCCAAGACTCTGTAAACCTATCTATGGTAACTTTTTCCTAAAATAAAAAACACTTTATTTCATATATAAACTTCCTACCATAATACCAATTTTAATAAAACTAAAATAATTGACCAAAATAGACTGGACAGATCCAGATCAGACCCGTGACCCATTTGACCCATAACCCACTTCTCTTAATGACCCACAATTAGGATTAAAGCCAACATAGATTTCATTACCTTCAATCGCTGAGTCTCGAGATTCCAAAATCAGAACAATCAAATTAAACTTCTTACCTTGATCCTTCAATCACAAGAATAAATATCACAGTTAAAGTCAATCTCATATGAAAACAAATAAAATTTATACAGAACAGACAACCAAGGGAATGCAGAAATCAGCACCTTCAATCGCTGAGTAATTGTTACATCAATCCTCCAGTCGCCATAAACAACAAGTTTAAAATCAAAACAGTGTGTTAAATTTGTAATAGAACTTATATTCAAAACATAGATTAAAAAAGTTTAAAACGTTTGAAAAAAAGTGTTTAGGTGTCAAGCCCAACCAATCTGTTTTGTCTTGCATAAACATTACCCATTTAAACCTCTAGACTCAATATCAAAATTTAGGGCAATCTCAGATGAAAAGAAATAAATAGCTATACAGAACAATCAACCAATGGAGAGTAGAAATCGATACCATCAATCGCCGAGTCTCCAGATCCAATATTAAAAAACCCAGATTAAACTTGTTACCTTGATCCTCTATTCGCCAGATTCAAAGTAATCTGTAATGAAAACAAGTAAGAAGCTAAACAGAACAATTAACCAAAGGAGTGAAGATATCGTTACCTTCAATAGCTGAAGAGCCCCCGGATCAAAATTTTGGTTATATCAATCCCTCGGTCGCCATAATCAAGAAACTTAAAATCAGTCTCAAACAAAGAGTTATACAGAACAATCAATCAATGGAGTGTAGATTTCATTACCTTCAACCGTTGAGTCTCCAGATACCAAAATCAGAACAATCAGATTAAACTTCTTACCTTGATTCTTCAATCGCCAGATTAAATATCACAGTTTAGGTCAATCTCAGATGAAAACAAATAAAATCTATACAGAACAGTCAACCAAGGGAGTGCCGAAATCAGTACCTTCAATCGCTGAGTAATTGTAACATCAATCCTCCGGTCGCCATAAACGAGTTTAAAATCAAAACAGTGTGTTAACCATATAATAGAACTTATATGTCAAAAGATACATTCAAAAAGTTTAAAACTTTTGAAAAAAAGTGTTTAGGGGTCAAACCCAACCAATCTGTTTTATCTTTCATAAACATTACCCATTTAAACCTCCAGACTCAATATCAAAATTTAGGGCAATCTCAGATGAAAAGAAATAAATAGCTAAACAGAACATTCAACCAATGGAGATTAGAAATCGTTACCTTCAATCGCCGAGTCTCCAGATCCAATATCAAAAAACTCAGATTAAACTTTTTACCTTGATCCTCTATTCGCCATATTCAAAGTAATCTGAAATGAAAACAAGTAAGAAGCTAAGCAGAACAATTAACGAAATGAGTGCAGATATCATTACCTTCAATAGCTGAATAGCCCCCGGATCAAAATTTTGGTTATATCAATCCCTCGGTCGCCATAATCAAGAAAATTAAAATCAGTCTCAAACAAAGAGTTATACAGAACAATCAATCGATGGAGTGTAGATTTCATTATCTTAAACCGTTGAGTCTCCACATACCAAAATCAGAACAATTAGATTAAACTTCTTACCTTGATCCTTCAATCGCCAGATTAAATATAACAGTTTAGGTCAATTTCCGATAAAGACAAATAAAATCAATACAGAACAGTCAACCAAGGGAGTGCAGAAATCAGTAGCTTCAATCGCTGAGTAATTGTTACATCAATCCTCCAGTCGCCATAAACAAGTTTAAAATCAAAACAGTGTGTTAGATTTGTAATAGAACTTATATGTCAAAACATATATTCAAAAAGTTTAAAACTTTTGAAAAAAAGTGTTTAGTGGTCGAATCCAACCAATCTGTTTTGTCTTGCATAAACATTACCCATTTAAACCTCAGGATTCAATATCAAAATTTAGGGCAATCTCAGATGAAAACGAATAAATAGCTATACAGAACAATCAACCAATGGAGAGTAGAAATCGTTACCTTCAATAGCCGAGTCTCCAGATCCAATATCAAAAACTCAGATTAAACTTTTTTCCTTGATCCTCTATACGCAAGATTCAAAGTAATCTGAAATGAAAACAAGTAAGAAGATAAACAGAACAATTAACCAAAGGAGTGCAGATATCGTTACCTTCAATAGCTAAATAGCCCCCGGATCAAAATTTTGGTTATATCAATCCCTCGGTCGCCATAATCAAGAAACTTAACATCAGTCTCAAACAAAGAGTTATACAGAACAATCAATCGATGGAGTGTAGATTGCATTACCTTCAACCGTGAGTCTCCAGATAACAAAATCAGAACAATCAGATTAAACTTCTTACCTTGATCCTTCAATCGCCAGATTAAATATCACAGTTTAGGTCAATCTCAGATGAAAACAAATAAAATCTATACAGAACAGTCAACCAAGGGAGTGCAGAAATCAGTACCTTCAATTGCTGAGTAATTGTTACATCAATCCTCCTGTTGCCATAAACAAGTTTAAAATCAAAACAGTGTGTTAAATTTGTAATAGAACTTATATGTCAAAACATACTTTCAAAAAGTTTGAAACTTTTGAAAAAAAGTGTTTAGGGATCAAACCCAACCAATCTGTTTTGTCTTGCATAAACATTACCCATTTAAACCTCTAGACTCAATATCAAAATTTAGGGCAATCTCAAATGAAAACAAATAAATAGCTATACAGAACAATCAACCAATGGAGAGTAGAAATAGTTAACTTCAATAGCCGAGTCTCCAGATCCAATATCGAAAACTCAGATTAATCTTTTTTCCTTGATCCTGTATTAGCCAGATTCAAAGTAATCTGAAATGAAAACAAGTAAGAAGATAAACAGAACAATTAACCAAAGGAGTGCAGATATCGTTACCTTCAATAGCTAAATAGCCTCCGGATCAAAATTTTGGTTATATCAATCCCTCGGTCGCCATAATCAAGAAACTTAAAATCAGTCTCAAACAAAGAGTTATACAGAACAATCAATCGATGGAGTGTAGATTGCATTACCTTCAACCGTGAGTCTCCAGATAATCAGAACAATCGGATTAAACATCTTACCATGATCTTTCAATCGCCAAATTAAATATCACAGTTTAGGTCAATCTCAGATGAAAACAAATAAAATCTATACAGAACAGTCAACCAAGGGAGTGCAGAAATCAGTACCTTCAATCGCTGAGTAATTGTTACATCAATCCTCCGGTCGCCATAAACGAGTTTAAAATCAAAACAGTGTGTTAACCATGTAATAGAACTTATATGTCAAAAGATACATTCAAAAAGTTTAAAACTTTTGAAAAAAAGTGTTTAGGGGTCAAACCCAACCAATCTGTTTTGTGTTTCATAAACATTACCCATTTAAACCTCCAGACTCAATATCAAAATTTAGGGCAATCTCAGATGAAAAGAAATAAATAGCTAAACAGAACATTCAACCAATAGAGATTAGAAATCGTTACCTTTAATCGCCTAGTCTCCAGATCCAATATCAAAAAACTCAGATTAAACTTTTTACCTTGATCCTCTATTCGCCATATTCAAAGTAATCTGAAATGAAAACAAGTAAGAAGCTAAGCAGAACAATTAACCAAATGAGTGCAGATATCGTTACCTTCAATAGCTGAATAGCCCCCGGATCAAAATTTTGGTTATATCAATCCCTCGGTCGCCATAATCAAGAAACTTAAAATCAGTCTCAAACAAAGAGTTATACAGAACAATCAATCGATGGAGTGTAGATTGCATTACCTTTAACCGTGAGTCTCCAGATAATCAGAACAATCGGATTAAACATCTTACCATGATCTTTCAATCGCCAAATTAAATATCACAGTTTAGGTCAATCTCAGATGAAAACAAATAAAATCTATACAGAACAGTCAACCAAGGGAGTGCAGAAATCGGTACCTTCAATCGCTGAGTAATTGTTACATCAATCCTCTAGTCGCCATAAACAAGTTTATAATCAAAACAGTGTGTTAAATTTGTAATAGAACTTATATGTCAAAACATACATTCAAAAAGTTTGAAACTTTTGGAAAAAAAGTGTTTAGGGGTCAAACCCAACCAATCTGTTTTGTCTTGCATAAACATTACTCATTTAAACCTCCAGACACAATATCAAAATTTAGGGCAATCTCAGATGAAAACAAATAAATAGCTATACAGAACAATCAACCAATGGAGAGTACAAATAGTTACCTTCAATCGCCGAGTCTCCAGATCCAATATCAAAAAACTCAGATTAAACTTTTTACATTATCCTCTATTCGCCAGATTCAAAGTAATCTGAAATGAAAACAAGAAAGAAGCTAAACAGAACAATTAACCAAAGGAGTGCAGATATCGTTACCTTTAATAGCAGAATAGCACCCGAATTAAAATTTTGGTTATATCAATCTCTCGGTCGCCATAATCAAGAAACTTAAAATCAGTCTCAAACAAAGAGTTATACATAACAATCAATCACTGGAGTGTAGATTTCATTACCTTCAACCGTTGAGTCTCCAGATACCAAAATCAGAACAATCAGATTAAACTTCTGACATTGATCCTTCAATCGCCAGATTAAATATCACAGTTTAGGTCAATCTTAGATGAAAACAAATAAAATCTATACAGAACAGTCAACCAAGGGAGTGCAGAAATCAGTACCTTCAATCGCTGAGTAATTGTTACATCAATCCTCGAGTCGCCATAAACAAGTTTAAAATCAAAACAGTGTGCTAAATTTGTAATAGAACTTATATGTCAAAACTTACATTCAAAAAGTTTAAAACTTTTGAAAAAAAGTGTTCAAGGGTCAAACCCAACCAATCTATTTTGTCTTGCATAAACATTACCCATTTAAACCTCCAGACTCGATATCAAAATTTAGGGCAATCTCATATGAAAACAAATAAATAGCTATACAGAACAATCAACCAATGGAGAGTAGAAATCGATACCATCAATCGCCGAGTCTCTGGATCCAATATCAAAAACTCAGATTAAACTTTTTTCCTTAATCCTCTATTCGCCAGATTCAAAGTAATCTGAAATGAAAACAAGTAAGAAGCTAAACAGAACAATTAACCAAAGGAGTGCAGATATCGTTACCTTCAATAGCTGAATAGCCCCCGGATCAAAATTTTGGTTATATCAATCCCTCGGTCTCCATAATCAAGAAACATAAAATCAGTCTCAAACAAAGAATTACACAGAACAATCAATCAATGGAGTGTAGATTTCATTACCTTCAACCGTTGAGTCTCCAGATACCAAAATCAGAACAATCAGATTAAACTTCTTACCTTGATCCTTCAATCGCCAGATTAAATATCACAGTTTAGGTCAATCTCAGATGAAAACAAATAAAATCTATATAGAACAGACAACCAAGGGAGTGCAGAGATCAGTACCTTCAATCGCTGAGTAATTGTTACATCAATCATCTAGTCGCCATAAACAAGTTTAAAATCAAAATAGTGTGTTAAATTTGTAATAGAACTAATATGTCAAAACATACTTTCAAAAAGTTTGAAACTTTTGAAAAAAAGTGTTTATGGGTCAAACCCAACCAATCAGTTTTGTCTTGCATAAACATTACCCATTTAAACCTCTAGACTCAATATCAAAATTTAAGGCAATCTTAGATGAAAACAAACAAATAGCTATACAGAACAATCAACCAATGGAGAGTAGAAATCGTTACCTTCAATCGCCGAGTCTCCAGATCCAATATCAAAAAACTCAGATTAAACTTTTTACCTTATCCTCTATTCGCCAGATTCAAAGTAATCTAAAATAAAAACTAGTAAGAAGCTAAACAGAACAATTAACCAAAGGAGTGTAGATATCGTTACCTTCAATAGCTGAATAGCCCCAGGATCAAAATTTTGGTTATATCACTCCCTCGGTCGCCATAATCAAGAAAATTAAAATCAGTCTCAAACAAAGAGTTATACAGAACAATCAATCGATGGAGTGTAGATTTCATTACCTTAAACCGTTGAGTATCCAGATACCAAAATAAGAACAATTAGATTAAACTTCTTATCTTGATCCTTCAATCGTCAGATTACATATCACAGTTTAGGTCAATATCAGATGAAAACAAATAAAATCTATACAGAACAGTCAACCAAGGGAATGCAGAAATCAGTACCTTCAATCGCTAAGTAATTGTTAAATCAATCCTCTAGTCGCCATAAACAAGTTTAAAATCAAAACAGTGTGTTAAATTTGTAATAGAACTTATATGTCAAAACATACATTCAAAAGGGTTAAAACTATTGAAAAAAAGTGTTTAGGGGTCAAACCCAACCAATCTGTTTTGTCTTGCATAAACATTACCCATTTAAACCTCCAGACTCAATATCAAAATCTAGGGCAATCTCACATGAAAACGAATAAATAGCTATACAGAACAATCAACTAATGGAGAGTAGAAATCGATACCTTCAATCGCCGAGTCTCCAAATCCAATATCAAAAAACTCAGATTAAACTTTTTATCTGATCCTCAATTCGCTAGATTCAAAGTAATCTGAAAAGAAAACAAGTAAGAAGCTAAACAGAACAATTAACCAAAGGAGTGCAGATATCGTTACCTTCAATAGCTGAATTGCCACCGGATCAAAATTTTGGTTATATCAATCCCTCGGTCGCCATAATCAAGAAACTTAAAATCAGTCTCAAACAAAGAATTATACAGAACAATCAATCGATGGAGTGTAGATTTCATTACCTTCAACCGTTGAGTCTCCAGATACCAAAATCAGAACAATCAGATTAAACTTCTTACCTTGATCCTTCAATCGCCAGATTAAATATCACAGTTTAGGTCAATCTCAGATGAAAACAAATAAAATCTATATAGAACAGTCAACCAAGGGAGTGCAGAGATCAGTACCTTCAATCGCTGAGTAATTGTTACATCAATCCTCTAGTCGCCATAAACAAGTTTAAAATCAAAACAATGTGTTAAATTTGTAATAGAACTTATATGTCAAAACATACATTCAAAAAGTTTAAAACTTTTGAAAAAAAGTGTTTAGGGGTCAAATCCAACCAATCTGTTTTGCCTTGCATAAACATTACCCATTTAAACCTCAAGATTCAATATCAAAATATAGGGCAATCTCAGATGAAAACAAATAAATAGCTATACAGAACAATCAACCAATGGAGAGTAGAAATCGTTACCTTCAATCACCGAGTCTGCAGATCCAATATCAAAAACTCAGATTAAACTTTTTTCCTTGATCCTCTATACGCCAGATTCAAAGTAATCTGAAATAAAAACTAGTAAGAAGCTAAACAGAACAATTAAACAAAGGAGTGCAGATATCGTTACCTTCAATAGCTGAATAGCCCCCAGATCAAAATTTTGGTTATATCAATCCCTCGGTCGCCATAATCAAGAAAATTAAAATCAGTCTCAAACAAAGAGTTATACAGAACAATCATACGATGGAGTGTAGATTTCATTACCTTAAACCGTTGAGTCTCCAGATACCAAAATCAAAACAATTAGATTAAACTTCTTACCTTGATCCTTCATTTGCCAGATTAAATATCACAGTTTAGGTCAATCCCAGATAAAGACAAATAAAATCTATACAGAACAGTCAACCAAGTGCAGAAATCAGTACCTTCAATCGCTGAGTAATTGTTACATCAATCCTCTAGTCGCCATAAACAAGTTTAAAATCAAAACAGTGTGTTAGATTTGTAATAGAACTTATATCTTAAAACATACATTCAAAAAGTTTAAAACTTTTGAAAAAAGTGTTTTGGGGTCAAATCTAACCAATCTGTTTTGTCTTGCATAAACATTACCCATTTAAACCTCAGGATTCAATATCAAAATTTAGGGCAATCTCAGATGAAAACAAATAAATAGCTATACAGAACAATCAAGCAATGGAGAGTAGAAATCGTTACCTTCAATCTCCGAGTCTCCAGATCCAAAATCAAAAACTCAAATTAAACTTTTTTCCTTGATCCCGTATTCGCCAGATTCAAAGTAATCTGAAATGAAAACAAGTAAGAAGCTAAACAGAACAATTAACCAAAGGAGTGCAGATATCGTTACCTTCAATAGCTGAATAGCCCCCGGATCAAAATTTTGGTTATATCAATCCCTTGGTTGCCATAATCAAGAAACTTAAAATCAGTCACAAACAAAGAGTTACACAGAACAATCAATCAATGGAGTGTAGATTTCATTACCTTCAACCGTTGAGTCTCTAGATAACAAAATCAGAACAATCAGATTAAACTTCTTACCTTGATCCTTCAATCGCCAAATTAAATATCATAGTTTAGGTCAATCTCAGTTGAAAACAAATAAAATCTATACAGAACAGTCAACCAAGTGAGTGCAGAAATCAGTACCTTCAATCGCTAAGTAATTGTTACATCAATCCTCGAGTGGCCATAAACAAGTTTAAAATCAAAACAGTGTGTTAAATTTGTAATAGAACTAATACGTCAAAATATAATTTCAAAAAGTTTGAAACTTTTGAAAAAAAGTGTTTAGGGGTCAAACCCAACCAATCTGTTTTGTCTTGCATAAACATTACCCATTTAAACCTCCAGACTCAATATCAAAATTTATGGCAGTCTCAGATGAAAACAAATAAATAGCTATACAGAACAATCAACCAATGGAGAGTAGAAATCGTTACCTTCAATCGCCGAGTCTCCAGATCCAATATCAAAAAACTTAGATTAAACTTTTTACCTTATCCTCTATTTGCCAGATTCAAAGTACTCTGAAATGAAAACAAATAAGAAGCTAAACAGAACAATTAACCAAAGGAGTGCAGATATCGTTACCTTCAATAGCTGAATAGCCCCAGGATCAAAATTTTGGTTATATCAATCCCTCGGTCGCCATAATCAAGAAACTTAAAATCAGTCTCAAACAAAGAGTTATACAGAACAATCAATCAATGGAGTTTAGATTTCATTACCTTCAACCGTGGAGTCTCTAGATACCAAAATCAGAACAATCAGATTAAACTTCTTACCTTGATCCTTCAATCGCCAGATTAAATATCACAGTTTAGGTCAATCTCAGATGAAAACAAATAAAATCTATACAGAACAGTCAACCAAGGGAGTGCAGAAATCAGTACCTTCAATCGCTGAGTAATTGTTACATCAATCCTCCAGTTGCCATAAACAAGTTTAAAATCAAAATAGTGTGTTAAATTTGTAATAGAACTAATACGTCAAAATATACTTTCAAAAAGTTTGAAACTTTTGAAAAAAAGTGTTTAGGGGTCAAACCCAACCAATCTGTTTTGTCTTGCATAAACATTGCCCATTTAAACCTCCAGACTCAATATCAAAATTTAGGGCAATCTCAGATGAAAACAAATAAATAGCTATACAGAACAATCAACCAATGGAGAGTAGAAATCGTTACCTTCAATCGCCGAGTCTCCAGATCCAATATCAAAATTTAGGGCAATCTCACATAATTCTAATAACAAGATAAAAATAGTTTTTAGAATTTAAGGTCTATCTTAAATGAAAATAAGTGAATGGTTATTATAAAGAACAATAAACTAAGACAGGGATGAAAACAATTACCTTAATTACCAAGTAGTCCAAGTATTAGATCGTTACCTTCAATAGCTGAATAGCCCCCCAGATCAAAATTTTTGTTATATCAATCCCTCGGTAGCCATAATCAAGAAACTTAAAATCAGTCTCAAACAAAGAGTTATATAGAACAATCAATCAATGGAATCTAGAAATCATTACCTTCAACCGTTGAGTCTCCAGATTCCAAAATCTAAATAATCAGATTCCAAAATACTAAGATTAGAATTTTAAGGGCATTCTCAAATAAATACAAATGAACTATTAATACAGAATGCTAAACCAAGGGAGGTTAAAATTGTTACCTTATTCATGTAATCATCGGGTTCAAGATCAGAACTCAAGGCAATGAAAAGGAATTAACAATTAAGTAAAATGATAAACCTAGGTGAATCCATGCTAATGGTACAAATGTCGGACCCAAGGTTATGATAGAAACCAAAGAGGTTAATGTTGCAGCTAGGGCCGGCCAAAAAGGTATACATAGATCTAAAAGGCTCACGGCACCATCTTTCAGCACAATATATCAAAAATACTAACAAATATGGTAAGGTCATAATTAGAACCTTCACCCAATACACTCTGGGAGAAAGAAATTAAATAAAAGATGAAAATATGAGCTATCATACTGCAAAATACCTTACAAGCCAGCTCTCCTAGAAATCCTCTAGCAACTAGAAAATCATCCTTGGCTGCTAGAGTACTAATCTGGGTTTGTGTATAACCTTCCAGCAAACTCCCAACATGTTTCTAGAATCTAGATGGCCACAAAGCATATAAATAATTCAATATTAAAACAAATAAAAAAAACTCAAATTAATGAACTAAAAATAAACAGAAATCACCAAATTGTCATGAATAAACTTGTATTACCTCCATAGGTGCAAGTTGACCAAAAAAGTTAAGGAGCTCGATAAAATTGTATAATAATGACGACCAATGCATGATTGGGTGGTTAGACAAGAAATATATATTATGTTTTGAGGCAGCATATATAGACCAGGTTCCTTAGCTGAAGAACAGTATGAATCGACTATATATCCATATTGAAAAAGGTAATAAAATGGACAGATTGTCAGGATGAGTCAACCCGGAATAATTTTTGTCAAAAGATATAATATTTTCATGAAAATTTACTATGTCAAATATGATCATAAAATTTATATTGTTGCAGTAACTATCTAAATTACTATGTAAACAAACCAACCCAACAAAAATCCCACTCGGCTGTAAAGGCTAGGGAGGGTGAGATGATGGCAAGCTTTACCTCTATCCCACAAAATAAAGAGGTTGCTCCCAAAGAGACCTCCGGCTCACATCAGTTGAACATGTAAACAGCACTTTAATAATTCTGCTCCCACGGGTTGAGCTGGCCAACAGCAGTTTATGGGGATTATTTACAGCATATTAGGTTGTTTTTGCTTGTGTGTGAATAGTTTAAAGTGAGCGGGTCGTTATCTCTATTTTGTAGGGCCGTACATGCATGTCTTTTGATTCTTTGACTATTTATGTTTGAAGTCTATGAATGAAACAAATGTTCTTGTGTGTGTTCAAGTAAATATTCAATACTTCTTTATAGCAAATTACAGTGTTGAGTCTTTAATTAAGGGCCTGAACCAACATTAAGAGCATCTAAAGACAACCCAAATCAACCTAAAGCATCTAAATACTCCCTAATTCAAGTTTTTGATTTCAGGTTCAATCATTTAACACTTCCAAGAAGAAAACAGAACATTTATTTTACGTGTACATTTGCAGCCAAAATCAACATAAGAATTTATAGGCAGTCTTGAATGAAAATGTTATACAAAACAATAAACAAAGAGAAGTCAAAACTCTTACCTTAATTGTTGAGTAGTGCACATATCAAAAGTGTTACCTTAATCCTTTAATTTCCAGAATTAACATCAGAATTTAAGGGCAGTCTCAAATGAAATCAAATGAATAATTATACAAAACCATTAACCAAGGAAGGTTTGAAATTGTTACCTCAATAGCTAAGTAGCACACGGACTGAAATTGTTACCTTAATCCTTGAGTCGTGAGATTCAACATAGGAAGTTTAAGACTGAAAACGAATGAGAATTATAAAGAACACTAAACCAAGGGAGGATCGAGATTGTTACCTTAATCACTGAGTAACCCACTGGTTGAAATTGTTACCTTCATTATTTAGTCACCAGAATCAAGATCAGCTTTCAAGAGTAATCTAGATTGAAAAAAATGACTGTTATACTATGAACGATAAACAAAGAGAGGGTTGAAATTGCTACCTTAATTGTGCTAGTACCTATTTCAGTGGCCAAATTAAGGATAACCTCAAATGAAAACGAATGAAAATTTATATTGTACATTAACCAAGGGAGGGTCAAACGTTTACCTTAATCGCTAACTACCCCACAGATTGAACTTGTTACCTTAATCCATTTGTCTCCATATTCAATATCAGAAATTTAAGGGCAATCTGAAATGAAAAGGAATTAAAAATCTTTAAGGAATAAACAACCAATGGAGTGTAGAAATCGTTACCTTCAATCACTGAATCTCCAAATTCAATATATATAGAACAGAGTGAATTCATTACCTTCAATCGCTGAGTCTCCGGATCCAATAACAAAAAACTCAGATTAAACTTTTTACCTTGATCCTCAATTCGCCAGATTCAACATCAGAATTCAAAAGGCAATCTGAAATGAAAACAAATAAGAAGCTAAACAGAATAATTAACCAAAAGAGTGCGGATATCGTTACCTTCAATAGCTGAATAGCCCCCAGATCAAAAATTTTGTTATATCAATCCCTCGGTCGCCATAATCAAGATATTTAAAATCAGTCTCAAACAAAGAGTTATACAGAACAGTCAATCAATGGAGTGTAGAAATCATTACCTTCAACAGCTGAGTCTCCAGATTCCAATATCAGAACAATCAGATTAAACTTCTTACCTTAATCCTTAAATCACCAGATTAAATATCACAATTTAGGGCAATCTCAGATGAAATAAATAAAAGCTATACAGAACAATCAACCAAGAGAGTATAGAGAAATCATTACCTTCAATCGCCGAGTAATTGTTATATCAATCCTCCGGTCGCCATAAACAAGAAGTTCAAAACCAATCTCAAACAAAAACAAACGAAAAATGATACAGAAGAAGAAATCAAAGGATGGTCGAAGCATTTACCTCAATCGCCACCGTTCGAAGAAGAACTTCAACAGTCAGAGCAATACAGAAGAAGAAATCAAAGGATCGTCACCGATCTATGGAGGATCGTCGGAAGGCGATGGTGGTGCGACCAAGGGTTTTGGTGTGGCTTTTAGGGTTTAGATGTTTTTATATAATCGATGATTTTGCAAGGATTTTCATCATATAATGTGACCGTTGAAGAGAATATCAGGGGACGATTTGGGGGAAAACTACATCATGACGAACACGGGTCGGGTCGTACGAACCAAATCTGCTTGATTTCTTTCCTTTTCTATAAAATCGTTTCCTTTTATACGAAGTACTTCAAACAGATTCTCCTTTAGTCATATTTATCTCTTTTGATTTAGTTTTGAATTTAATATTAACATTTTAAATTTCATTTTTTACAAAGTTAAACCATATAACTAAGATTCATGTTTAATTACATATTAATTTGTTCAATTTCATCTTTTTGTTTTATTTAAAAAAAAGTAACTAAGTGTGACACGTGACAGTAGTACATTCATTTTAATCAAAAAGTTTTTGATTATTTCTCCTATTATATAACCACATTAATTAATAATAATATTATTAGATATCGTGTTAGTAATGTTAAATATTTTTTTTTACTAAAAAAATTATTAAAAATATGAAATACATTAAATTTTGTTTTTTAAGTAAAATTTTTACAAACAAAAAATAATTAAACTTAAAAGTTATAGTAAGAAAAAATTTTAAAATGATATTTTTTAAATTGTTTTGTTTAGAAACAAAATGTTATAACTTAAATTTTGAAGAATACAAAAAAAGTTTAAAAACAAAAGTTTGAAATGTTGATATCATTATTTTATTATTTATAGTCATTACTCATACGCAATTTTAATTATATATTATCTTAAAATATCGTTTTATAATTAATAAAAAAAATTTATATTAAATATTTTATTTATTCAACTTGTGTAATACACGTGTTTACTAAAACTAGTATTTTAATATATAACTAGTAAATTAACCCTGGCGCGTTGCTGCGGGTTTTTTCTCCCTAAAACCTATGCTGAAGCGGATCGGTTTTGAAAAATTTAAAACACTGTGTGGAAAGAATAAAAACGTCACAAGGATTAAGGGAAAAAAAGCAATTGCGGCATATCGGTTTCTCATCTATAATAATTTTAATAAATCTACGACTAATATTTCAATCACTATTTAATAACTTTTTATCAATTTAACTATTACATCTTTTATATGGTTTTTTAATCACAAACGTGTCATTAAAACTATCAAGTTTGGCGTTAAAAAATTATTTAGTTAAACAATTGTTTAAACTCCAAATTTTTAATTGTATAGAGTTCTTAGACTGGTCGTCTTTAAATGTTTTTAGACCCACCAATTAATTGGAAAATGATTATAAAGAGAAGAAAAATATGAAGAAAATAAAAGGAGGAGACGGTAAAAATAGGCAGACAAAGGTCCATTGTTGATCCAGTAGCCCAGGACATAGGAAGCCCAAGAGAAGTTTGGTCAAGATGGAGAGGCCCAAGAGAAGTTTGGTCAAGCCCAGAAGACTTTATGATTGAGCACGTTGCGGTTCTTGGGCCACGATTTCCACTTTTGTTTTGCATGATTTCCTTAATTGTAGTTTAACTCTTTCAGTTTTCTAGTTTACGTACTATTTATGTTGGTTGAAGTATAGAATAAAATATATAGCAGAAAATTATCCCAAAAATTATTCTTTTATTCTCTCTAAACTTTTTTGGAGATTCACCCACTCTACGGGTGTACCAGTATGTACACAATCCATCCCTGAATTTGAGTTATGATTTTATTCTAGGATCGATACATATACCTTCATATTATAAGAATATTAAATTTATCATAGTTGCAATCCATATGACTTTATACTAAAATGTGACTTATAACTATATATACGAGTGCAAAACAAAGACGACGCTTTATAAGTCCAACTCATATGAGGGCAAAACGAAGAAGACGTTTTATCAACCCAACTCATAGACACGGACATGTCATGGGGCTCCAACCACTATTTATCAGATAAATGAAGTAATAGCACATGAGCTTGGTCTAAATAAAAATAAAAAGTTAAAAAAAACTTTGCAAACAATCACCAAATCAAGATCAATTTAAATCATTATTTTTAGTGTACGAATAATATTATTACATATATATACAACATTACGTTCATTAGACGAAGACCTTACTTTGGTTTACTATGTGATTCAATTTATTTATATTATAACAAAAATATAGGAAAAAAGGTAAAAATACAGATCAATGTAACTACCGACCTTTGAAATATATATATATACTAGTGGTAATCTCCGCGCGTTGTGGCAGTACGGCTATTGCGCGATTTTTTGAAAATTCGATTTTAGTTAGTATTGGCTCGGTGCGTTATAACGTAAATTAAAAAATCAAAATATAATTATTTAAAAGTTTGAATGAAAGAAAACAATTACGTATATTACAAAAGTTTTTAAGACAACTATATTATCCCAACAAAATTAGTGAAAACAAATGTAACACCCGGCCTCTCGTACCACCAATATTGTCCACTTTGTAAAAGTTTGATATCTTCAATTAATTAAAATAAATTGAAATTGAATAACTCAAATAAAGATTAAAACAAACTTTAGTCATATTTTATAAATATATATATATAGGATTCCAACCCACAACAATATTAGTGTTCATATATAAGGGATTTGATTAGAAAGGTTCAATCATCTTTTCTAAAGACGTTTGAAGTATTATTAATCATCTACCACACATATATTATTATATTTATTAAACAATGAATATATAAAGACAATTTGTCGTCAATTTGAAAATGTGTCCCTCGTTATACAACACACAACTAATGTATTCACATAGGATTCTTTAGATTCCCACAAATTTTGACCCAAATCTATGTGGCCCATATTCCACAATCGGGTTTGAAGTGCTAAATGATTATTAGATAGTTTGTTTATTTATTTTAAATTTCTATACATAAAATAAAATTAATCCACCTTAATCAATTATTGAAATTTATGTCGAGTCATGTAATTTATTATTTAAAGTTCGAACCTTAATTTCTATAATGTATGACTTTCTCATGCATATTTTTCTAAAATTCTTTTCGCGTCTTGATCTATACTATTTTACTCCCACCGTCCATCCAATAAAACACTAGAACTCAAAACAATATAATAGTCTATTTTAAAGTAATGACGATGTATGATTGAACTATTTTGGTCGAATGAGATGTATGCAAAAGACACCTATATCATTTGTACAATATGTGATAACAATGAACAAACATTACCAATCAAATATTGTATTATGGATCCTACAATTGTATAGAAAGAGTGTCGTCTTTATCATCAAGATGCCAAAAACTATTTTATTGTTTGAAGATGTTATATTTTTCTCTCATTTCTCGTATGGATTGAAAACTACTGATAAATTATTTGATCTGATAAACAATCCGTCTTATATGTTATTCTTTTACCATTACTTTATTTTCCTCATGTGTACTATTTGTTTTTCTTTCATACTGTTTTATTGAAGTTACATCATTTAAAGAATATAAGCTAGTTACGTCTTAATTTAAAATAAATTATATTCATCAAATCTTTATATATTTTTATAATTTGTTTTATGTTAAGTTTGAATTATTAAATTAGTAAATCGGATTACGTAGAGATGAAGGATAAAATCATCTTAGTAGAGTTTTACTTGCCCTCACGTGATTTGGTTATTGACAAGACCCACCCTCTAGTTTCAAACTACAAACAAATTATCCTTTTTAAAAAGAAATTTACATTTTTTAAATTTACCAAAACAATCAATATCACACGAACAAAAAGGTCATAACAAATCCCAAAGAAACAAAATATGCACATTAAAATATTCCAAATTCAATCATAAATAAATCACAAAAACATTTAAGCTTCATCAATAATTACATACTTTAAAATTCAAATCAACAGTGTTTTGGACACTGAATTCATTACTAGAAAACTAGTTGATTTCATAAGTAAATGTGTGCCACAAATACGTAGGAAATATCCATCTCTGACGTATTTACGACACGATTGTCATGACAGATCACCCTTTTTACTAGTATTGATTCTCGACAGGAGAAAGAACGAATGTCCCCGTATACATTTGCACAAAGAACTTCTCAATAATATCGCGATAAACAGGACATGTTAACCGTGAATAATAATGAAGAACCTCTTCAATATCAAGAACAAGATCACTATTATTTCGATCCATCATCTCCAACTCCTTTAACTTTCTTGTAACCAAACACTTTGATGATTCCTCTTGTTCATCTTGTTTCTTGATATGATGATGATCATCATCATCTTCATAGTGATTGTTGATCAAGTTTGCATCTTTAAGGTTCTTGTTACTTGTTTTTTTGATGGTGGTTGCTATATCTGTGCAGTGGTGGCTGTTGGTTGTGGTTGGTGGTTCTCTGTAGCTGTGGTGGAAGTGGGCGGCGTGTGTTGCGGCGGCAGCACCACCACGGCTGCCGCCGGAGCATGAGAAGGGGTTGCAGGGTGGGGCTTTGGGTAGCCTTTGATAACCTCCTGTAAAGTAGGACTTGAAGCTGTTTATGGTGGTTTTCAAGAACCTTTTGGTGTTAGAATATGTGATTCTTAGAAGCATTTTTTGCAGGAGAGAGAGAGAGAGAGAGAGAGAGAGAGAGAGAGAGAGAGAGAGTTGTGTGTATAACACTTAGTGGAATGAAGCTAGAGGTTGAAGATGAGTTGGGGTCTAAGTAGGTGGTTGGTGAATATGTAATTATGTAAATATGCAGTAGAATACTAGCGTAAATTACTCAATGTGAGACAAGTAAAAAGTTAAAAAATACAAATAAAACTTTAAAGAATTATATAATGTGTTTTAACACTTTTAATTACTTAAAATCTTAAATTTTATGTAGTATTATTTTCATGTCCTCTTTATATATGTATAATACAAAATAGATTATAACGATATAAAACTTTTTGATTATGTTTAAGGAAAAAGTTAGAATTTTATTACCAACAAACGCATATGCTATCTATAACACACTTATTTTATAATTAAAATCACCATATGTAGTTTACACTCACTACTATTTAGTCAGAGGGAACACTACTTTAAAAACTTTGTCTCCTTAAAGTTATAAAAGATTGACATATTATTCAATAAAAAAGCTAATACATAAAATTATTTTTGCAAAAGATTCTTAATTTTATAGGCATTATCAAATCCTAAAACTCAAAATTTACAGCTTATTCTGAAATTAAGAAAGTAAAAAAAGTGTAAATTTATACAGTTTTAACTCCAAAAGTAGCAGTAACTTGTATATTTGCTTGTTCACATGACTTTGTGTAGTTGATATAAGTAGGAGTTTATAGTCGTTAAACTGACTTTCTACCAAGACGCTCTTAAGACCCAATGTGCTTTAATATATATTAAAATTAAAGTTATAAATCATTCTTAATTATTACTCAAACCCACGTATTTCACGTCACAAAAATCTTGTTTTAGATGATTTTGAGTAATATTTTTTACTTATATATAAATAAAGGACATTTGCTTTTGCTTTTGATGATGGAGTCGATGTGTCCCCTCTTTTTAGGATATATTTTTGGAGCGCTTGTTTGTTAAAGCTTACTTTATGAAGGTTACGTTTGAAAATTTGTTCCTTTGTCCCTCTTTTAGATTCGTGTTTGTTTATATCATTTCATTTCACTACTTTCGTATGTATAAATTGTACAACCAAAGGCATATATTAAAATGGTATGCTTGTGTATTAATAGTATCCCTCATTTAAACGTTGAAGTGTGAAATAAAATTAGCAATAAATTATAGGGCATGGTATCGTGCCCAGGGTGTGACTAGGAAAACCCGGCCCCGGGTGGAAATGCCACCCCCAAATCTGGCTTCAGTTTTAACTCTCTAACCAGGTGAATATTCACCAGGCAACAACGATTGATTCTATGTGTTGGGAGTTGTACTATACAACTTCCACGGCACACTAAAAAAATATGAAAAAACCGAATGACACGCTGCCAAAAAGATAAAAAAAAATAAGGAAATTAAGCAATATGATGTGGCAATTTGAGGAACCTGGGACTGACTCCCTTTCTTCTTATATGGATGTGCTAATTATCTTTTTAAATGAATAATAAATAAATTGTTCATGAAATATGTAAACTTTACTCTTGTGGTAATACTAAGAACTTACAACTTACAAACAAACGTGCACATCACATATAACAACACTTTGATGGGGTTTGGGACTCTAGGTAGCCTAAAAAGTTGATATGGCTTTTTTTTTGAAGACACCTACCGGAGAATATGGTCCAAATTTTCATCGACTATCAAACTTAAGCTAGCAATACAAGTCTAGCTCATTTGACTTGATATTACTTGTCGAGCCAAAACTGAGCTCGTATTCAACCCCCGTTAGCTTGTGGCTCCACGAGTTGACGCATTTTTATCAACCTTAATGCATTTTTCTATCTTTCTTTTTGTAAAATCTCACCAAATAATTTAACAGTAATGTCAAATTATATAACTCTCTAATACTAGAAAACAAACTACTACTACATAATAAAAATATATTCATTTATACTAGTTAATGGATAAGTTACTCGAGCTTAATCAATTCATACTTAGTTTGGACATTTATACAAGCCAAATCAACTGGACTTTTTTACGAGTAAATTTATACGCGCTGATCGACATCGGCGGAGCTTTATAGGGGCCGGGGGGGCCGCCGGCCCCCCAGTTTTTTTCATCAATAGTGTTAAATTTTAGTCCGATAGCGTAAACTTTTGGTCAGGTAGTGTAAATTTTTATATAAATATCGAGTTTGCCCCACCCTAAAAAAATTAATTTTGCCCCCTCCCCCCCTACGAGAAAGTTCAAGCTCCGCCCCTACTGATCGAGCCAAGAATTATGAGCCATTTGAATAAGTCTTCTTATATATGGAGGACAAATCTGTGTCTTTCTCATATACACGATTAATAATAAATAATTTAAAATATTATTATTATATAAGATTTATAGATGATCTAATTATACATAAGAGTTAAAAAAGAATACGAATTAAAGCGGACGGCTACACAAGTCTTTGGTCGGATGGTGATGGTTTGATGCTGATGAGTCAACATGTTCTTACCAAACTTTAATGCCTTAATATTAAATTGTCAAAACATGTTACTACTCTAATAAAAGAGTAACTATGGTGGATACATGACACCATCATATTTCACCTCACCAAAATTTTATCGCTTCTCTCTCCTATTAATATCACAATAATTAGAAACAATATATTAAGAAATATATATTTTTATTAATATATTATATTGTTTCTAAAGAAATAAATATTTATAAATTAAAAAACTTTTAAAACATCAAACTTTTTTATAAATTTTAAATATTCTAACATTGATGTTTTAGGTAAAATTTTTATAAACAAAAATTAAAATTAGGAGTTATAATAAAAATTGTTAAAAAATTATATTTTTTAAAATGTTTGTTTTGAAACAAAGTTTTTAATTTTTTTCTTAAAATAAAAAAGTTTAAAACAAAAAATTAAAAAGTTTATATTATTATTTTATTATTTATAGTCCTTACTTATATATAATTTTAATCATTTATAACTATTAAAATTTTATTATATTTAGTATTTTATTTATTCAACCCGTGTAATACACGGGTTTACTAAAGCTAGTAATATAATAGTATAAGAAATAACGATAACAGTATCAATTACGTCAATGTATAACAATAAGAGCATATGACAATAATATTATTAGTAAATGTATAGAGTTAAAATATATGGAATAATTGTATAAATTTGTCACAATTTATTTATGAAATGAAGAGAAATCAATTTGTTTTTGTATGCTGCACAAGTCAAATGTTAGATGAGTCTTCATTTTTATATTGTTTCGTTAAAGCGGGCCCTTTGACTAACATTATTTCGGTGTAGACATTAGGAAAAATAAATCTAGTTAGAATAAAGATGTCTCGTTGGATATCCTCATAGTAATGTGTTTCTCATCTATTCAAAAAGTTTGTGGCTAGATTAATGCCGGTTTTACGGTTAGAAAAAAGTTTAAAAAAGTATATATATATATAAAACAACCATTAATAACTTTAGACTAGACTTATACGGTTGTGATGACGAAATAATAAAAAGGACATATGACAGCATAACACGGGCTACACTTCGCTTGTAGTTAAAACTACCGCCCATCAAATAAATCGAGTTTGACGTAGGATCAAGCTCATTTAAGCATGACCCAGTTCGGGCTTCAACAAGTTGATCTTGAATTGCTCACGAGCAACTTACAATTTTCATACAATTACTAGACCAGTTTGAAGGAGTCGACCAATTGCAACATATATTTTTAATTTTGATATAGGACCAATATGATTAAAAGGTCATACACTTGCAAATAAAGAAGGTAATTGAATCTCGAGTGGTTAAATTAATATAAAAAGATTAATGTAATATCATTATTAGCCCGTTAATTTTTCTAAATGCTTACATCCACGGATTTGCCAGAGTGATCTATATTATATGGGCCAGAGTTTGATAATGGGCCGAGCTTTAGTTAGACGCATATGACTTTATTTGATTGATTTATGTGATCCAATGGATAAAATAGTTCAGTAAATCGGTTCTTGGTATTGGGTCAAGTCCGTTATCGGTTAACCACCTTCAGGGCTTCAGGCTTCAACCAAAGTTCTGGGTTTGGGCCCAAATCCATTTAAGGAGTAAGCCAGTAAGGTAAACTGGTAAAGTGGGAAACCAAAGCTACAAAGGTCCAAAAATCCAAATCAACAAGAAATATCGTTTGATTTTGTCGTTTAATTGTTTCATTAAACTGGTTTTTTTTTTTTTTTTTTTTTTTTTTTTTTTTTTTTTGACGGAAGTAACTGCTAATTACTCTTAAGTTACACCATTGTTCGAGATAGACCTGAGACCTTCAATCTAACAGACACGTAGTCTTTACCACTTGGACTAGTCCTGCTATGCAAATTAATTGTGTAATGTATTTGAACATATCATTAATAATGTTATACGAGCTTTTTTTTATTAGCACGAGAGCACCACAATAAACTGTTAACTGATAAGAGCAAATAAAATATAGTTTGTGCTAAGCAAGTTGGCCATCAAAATGGTTACATGAACTCAAGCGTTTATCTCCGTGTCACCCCTAAAAAATTATGTTGTATAAGTTTGATTCTATAAAAAACAAAATATAACTCAACACTGTATTTGTATGGCATTTGGTATGCGTGTTCTGTCAATGTTAAAGACATATCTTTTCAGACGATCAAGTCTATATAAACAATGTTAAACTTTATTAGTTAACAGTTTAATAAAAATCCCCGAAACAAACAAAAATATATATACATATGTTGTATATTTATCCTACATTTGTCTTCCTAAATGTTACTATTTAAATGTGATTATATGAGAAAGGTGTTTGACATTGTTTTTCAATAAAAGAAATATTTTGAAAATAAATAAACGGGTCATTTCACGACCCGGATTCCCAAAATCCAAATCATCCAATAAGCAATTAGCAGCATTTATAGATTCTTCCAGTAATTTACAGTTTCAGTAGATGCAAACACACTGCCATTTTTTTTTTGCAGACATTCTATCTTTTTCTACTTCTATAGATATTATCTTTTTTACAATTTCCTTGTTTTACCTTTTTTTGTTTTACTTCTATATATATATATATATATAAATGTTTTATATATAAAAACAATTTATATACATCAAAATAGGTTTTAATTTTGTGTTTTGTATATTTTACAATATAACACTGAAGATTCTTCTGAAAATTCCACACTATTTGTATACTTGAAGAAGTATAAGAATCATTTTGTAATAAAATATATTTACTTAATTTTCATCCTCTTAGGGTGTTAGTCGAGCCGTCTTGACCCGATGGTCAGATCTCGGTGAGTGTTAGTCGAACCGTCTTGACCCGATGGTCAGATCTCCGTCTGTGTACCATTTCCCCACAAATATAAAGTGAAATGTGAAAAGAAGTTTGCTAAATAGTTACCAAACTTTATAATTGATTTATTAAAGTCAACTTAAAAAATAAACATAAAATGTAACCAATGTTTATATATCTTTCATGTTAATAACTTAATTTTAAGAAATTGGTTATTATTTATATAAAAAGAATTAAAACATTTAAGCCATATTATTGAAACATTTGTTGGTTTTGTTGTTATAAACAATATGAATGAATTAAACAATACAATACTAAAACTTATTATTATATTAAAATTATAATTTTATCGTTTCAAAACTTTAAAGGGAACTGATAACCGAAATAAGGATGGTGTTATGACACACATGTACTACACATATCGTTTTCATAGCCTTGGCTTCACTTGAATTACAGAGACTACACATAATGTGTTTTATTGTTTATTTATCTACCGTTATTTATCTTGTGATATTTGATATTTCACTTTCAATGCCATAATATAACAGAAACTACTTCTTACCCTACCCAGTGAATAATTTCTTTATTTATTTATATAAAATCAGTCTCTATTCTTATTTTCTTTCCATTATTTAAATTTAAAGTAAAGTACAACTTTTTTTATATTTATGAAAATGACAAAATTAGTAAGCATTATATGCAATTAAGAGTCAAGCTCACTATGATTAGTCATTATCTCTCTATATATACTCACACTAGCTTTAGTAAACCCGTGTATTACACGAGTTGAATAAAAAATATTAAATAAAATAAAACTTATAATTTATAAATCGATAGTATAAAATAATATATGATTAAAATCTTTCTTGTAATAAATAAAATAAAAGTTTTATTTCAACACAAAACGTTTTAGAAAATATCATACTTAAAAACTTTCTTATTGTAACTCTCAGTTTTAATTATTTTTTTATATAAAGTTTACTTTTAAAAACACCAATTATAAAATATTTTGTATTTTTAAAAAATTTTGATGTTCTAAAAAATTTTATATTTTATGAAAAATTATTTCTTTAAAAATAACACTAGTAAAAATATCTCTTTTAAAATTTATTAAAAAACTATTTTAATCTAAAAAAAATTAAATACTATTGTTACTAATTAATGTGATTATTAAATAAAAGAGAGAAGCGGGAAAAAACTGGTGATGATGAATATGGTGTTGACGAATGTCCCTCCTAGATACTTTTTTATTAAAACAGTGAGATGAGATTAGATTCAACAATAGATACCAAATTAGAAGATTAAACGCGATTAAAATGTTCGCAAGCATCTTTTGCTTCTTAAAAACTACTTCAAAATTTATTCATCCTCCTATATATCATGAATTATTTTCAAATTTTCATTTAAAACAACGATACGTCATTCATATTTAATAAAGTTTTAACACTTCTTAGAATTCGGTGTAATGGTTTATTAGTTATCATGCCACCTAGGCAAACATAAATTTATTAAAGAATCTTTAAAACAAGTGTAGTGGTTTTAAAATCTATTTTAATTAAAGTTGTTAAAAGTGAGAAAAAAATAAATCTACTCACCTCTTTTAACACCGTTAAGGGTTTGACTAAAAATGAGTTTGAAACCCCCTTTAAATAGGATATAAGAGCATTCACATTAGATTTCATATCTTATAATTATATTAAAAAACACTATTTTTTCTCTCTTTTTCTTAATAAAATAATTTTTTTAAAATTTTTATCATTACTTTTCCTCTCTTCTCTACTCAAAATCATTTTAAAAAATATTAAAAAATTTATAAAGGTTGAACAGTGATTCCCCAAATATACGAATTGAACAATAATTTTTCTCTCTACTTCACTCACAATCATTTACAATCATTACTTAAAATATAAGAAACACACTCACATAAATATAAGAAATTTACCGTGAATGCTCTAATGGCTTTAAAGCCTCATTTGTGTCCAACTAATAAAATTTGAAACCCTCTAGGGGTACCACTAGTCACTACGTCCGTCTTAGCTCACATCAAGAAACCTCGAATCTATTATCTAAATAATTATATATAATTCTTTGTGTTAAAGACTTAAGTTAATAAAAATTCTTTATCATTAAAAAGTATATCTTAAAATGTAAGTACTTAATAAGTTTTTTAATTTCAAAAGCAATAAAGTTAATGTTATATTTCTTAAACGTTAAATTCACATGTTTTCTAAACATACTTCAAGATCCACAATAATGTTTATCATAAGACTAGAATTTTCAATCACTCAGTAAAAATATACGCATTATGATACAATTAAACTCTAAACGTACAAAACATGATATAACGAAGTAGAAGGTTACAAAATAAAAGTACGACACCTTGAATATTAATTACGTATAAAAGGTTTATTAATTACCATGTGACAATTTCCTCTTCCTTTCTATTTTCTGCTCAATTCTAGGCTTTTAGATTCATTTTTATATCTAGCTACATACTACAAAACCACAGTACCATATTTAACTAAATAAATTGACATAATACTGTAGCTATTTCATTCATTGTACACACGTATATTCTGTCTATATATATTTTAATAAAATAACATAGATCTACATTACAAATTCAATAATACTTCTACGACAAATAATCAAAAATTGATTTTTATAAAAATAAATTATCGTCGTCTTGTGGTAAATT
Source organism: Flaveria robusta (assembly GCA_025506415.1). Taxonomy (NCBI): domain Eukaryota; kingdom Viridiplantae; phylum Streptophyta; class Magnoliopsida; order Asterales; family Asteraceae; genus Flaveria; species Flaveria robusta. The sequence continues at coordinate 1,388,922 of CM046462.1, forward strand.
GCAAAGTTTCAAGTGCAAAAAAAGCTCTGATCGATGTGGGGTTTTATTATACATCAACTGTTTCCATGTGTTTTGTTCTGCTTGCCTCATTTGTCATGTATATAATGCAAACAAATAGTTATATATATTTTTAAGAAAATGATGTGTCCGGTACCTAATATACATTGTTTTATATTAACTTAAACTAATGAAAATCTCTAAACTAATTTTATTTTGGTAAATTTTGTCCATAAGGGTGATGCCAAACTGTTGAGATTGATTAAATTCATGTCAAATTAAATTGCTTATTTTACAAAATTTAACTTTAATGGATTCTTTTTTAGAGACATTGTAATACAGATATAGAGAAAGTTTAAATACTTAAAATTTAAGATGAAAATAATAAACCGTGTAATACAGAATGCATGTAATAAATAGGCCATTGTGTGTGTACGCAAGTTTTATATGCTGCTTAAATAGAATGAGCATACTCGTATATATTTTATCTTAAGTTCGTGTAAAACATTACTAGCATATCCTATTTAGACTTTTTAATTTAATTTTCCCAATTAGTATACATTATTATAGGTATACGCACACATGTATGTATTTGTGTGGCGTGGGAACTACAATATAGAAAGTACATTTTACTTCACCAATTGTCAACCATCTAAAAAAGAAAATTGAATAAAAGCTACTTTTGGGCTTTTCGAAAAAGTACTTTTATTTTCTTTTTTTGCTATTCCTTTGCACAGAGTAATTCCCAAAGTTCATCTTCACGGAAACCTTGTAAATGTCATAAACCCGTGGGAAAAGTATGTGTTCAAATTGCATTTTTAATTTATTGTTATAATTATAATTTTTTTATTTTTATGTTTTCAAATTTCATCTTTATATCTCTTTAATTAATATTATCACACCTTTAGTTTATTCACAAGGTCAAACATGTAAATTTGATATGTTCAAATGTTAACTATAGAAACCACACACATATTTTACTAGTATTTAAATTTTAATCAATCAGATACCCAATGCATGATGTCTATAACTATAAGATTTCAAGAATAAATATAGGGTTAATCCAGTGATAGAATAACCCCTCGTCTGGACCGCTCAAAGTCCGGACCAAACAGGTGTTGGTCGGATAAAAGCCGGTCGAGATTATAAGCTTTACCGTATTTACCGTAACATACGTGATTTTGTTCAAGAGCAGGAACATATTAAACTCAAAAAATAATTTCAAGATTTCCAAATAAAGCCAGGGTTAGTCCGGTCCAGACCGCTCAAAGTCCGTACCAAACGTATGTTAGTCGGATTGAAGTTGGTCTGGACGAGAAGATTACCAACCAGAACATACAATATTATCTTCAAGAACACGAACAAATCAAACCAAAGATGATCAGTGATCGCTAAATAAGTTATTTAAATTTCTTAATTAGGATAACAATAATTAGCCAACCTAAAACCTAAAACCAAACTGCATGAAGAATAAAAACAGAGTCACAAAACGTTAACTAAAGCCAGTCAGAAAACAGAGTCTCCCAAATCTCAGTGAAAACCTCACAAATAACCCCATGATGTTCTTCAGAATTAAGGGTTAAAAAGCACTGCAAAAGCTTCTCAAGATCATCTGCACCAAGAATCTGTTGTTCAACGATCATCTCCAACATCGAAATCCTAAAATCCTCATGTGGGTCGCTCGATTTCTTCACAACTGCAACACTATCTTTCACCAATTTCCCAATACCCTTGATCGGAATCACATCGGTGGCTTTACGACCCTTACAACCACCGCCACCGGCGGTGGCGTTACCCTTCCTCCGCCGTGCTCTGTTTTTCCGAAAAGACGCCGATGAGTCGGAGGAAAAAGATCGGGATGAAAACAGAGTTGTTTCATCGTCAATTTCATCGTCTTCATCACTGCTGCAGCAATCGTAGTAGTAATTATCTGTAATTGACGAGAAATTATGGATTTTGGTGGTTTTCCGGTGATGGGGTTTCTTTTTCTTGGCGGTTTTCGGTTTCTTTTGGTGGAACATGGGTTTGCCGGCGACTTCTGTAACTTCCGGCGAAAGGGTGTTTTCTCCGGCGAGTTTTGGCCGGAAAATGTGGGGTTTTGATGGAGGTTTTGGGGAGAAAAGGTCGATGAGTTGCCGGTGATGGTGATTCTCCGGGAAGAAGAAAGGGTGGTCGGAGACGTCGGAGATGTGTTTATTCCGGCAAGAGTTGAACGATGATTGAAATAATTTGGAGATTCGAAGTTTGAAAGTGTTCTCCATAGTTGCAGAGAGAGATATTGAAGATGATGATGATGGTGATGATGATGAAGAGGGTATGAATGTGTGATGTAGTTTGTGATTGAAAAGTTTAAATACACAGGAATATGGAGGAAAAAACAAAAGTGAAAGAAAAAAAGTCAAATAAAAACTAAGTTAATTTGAAAATTAGTTGGTTATTTTTAGAAAGGAAGGGATTTGAATTTTGTGATACTATTTGTTCTATGTTAGTTTAAAAGGACACACAATTATAAATATTTGTATATGCACTTGAGTTTAATATAAAATCATATTTAGATGATGAATCATCAGGTTGGGGGTTAGTTGTAGTGGTAACTCATTAAGCATGAGTACATTTTTTTTTAGTATTATACATAAGATGGATACATATATATGTTACATCACACGCTTTCTAACTCGTATATTATGACAATTAAAACACAAAGTGTATGCGATCCGCCGATCCGTGCAAGTCTCGTTTGATACTTACAAAGATATTAGTTTTCAATGTAAAGGAATCACACTTTTATTATGGTGAGATTAAAGGTTTTTTTCTTTAAAGATTATTTTTAATTATGTATATGGAGTACAATCGATTAATAAAGGTTTTCTTTAGCAAAAGGCTAAACAAATTTAGCTTTTTTTAAAAAAAATACTGAATACTTATTATTTGAAAATTACAATGCTCGAAGCCAAAAATGTGGATCGTTAGTGCTTGGTTTAATATAGATTATTAGTTAGAATATATATTAATTTTATACATTACAACTTTTAATGTTTTATTCTTCAATTTATTTATTACTTTCAAGCTTCATTATATATGTAATGCGTTATATAAAGGCATACAAATCATATTTCTGTTCAAAAAATATAATTAAATTTTTAAAGACAAATATATCTAAAATATTAATAATTTTGAAGGAAACTTTTATATATAACTTTTGGGAAACCAAATATAATAATGGTCATAAAATCCAAAAATATAATGAAAAATGTACGTATAACAGGAAAATGGGTACACGAATATAACTTTTTAATTCCTAAAATGGAAAAAAAAAATAATAAGTATTTATTAATTTTAAGTATTATTCCGTTTCTTTAGAAAGTGATATTTCACCAATTTGTAGAGTAGGGCAAAACAATTTATAGCTAAAAGAACCCTTCCCCTATGAGCCTAGAGAATTGAATTTGCCTTATTTCATCGTCTTAATTTTTGTTAATTTGGTTTATTTTATGCCCAAATTTTTGTTGTTAACATTTTATAATCAGAAAAAATTCTTAAAATGTTTTTTTTTCACTTCAATCTTTTAAAAAATATTCTTGTTTAGATTTTACTTTTAAAATGTCTTTTATAGACAAGACGTCGGTGTCTCCTTAGACAAGACGTGAGCATCTAGCCACTCAAAAATCATACACGTGTTCTGTAGAGCCGCTCACCAGCATTGTGGAGGTGTCTGGGATCATAAAAGAACACATATATGATTTTGAGTGACCCGCTATGCAGGTGCACATCTTCTGTCTAAGGAAACGTCGGCGTCTTATAAAAAAGAGATGTTTTGAAAATAAATTCTTGGGTAAATTACGAAAATAACCATTTGACCAAATCGAATTACTAAAATAACCGGTCAAAAATAAAATTTATTAAATAAAACCGCCAATCCTATCGCTCCACGTGTCCATCCCTCGCTGACGTGGCGAGGGATTATGGGAATCCCTCGCCCAGAAAAGCGTGTCAGCGAGGGATTATGGGAATCCCTCGCCCACGTGTACATCCCTCGCTGACGTGGCTTTATCCCTCGCTGACCCAGCGAGGGATTATGGGAATCCTTCGCCCAAAATTACGAAAATGCCCCCCCTCGCCCATAATTAAAAAAAATAAATATATATATATTTTTTACCAAAAAAATCCGTATTTTTAATTATTTATTGTTTTTTAAATACTTAAAATTTTAATTTAATTTTATTTTCACCTATATAATACAATGTTTACCCTTAACAAAGTTATCAAATCTTACATTCTTCTCAACCTTGTTGTTACTTTTTTCTTAAAATTCTCTCGAATCAGGAAATATCAGTTAATATTATATTATACAGTGGTGGTAAATGACATTTTGTAAACGGTGTTGAAGAGTATCTACCAATGTCATTTACCACACATTTACCTTTTAATGGTAGATACTCTTCAACACCGTTTACAAAATGACATTTACCACCACTGTATACTATAATATTAACTGATATTTTCTAATTTGAGATAATTTTAAGAAGAAAATAACAAGAAGGTTGAGAAGAATGTAAGATTTGATAACTTTGTTAAAGGTAAACATTGTATTATATAGGTGAAAATAAAATAAAATTAAAATTTTAAGTATTTACAAAACAATAAATAATTAAAAATACGGATTTTTTTGGTAAAAAATATATATATATTTATTTTTTTAATTATGGGCGAGGGGGGGCATTTTTGTAATTTTGGGCGAGGGATTCCCATAATCCCTCTCTGAGTCAGCGAGGGATAAAGCCACATCAGCGAGGGATGTACACGTGGGCGAGGGATTCCCATAATCCCTCGCTGGCACGCTTTTCTGGGCGAGGGATTCCCATAATCCCTCGCCACGTCAGCGAGGGATGGACAAGTGGAGCGATAGGATTGGCTGTTTTATTTAATAAATTTCATTTTTGACCGGTTATTTTAGTAATTCGATTTGGTCAAATGGTCATTTTAGTAATTTTCCCTAAATTCTTGGGGGGGGGGGGGGGGGGATTTTGAGGGAACTAAGAAGAGGAATGGATATTTTGGAAATTTTCTTTTTTATAAAACCATAAAGTTTTAAACAAAACAATTTTAATATATTTTAAATACGAAACTTGTTTATCTTATTTACTTGTTTAATAGACATATTTGCAAAATGACTACCGTTTCCAAAAAATAAGAAAAACATAGTTTTAACTACACGTTGATTTTGTTGATATATTAAATTGAGTATAATTTGTTACTGTTATTTGGTTTATTTTTGTTTAAAGTTACAACGTACTAAAGAATTCTATTATAAAGCATAATTAACTACACGTTGTTTTTAGTTTAATATATAAAATAGACTACAATTTGTTATCGTTATTTAGTTTATTTTTTCAACATTCAACTAGAGAATTTAATTATAAAAATATCGGTGATGAAACTATTAATTGTAATTCAAGACTGCAATAGAAATTTTTCTCTTTTTTTTTCAATCACACTATTATGTAGTAACATATTATAGTTTGGTCAGATGAAGGTGAAAGATCATTAGATTCCTGTTAATAGAAAATTTGGTCCGATGAAGGTGAAATAAGATCATTCTATAGTTTCACTCATTGTAATATGTATTGGGTATTTTTTTATATACATACATATTATATTTTTAATAAATATTATTATGTGTGTGCATGTAATTCTGAAAAAGAATAGAGAGAATTGTAAACGCATCCGTTATAATATTTATTGATTAGATTTGAAAACAAAGCCTTGTCATTTTCATCTTTATCTTGATAGTATTACTTTGTATTATTGTTTGAATTTTTCACTTGTATTTTATATTATTATTTAATAGAATTGGGACACATGTTCAAATCTTTAATTCGAATTCAACGTAAGAATTAAAAACAAAACATGATTATCTTTTTATTTTTTATTTTGCATGAGCTTGCCATGCACACCATGTTTGCCATGAGGCGCATCTAATCAATCGACAAGTTCAAATCTTTTTTTCATTTGTTTTCATTTTCTTATTTCTAATAACCAAATATTTAGGGGTGTCTCAGTTTACGTTTTAGAAGGGATTTAACCATAAGATATTATACAACCGGTTTGGATGATAATCAGTAAAAAAATGTTATGGTATATAGTGCTTGAAGTTGTTTTAGTTAGAGATTGTTGATTATATAAAAGGTAATGTGGTAGTACTACTTTACTCTTAGATAATCAATTTTGTTACAACGAATATAACGATTATATATTATACGACTCTTTAACAACTATTGTGACATCAAAGCATAGTTAATTATCAAATAAACAGTTCTACAACGCATAACAAAACACCTCGTTAAGACTACAACATTTTACTTTTTAATTTAAACATATGCATACGCCCAACCTCGTTGTATCCCTTCAGCTGGATTATATATATATATATATGTATATATATATATATATATGTATATATATATATGTATATATATATGTGTGTATATATATATATATATATGTATATATGTACCTATCTTTGTGTATATATGTATGGATACCCAAGTACATAATTAAGTTTATACCTTAATCTCTCTCCATGTGTGTGTGTATACATGTATATATGTATGGATGTGTGTGTGTGTATTGATATCTTGACCACATACTAATTATATATGCAATCATATCTCTCAAGACCAAGTAACTTGATGTTAGAAAGATAGCATCTTTGAAGATAAAGAAGGTTCCAACAAGAAACACACATGTGAAATGCATAAAAACAAACACTATAATTCCAAAACACCCCACAAACCAACAAGAGAGTTGGAGTTAAAAAAATTGGTTCAGCTTTCTGGTTTCAAGTATCATGAGGTAACAGCCAAACATATAACAACATATATCCATCATTTGACATTCATTTTTTAACCCCACCATGCATAATCACCATCATATCTCATCCTTATATTGCTTTCTTGTATATCTCCAAAATGGCTCTGAATATTTTCAAACTTTTTCCTCTTTTTGTGACTTTTAGTAAATTTTATGTTTTTTTTTGAAACATGAGGGTGTGTGTTTTTATGTTTTTGAGGTTATACTATGTGTGTACTACAAACCAAAGAGGTCAAACAAAAACCTTTTAGCCTATCACTTTTCATTGACTATGTCAAGCTACTAAAGCTTCTGTTCTTTTAAAAGTAAATCCAAGATTGAGAGTTTGAAATAGAAAGTACTTACTAATTAAGAGAACATGGAGCAATAATTAAGAGGTTAATTAGTGTCTTAATTTTTTTTTTTTTTTTTTTTTTTTTTTTTTTTTTTTTTTTTTTTTTGCGTAAGTGTCCACACAAGATATTTATCGAGTGAAAGCTTGATCCTAGGTCTCTTCAAATACATTTCAGACGCCTTACCAACACAAATCTTGAATGATTGACGAGACTAATGTTTGTTTTTCATTTTTTCTCGTCGTTACATAAGGCCGTTCAACACAGAACCAATTTTAAGTAAAGAATTATAAGAATCATATAATTAAACATATGTTCTTATTTTTTTAAAACTATAATACATTAGACAGTTATATAATCATTGACTATCTCCTTTTTTCTCTACATATAAATGTTTGTACAATTTTTATATTTTTTTATATAAACTTGATTATGTATTAAACACGTGATCAGAAAGATCAAATAAGAGTATGGATATTGGGACACCCCAAAATTATAAATTAACATCCCAAATTTTTATACGAGGCGTATAACCCCTCTGACAGCCCCTGAAATTTTCCTCGTAGTCAGTGTCGAAATTTGTTATACGCGTCGTATGGCCCTATATATATATCGTATAAGGGGTCGTATAGGACTATATGGGGAGTATAACTCTCTGACAGCCCCCTGAATTTTCCTCGCTTTAAGTGTCTTCGACCCCTATACGTCGCGTATGGTGCCATACGAGACGTATAGAAGGGTGTCAATTTATAATGTGTTGTGTCTTTATATTAGGACCCTTAAATAATTATCTATCAACCAAATATTCATATTTAACCAACAATTAAAAATACACTCTGCATCGGGGAAAAGGATCGTGACATATTGAGATGTCCAATTGTCCATCACTCAACATCTATGTAATGTATTCATAAGAATATGCAAAAAAGGCCCCATAATATTAAGGAATAAGCCAAAACAACCCATTATTTTCCAGCCATAAGTAAATAGTACCATGACAAAATTTACCAATTACATACTTTTCATTTCCAATTTATATTTGAAAAAAATTTATGCCTGGAGTGTCATCGGATTTAGCTACTCTATTATCATGCGATAAAATAAATGTTTGTCTTCATCTTGTTCCTTCTAAACCCTATCAGTGGCTTGTTATAAGCTGATTTTACAAGATAAGTTTGTTTGCTTACATTTTAATGTCATGTTTTTATCTTCCGATGTTCATGAATTCTTTTTACCGTCTAGGTGTCTAAAATAAATCCAAATGTAATATAGCATTAGAGATGTACAAAATACCTGGGTTATGGACCCGACGGGTCTTACTTTGTACCCACCCAAATAACCTATTTTCCTATCAAATTTAACTTTAAAGAGCTCCCACAAATCGGAAATAGCCGGTCAGTTTCGAATTTTAAGCACAACGGTGGCCAACCTGTATTCCTCCTCATCGGACCAAAAGCTTGGTGTTTTTCCAACATGATCACTGTGCCTGAATGCTTGATTGTTGTAGAAGAGAAAAAATAAGTTGGAGTGTAAACTTTGGAAGGTATTTAGTACTATTTATAGTGCAAAAACTCACAATGATCGACTTTATAGCCATTGTCAATGGTTGATTTTATAATCGTTGTCAAACGTTCGAATATATTAAAAAAAAAATACAAAACCCGCTTTACCAGGTTACACACCTGACCCATAACCTACCCTACGCTAACCGTGTGCACTGGGTAGGGTATAAGGCTATCACTACCCAGGTCCGGTTCTTGACCCAGCTCCAACTAAACCCGTTGGGCCTATGTCAGTTCCTACCAGTTCCGGTTACGGCCCAAGAACTGATTTTGTCACCCTTATATAGCTCACAATCCCCTCATTTATCTTTTCTTTCAGATTACTTTGTCATGTACATAAACATACACATACAATAATTCATAAATATCATATACATACATAATACATGAAAACATTACGAGTGCCTGAGTGACACCAATGTTCAACATGTAGAGGCGACTGTAGCTAAAAGTGAAGAAAGTATAGTTTTTCAGTTTTCACCTTCATGAACAAGAATCTTTGAAAAAGTATTGAAAGATTCAACACTTATGACAGATAAAAAAAGCTAAAAAAACCAGTGTGAGAGTCAACCAGACAAAGCCCAGCTGACTATACAGTACACTATAAATATAATAAAATTTCAATTAAAAAAAAGCATAAAAATTTATTCAAAAACTAAATTAAATGAAAAGAATTCCAACAAAAAACTAAATATAATAGTTTCATAGTGCGACTACAAAACCCTTTTTATATAGCTCAATTTACGCAAACCTGTATACAGAATAATCAAACAACAAAAATTACTGAAGACAACACTTGATAGAATGAATTTTACCTAGATTTAAGTGGAAGCTACCAAAAAGATTACAAAAATAATCAATCTATCATCGCGAAACTGACCTGAGCCCGTTTTGTAGATCTTCAAGAGTGATAGTCAACAACTCGTCGGTGTCTATACAATCAAAACTAAGTCTCAGATCAAGATTTTCTCGGGCATTAACTAACAAAGGATCTATCAAACCAGCATTCATCTCTTTTCTCTGTTTGTCGGTTGTTTCTGTCTTTATTAAATTCTCTACATTTTTAACTGTACATGAAGAATCCAACTTAAACCCGTATAATAAACTACCCTCTGTTTGATTGTTCATTTTCAAATGAAGAATCTTGGCTAAATCTTCGGTTATGAAGTCATCAAAAGTGAAGAACTTTGTCACGCGTCTACAGAAACCTTCATTAGAAGTAATCACACGCTTCATTGGCTCACTATAGCCTGCAAATATAACTACTATTTTACCATTATCCATAACTGACATTATTTCTTCAAGGGCTTCTAAACCGTAATCTTTATCATCTGATTTTTGCATTGGTATTAATCGGTATGCTTCATCTACAAATAGTATCCCCCCTTCGGCTTCTTTTATCTGCATACAAATGTTGAAATCATTCAGTTTTTAATTTCGTCTCTCAAGGATACTTTGGTCTTTTTACAACCGTTCCTGATAAACTAAAAATATGAAGAAATCAAAATAAGAGCTACATACCACTCTCCTAGTTTTTGGTCCTGTGTGACCAACAAATTCTCCAACTAAATCAGTTCTTTGTACTTCTGTAACTTTATCGGTTGGTAAAATTCCCACCATGAAAAGTAATTTTCCAAGTATCCGAGCAACCATCGTTTTACCTGCAAATACACCGATTAGCAGCTAATTAGATAAGAAGCTTTATAGAAGGATAATATTATCCTAGAGAAAACGAATAAGCTGCACGGTTCTTAAGGACAGTAATCAAATCAAGGTTTTGGTTCTCTCAAAGACATAAAGAAATCAAGATTCATCATCATTGGCAATAAAGATGGCATTTCGACCCATTTACTTCACCCCAAACAGGTCAATGGGTTGATCACATTAGACAGACTTGAAGTTGCTTATAGGCTTTTTAAATGAATACATCTAAATCATTAATTCAACCATTTTGATTATTATTGTAATGATATTGATTTGGTAATCATGATTAACTCATTGGTAATTTATAAAAACCTGTATAAAATGAACATAAAAGAGTTGGCGGGTCAATCTGATCCAGTCTGTTTTGACCCACACTAAAAGACATGTTTCACCCAGGACGTGTTTGCCCTGTTGCCCGCCCATCTTCCATCCTCAAATTGTCAATTATGACCTAAACTAAAATAGCTGATGATTGATAAAGCATTTAAAAGTTTGTTTCTTGATGACAAAAGGTTCAAGATTAAATCTTGTAAACAAAATTTATACAATATATGCTTTTGTATATTTCAAGCCAAAAAAGCAAAGGCCTGTAATTAGTTAATTACCTGTTCCTGGATTACCAAGGAAGGCCATATGAGGCGGCCTGCGAGCCCCAACTTTTAAGCCAAGGGCCCGACGCCTCTCATCCAACAACATCCCTTTGGCCCATTTCCTTAGTTGTAACTTAAGCTCATGAAGGCCCACTAATTTTGATAACTCTTTTTCAAGTTCATCCATTTTGGCTTTTGTTTCAGTGCATGCTTCAATGGCCCGACGTTTTCTCTGTTCTTCAAGAGACAGAGTGAGAAGAGCCCGTAATTTCTCATGTTCTGGTCCTTGTGAAAGATGATCCAATGGAGTCATGCCTTCCTGCAAAAGAAATAACACTTAATCATACCAACACAGTCCAACAGTTATCGACATTACAAGAAAGGTAAAACAAATATGATTAAATACCTTATCTTTGGCACTACAGTCAGCATTATACTCTAGTAACGTCTTGACAGTCGAAATATCCTCAGCTCTAAGTGAATGCCAAACGGAAAGGTGCAATGGAGTCATGCCATTCTGCGTAACGAGTCAAACAAGGTGACAGTTACAAAATGCATTTAAACCCGAAAGACATTCTAAACCGATCTTAACTAATATATAAAGTTCAAAGGAAAGGTGCTTGTGTGTCGACCCAGCCCGAGCAAGTCACCAAACAAGTCAATTTTTCCACCCCTGTTAATCTCATCTGAATGAATCTGTTATTAAGAGGCAGTATCTAGATGTTGACTTCTAAACTGTTTGATTTGTTTGATAACTGAATGTATGTAATTTTTTTTCCATTTAACCTTATTAGAAACTAGTACAAATTAATGATAGTATAACAATGTTATTGATAATACATATACTGAAATAAAGCATCCATCAAATTATATTCGGATCTTATTCTTTGCATTCAGAATTTCAGATCTTTTACCCTAATCAAACCTTTTTTTTTACTTTTAGGTTTTAAGATACTATGCAATCAATCAAAGAGGTAGCCCTTTTAAGTCTTAAATAGAGAAACAAATGACACCTTTGTAAAATGATGATCATAAGAAACATAAAAAAAATACATACATTTGCCTTGGCTTCAACAAAAGCCCCATGAGATAAAAGAAGGCTTGCAGCTTCATTACAACCATTTTTAGCAGCCATGTGTAATGGAGTTTCTCCATACTGCAAAGTCAACAAGTTGACCATAGTAAAAGGTTAATGGTTTATAAAAGAAATATAATAACCTTGATCAAAACGATGAATGAATTAAATTTGTGCATACCATGTTTTTTGCTTCCAACTCAACTTTTTCGGGTCCTTCCAAATTCAAGAGATATTTAACAACCTCCACACTGTTATGACCAGCAGAAACATGAAGGGGCGTGTTCGCCATCTGGAAGTAATCAAGATTTAGCATACTTTAAGCATAAAATAACAATCAATAAAACCAAAATCAAGAATATGATTAGAACAAAGAAGCAATGATCATCAATCATATCACAAATTTTCACATTCTGCTTTAAAACCAGCATAGCAACTTGCTATGCCGGTTTTGGCTTAAACCCTAGATCATGATGACTGCAACGATTACTTGAATACCGTTTCACCGCGACTTCACTTAGGGGACGCTTAGGATTGCTTATTTAAGCAGATAATCTGTTTATTGTGATATGTAAAAGCAGATGACCTCTTTCAAGTGTTGGGATGAAAATACATGCTCCTGCTTATCTACTTATTATACACTGAATGAGTAGCTTCAATACAGATCAATGCTATAAATTAACAACTTAACCATTAGCAAGAATGAACCATTTTCAACAGAGTAAAAAGTTTCACAATTACATCCATCTAAACACCATAACTCTAGATTAAAATTTTCCTATAGGCAATAATTCAAACACATGAATTCTAAAAACTGAATATACTTATACAACAAACTCTAAACACTTAAATAACTGTTCCAATTTCAAAACTAACAACAAAATCCCATCAAGATTTAGGGTTTAGCAAAAAGCAATAAAAAAATCGAACCAAAATGAGAACCCCAAATCATGATTCTTGATAACATATACAACGAATCAAACGCAGAATTAACGAATTACAACAGAAGGTTATCAAATTATCATACCACAGGGTTACGATCGTTAACGAGAGAAGGGTTTTCACGGAGAAACTTCTGGACGACGGAAAGGTCGCCGGATTGAGCGGATGCATGAATGGTGAGTGGCTTATTGGATCTTGACCGTTGATCTTTCACCCTCTGCATCTTGATTTCGTCACCGGTGTCGAATAGTGATGAAGATGGAAGAAATGTGTGAGAACATATGATATGTTTTTGTTGACGATTTTTTAACGTTATATTTACGTTGGAATGGAAATAGGTAGTTGTTATTGTGTGGAAATTAGCTGTCACGTGGTTGTATTGCAAACACATAATTATTCATCGTTGGTGTGACTTGTTTTGTACGTTTCTTATTTTTAGCTGTCTCCCAACAGTCTCTCGTAAACTAAATTATGTAATGATTAGTTTTAGTAACCCGTGTAGTACACAGGTTGGATAATAAAAACATTACGTTTATAAGTGTATGTTTGGGATTGTTTATTTTCTTCTGACTTTTGACTTATTAACTTCTGTTAACTTCTGAGAAGTTAATAAGTTAAAAAAAGTGTTTAGCAAACCCAAAAGGACTTTTTAAACTGACTTTTCATATAAGGTAAAAAGGAGGTTTTGAGAAGTAAGAAGGGGGTTACTTATTGACTTTTGAAAACTACTTTTGATCCAGTTTTCTATTATACCCCTTTACTAGCTCCTATTAACTCCTATCGTTTTTAAAATCATGTCTTTTTTTTATCATTTTACAACATTTTAGTTTATAAGCTAATCCAAATATTTTTTTAAAAACTCTTTCTGAAAAATTATAAGTTAATAAGTCCTTTTTGTCAAAAGTCTTTTTCAATCAAAATAAACAATCCCAAACATGGCTTAAATCATAGGTATTCAACATCCAATTTACCTTTGATCTAAATCACTTAAGAGTAAAATCAAATTTAACTGCAAATGTGCATACCTTGACATTCTTTTGAAGATTGATATTCCGTAAAAGTGTATTACATATGTCGAAACCCCTAAAGCATTTCATCCACAAAGTACATTTTTACTTAATATAATTATAATTATGTAATCATATTTGACTAATTATTGATGTAGAAATTACTTAACAATGTATCACGTTAACATCTTTTTTTTTTTTTTTTTGAACGGCTGGTTAGTGGTTAGTAGTTAGTATCACCAAGTTAGTAATAATCGTCAATGCCAAGGTTTGAACCTTAGACCTCCAAGAGAGGCAAAGCTTCCCACCTCCCCCTCACGTTAACATCTAACGTATAAAGTTTATACTAATCTATCACAAACTCTTCCTCCCTGTAAAAGCAATTTTTGAGTTTCTGACAATTAGTACATTCAAATGCTCAAAAAACATAATATTAAGCTTTCATATTTACATGAATATTACCTCCACATACCGTTAAAAAAGATGCATAGCATATCTTATTTGTTGAGTTGAATTATATAAGGCTAGCTTATTTATAATAATTTAGAGAGAGCTTTTGTTTGAAATCTTGAATGAAGGTGTCAAAATATGAGTAATATCTATACATGCAACGATTTTGCTGTTTCAAAAGTGAGTTTTTGATTTTGATCATAGGACGTTTCAAATTAAACTCAAATTACATAGTCTCTTTAGGTGTTAACAAATACCCATATAGATAGCCTTAAATTTCATCTATGTGTTGATAGTTGAATTGAATCAAGTCCCTAAATCCTAAATTAGTAACGAAATACCCCCAATATATTTGTCGAATCATGAAGATAGCCAAGCCCAAATTTACAAATTACAATAAAAAATGGCCCATGAATCAGTTTCTTAACCAGAGAACAATTCGTAATGATCAAGATTATGCTCATCGGCAGACGAGACAGAAGAGCCGCCACCGGAAGACACCAATGCCAACCCATGATGATCTACCATTCCAATCGACATCGTTGGAGATATAAACGACAGAGGAAGACAATGTGCAGTTCAAATCAAACCCCTGCAAATCTAGACCTGTATATTCCGGATCCAGCTTACGGAGCGAGAACTCAATTAGGGTTCGCTTGTATTGAAACTTTAATTGTATTGAGGAATAAGGAAAGCGTATCGGTTAAAAATGAAAGAAGGAAATCCAGGAATTCATGAGCAGAGGAGAGTGATTACATCAGTTTGTAATGAAAAGGAAAGAAATTTTGATTGGAACGGGATTTAAGGAAACATTGAATTCATTAGTCGTCAAAAAAATGGGAGGGAAAATGAATTGTTAATGGTTTAAAATTGCGACACATGTCCCCCTCAGTTATCATTTTATTAGAGTATGGGAATTATAAAGTTATAATTTTGTTTCTTACCGGTTTTAAATATATGTGAAATATATGAAGCTATCATTTTATTGTTTCTGTTAAAGTAATAATAAGGTAAGATTGTAAGAAAACCTCACACAACTACACCTCGTTTATGTTAAGTTTAATTTATCATTTGTTGCCTCTCTCTTTATGGCATAGGGTAATAAAAAATCAGATGCGGTGGAAGGTTCGAATAATAAGCCACCAACCAAGGTTGGTGTTAATGTTATCAAATATGAAGAAACGTTAGATATTGTTGTGGTCGACGGTTTGAAAAAAAATTATCGTTAGAAATGTTGTCGATTTCATTGGGTCACATGACTTTAAATAAAATAAAACATATAGTTACTCAACAAAATTTTAAAAATATAATGATTCCAGTTGTAAGAAGCAATTTTTTTTTTTTTTTTTTTTGAGTAAACTTATGTTCAAATTTGATAAGGAGTAATTTAAGAGTTATAATATATTTTTACCATTAATAAAATAGAAAAGAAAAGAAAATAATAATAATTTTTGCCCGATTACCTTAACATGCAAGTTAGCAAAGGTTCAATTTCCTCGGCCTTTCATTGATCTTCTTTTGGGCTTTTCATTCGTGGGCTTTCAAGGCAAATTGCAAATTAGATATTAAATGAACAAACAGTTGTTAGCCCATTATTGCAAACTCGTTATCCAATCTCATATGTTGACTATAAGTCTACTGATTGAACTATTGTTTCATACTTTCACGTAATGTAGTTGATAGAGCCTGGAATCAAGATTTGTGGTCTCCAATAAAGTACGAACTAAACTAGAATGTAAATATGTAAATTAAGAACAAGTTTGCTGCAAGTTTCGCAAGTTTTCTTCCGTGTCATTAAAATGAAAAGTACATATGCTTAAGTAGTGAAATATTCCTATAATGCACTTTATTTGCGACGTGGGTTACTCACGATGCATGAATGAAATATAAAAACATGGGTATGCATAATGTGAACATTGTATGGAGTAACAAAAACAAATAATGCACTGACTTCAAACGTGCCTTTAACTGAGTTATTAGGTCAAGTCGGGTGATCCGTATTAGTAGTTATCCTTATATCACGTAACATGAAATTAACATCCGTGTATACGTAAACTATTTATATCAATCGATTAGGGACGGACTAATCACCAGCGAGATCGCCTATGAACAAACTACGCACGGGTCATGCCATTCTGCTCGGTCAAGGCTATGATGGCCATCTTCCATGAGATGATGAATAGATTATGTGGATGACATAGTAGTCAAATCCAATACCAGGGTCAATCATATAGAAGACCATCCGATTAGTATTCGAGAGGCTTAAAAAGTCAAAGAACACGGAGCGGTGAGTAGAAACAATGCTTAGAATTCAGGACACAATCCGTTAATACGACACAACTCGACACTAAGTTAAAATAATTACGTTTGAGGTAAACATATCGACACGTCAACAACATGATTAAAAATGTGTCTAAATGAGTTCATTCTGGTTTGGAACTCGAAACATGACATGAAAAATCAATCGATTGTTTAACATTTACTATTTACATACATGTTTTTCTAATGTGTAGTTAGGTACAGTTGTTGCAGTTATGAACCATATTCATAATTTTAATACTAACTAATGGCTTATAGAATGCATAATTTTAATATCTTATTGGACAATGAAGAGAGGAGGAGAGGGTTTGGATTGACGAAGAGCAAGCATGGAAAGAGAGGGGGTCATTTATGACTCTGAGCCTCCCATTGCTTGCATGATATTAAAGCTTTCACAGTAGGTAACTTATATTTATATGAATGTGTTTCTTATATTTTAAAAAATGGTTGTAGATGGTTGTGAGTGAAGGAGAGAGAAAAGTTACTGTTCAATTTATATATTTAAGGAATCACTGTTCAACCATTATAAATTTTTTAATATTTTTGAAAGTGATTGTGAGTAGAAGAGAGAGAAAAAATAATGATAAATGTATAAAAAAATATTATTTAATTGAGAAGGAGAGAAATAGTAGTATTTTTTAGTGTAATTATAAGGATAAAAGTATAAAAATTGATGTGAATGCTCCTATTAACTTCTCAAAAGTAACTTATTATACATTTGTGATTACTTATTTTGTCAATAAGTAACTTTTTAAAATAAACTTTTTAAAATTTTACCAAACATGCTTATTAACTTATTAGCTTTTTAAAAATTAATAAGTCAAAAGTTAATAAAAATTAAGTTACCCAAACATGACCAGTCTTGACAAATCTGATTTAGAAGGGATCCGATTAATGAAGAGACTCTATTTATCCAAACACATTCACCTTTGGCGGAACCCACTTTGACTGCAAATACTTATTATACGTATGACTTTGATCATATGGTATTGTAATATTTTAATGAAAAACATGAAATATTTATAAAAGTATGATATGATATAGAATCGTGACAGGCGACCCCCGATTTGTGACGTTGCATGTGAATTGAAAAGATAAGCGACCAACCAGGCTGCCTGACCATACCTTGGCTTTCAAAACAACCCAAACCATCCTCCTTTTCTTGGTGTCATATTTCTTTCACAAATGTTTATTTTTTTCTTTCTTTCTTTTTTTTCAAACTTATATATATTATTAAAAATCACATTCCTAACCAAAATAATACGACCCTTATTTAACCAGGGGATAAACGATCATAGAGGATAAACCCAGGTGTACGTAACTTCAACATGCAAAGAGTTTGGTAGTGTCGATTCAAACTTGAATAGATGTGTACAACTTTAGCCCACACTTTAGTAAATTATATTCTCACAACTTATACATATAAACTGCATAATAAATAACAAGCTTACTTTTACTCTAGATATCCAATTATACATATTTGATAATGTTTATATTAGTTGTTGTTATCATTTAAGTAACTTTTCTTTAAGCAACTCATAATATGCTCTTAATCATTTATTTTATAGGATTTAAACTTTCAACCTTTGACAGATATAGGTATCTTATAAAATCATCTTTTAAGTAGCTAACCGGGCAAATCAATATGATTTTATCAAAGAATAACTAAAGATGAAAGATTAAGGTTATTTAAATTTAAAACCATTACCTAAAAGCTAAAAAGCTATAAAATATTACTGATCTGTCTAGGTACACCCTGGTTTTCATTCAAATCACTCCTCCATGTGGAACAAACCAAATCCACTTTTTCCGATTAATATTCTCTCAATTTTACTCAATAAACAACTCCCATCGACACAATTTCACCGGAAAATCAACTCTCCGGCGAATTTACACACACATTGATGTGTTTCATCAATCACAATTCAATAGAAATCAAGAAACTTGAGTGAATCTTGTGTTTATCAATCTTTATTCTTTAATTATGTCTTCACCGCCGGTTACTTCTCCGGCACCGACAACATCACCACCGGCTGACACCACTTCACCGCCACCCACCGCCGTATCGCCACCACCAACCACCGCTTCTTCTCCGCCTCCGGCAGCTTCTCCTCCAGCCCCTGTTTCCCCTGTTTCTTCTCCGCCGCCGCCGGACACTCCTCCTCCGGCAACCTCCCCACCGGCGCCTCCCACATCCACCGCCCCACCGCCGTCCACCACCTCCCCCTCCCCACCGTCTCCCCCGGCGCCACCCACTTCAAGAAACACCCCGCCGTCTCCCACCGCCAGATCTCCGCCATCTCCGCCGTCTCCACCGGCACCCAGAGGCGTCTCCTCCCGTACTCCGGCGACACCGTCGTCGGATGATTCTCCGGCGATCTCAACTGGGGTTGTGGTGGCGATCGCCATTGGTGGGGTTTTGATTCTTGCTGTATTCAGCATCTTGTTTATCTGCTGCAAGAAGAAACGAAAACGAAGTGAACCTCCGGTGGGATATTATGTTCCTCCACCACCGCCACCGCCTAAAGGTATGTACTTTCACCACCGTATGATCTTAATTTCATATATTATCATGTTTAGATTAATATTATTTCAAGATCTTGAATCTTGAAAAATCTTGAATCTTGAAAAATCTTGAATCTTGATCATATCATATCAGATTCATAAATCTTTTGAAATTGGGGATTTACAGTTGACTCATACGCCGGTACACCACAACAATGGCAGCAAACTGCACCACCACCCTCCGATCATATTGTAACAATGCCACCACCAAAACCTAAACCTAAACCTCCACCACCTGTTTCACCTCAGCCTCCACCACCACCGCCACCGCCACCGCCGTTTATCAGCAGCAGTGGTGGATCGGATTCGAACTTCTCTGGTGGTTCGGACCTGCTTCCACCGCCGTCCCCTGGGATGTCGTTAGGATTTTCGAAGAGTACATTCACTTATGAAGAGTTAGCAATGGCGACTGATGGGTTTTCGGAAGCTAATCTTCTTGGTCAAGGTGGGTTTGGATATGTGCATAGAGGCATGCTTCCGAATGGGAAAGAAGTCGCGGTTAAACAGTTGAAAACGGGTAGTGGACAGGGTGAGCGTGAGTTTCAGGCGGAAGTTGAGATTATTAGTCGAGTTCATCATAAACACCTTGTATCTTTGGTTGGATATTGCATGACTGGAACTCAAAGATTACTTGTTTATGAGTTTGTTCCAAACAACACATTGGAGTTCCATTTACATGGTAAGTTTCTCACTTTCAGAATAATGAATTAGGTTGTGTTTAGGATTTGCTTGAATTCTATAATTATCGTTTATATAGACGCTTAAGGCTTTAAGTACAAAACAATTTCAGGAAAGAATCGCCCTGTAATGGAATTCTCCATAAGATTGCGAATTGCTCTAGGAGCTGCAAAAGGACTTGCTTATCTTCATGAGGATTGTAAGTTTCATTTTATCTTTTGATTACAAAAGTAAAAGTTTGATAGAAATATGATAATTCGGTGGTCTTTAAACATTTCTTTTTGTTTGCAGGCCATCCTAAGATCATCCATCGCGATATCAAAGCTGCTAATATTCTTCTTGACTTCTATTTTGAAGCGAAGGTAGTCTATTTTATTTTTGTAATGTTGAAATGCATGTTATCTCTTTGAACCTTGCAGTTAATGACCTCAATTAAATTCACAGGTTGCTGATTTTGGGCTTGCCAAGATTACATCTGATGTTGCCACTCATGTCTCAACCCGAGTGATGGGAACCTTTGGGTAAGATTTCTCGAGTTGCATTTGTTTAGAGGCACCAATACCAATACGAGCCAAGGGTATGGGCCAGAATGGGTTGTGCTAGTTTGACCCGAATTTGTTCTAATTTTTTTTGGTTGTAAATAATCAGTTTGTTAGGTATGATTGTAAAAACTGTGTTATTACCTTTGACGCTTTTTATTTTTTAATGAAACGATTTAGGGGGTTGTATGCTTCAAAAAATACACTTTATGCCACTTCGAAACCATTGGACCTGCTTTCTTTTGAGCTAAATTTTTAGACCTGTTTGACCCATGATAGAAAAACATAATTCAAGTCGACCAAAGTGGGTTGAATTTGTCACCACTAGTGTAGTTCTTCAGAGATCCCATTTCATGAATTTTTGACATATCCGACGTGTATTACAGGTACCTGGCTCCTGAGTATGCATCTTCAGGCAAACTCACTGATAAATCTGATGTTTTCTCATATGGGGTCATGCTCTTGGAATTGATCACTGGACGCAGGCCCGTTGATTCAGCTCAAACATTTATGGATGATAGTTTAGTAGATTGGGTAAGTTCACTTTTTTTTATGTACATATATTTTTTAAATTCTTTGGTCACTTTTTTTGGAAACTTGTGGATATGGCCCGAGTTATGGAGAAAAGTACGCAAGATTTCATTTTTACATCACTGGAAAACTTGTACTAAAATCTTTACCAGAATTCAAATGTTGAATTCAAAACCCACAGCCCTATCTAGATTTCTTGGGCGGGTTATGCTAAAGAATTTTAAGCATCAAGGGCTTTACGAGTATATTTTATTAGGAGTTTATGGATTTGGTCCAAGAAATAATGTGTATATTATCAGCTGCAAATCCTGTATGAATTTCTATACTAGACTTCACCCTGTGGGTATGTAGATGTAAACCATCACTCAAAATCAAGATTTCTTGAACGTGTTCCGGTCAAGAATTTCAGCAGTGTTGCCTATTTTTAGTTAAAAGGGTTTTGAACTTTTTGTTGGGGAGTTTACCTAATTATGTGTTTACACGCACCCGGAAAACTAGTATGAAAATCTTTACCAGAATATATTGCATTATTGTGAGTTATATCTTATATCTTAGCCAGAATCCTATCAAGATCTCTTGAAAAGGTTCTAATAAGATGTTTTGGGCATTTTAGGCTGTTTGGGTAATGGGTCAAG
Organism: Flaveria robusta; assembly: GCA_025506415.1. Taxonomy (NCBI): domain Eukaryota; kingdom Viridiplantae; phylum Streptophyta; class Magnoliopsida; order Asterales; family Asteraceae; genus Flaveria; species Flaveria robusta. The sequence continues at coordinate 1,410,718 of CM046462.1, forward strand.
CGGGTGATTTTTGGTATGGGCTGCGTTTTTAGTCCAAAAATTTGATTTCTTTTTATAAATAATTACGTGTAGCCGTGTAGGAAGTTTTATGCATTAAGAATATACTTCAGGAGTTCAGGACTTTCAATCCATTTGACTAGGTTCTTTTTAGTTTTCAAGTTAGTTTTTTTTTTTTTTTTTTTTTTACGTGTATAAAAAATAACCCGAATCAAAACGACCCATTCATGAGAAAATGTATTGAAATTGTTAGCTCTGTTACTTTTAGTTCATAAAGTTTCAAACTTTTTATCTAGAAACACAGGTCACTTGGTGTAATGTTATTAATCCTAAAATAAATCTAACTACAGGCAAGACCGTTGCTCAGACGAGCCATGGATGATAGAAACTTCGACTCTATAGTTGACCCACGTCTACGAAAGGAATACAACCACGATGAAATGGCCCGTATGGTTTCTTGTGCGGCCGCCTGTGTCCGTCACTCGGCCCGTCGCCGGCCCAGGATGAGCCAAGTGGTTCGGGCCTTGGAAGGTGACGTCTCACTTTCTGACCTCAATGAAGGAATCCGGCCTGGACACAGTTCGGCCTTTGGGTCCCAGGGAAGCTCGGACTACGACGCAGGACAGTACAATGAAGATATGGCTAAGTTCAGGAAAATGGCTTTAGGGACACAAGAATATGCTAGCAGTGAATATAGCCGACCCACGAGTGAATACGGGTTGTATCCATCCGGGTCAAGCGGTGAAGGACAGAATACCCGTGAAATGGAAATGAGTAAGTATAAACGAGATGGCCCGGGTTTCGGAGACGGGTTTTGATCGGTCTTACGGGCTAATGTATAAAGTTTCTTGCTAATTCTTGATGTTAATGTCTTCTATGTTACAGCAAAAAATTGGGAGAATGGGCATGTTTTGCTGGGATTTTAACTATTATGATTTGTTGTGGGTTTGATTGTATTTAATTTTGTTTTATACAACAGAAATTCTTTTATTTGATTATTTGAATATTTGAAGGAGGGTTTTATTTGGGGTTGTGTTGTTTTTTTATTTGAATTTAATAATGTAGCATGTAGCTTTCAATTAAACCGTTATGTTGTGGGTCCTGTTACAAGACTTCAAAGGCAGCTATTTATAAGTTATAAATCTAACGGGACCATTAATTTAAATTTTAGGGTTCGTTTGTGTGGTTTTATTTAAATTTTGAATTTGATTCATAATTTTGTAAAACTTGCAAATAAAGTTTTGTGTGGTTTTATTTAAATTTTGAATTTGATTCATAATTATGTTAAACTTGCAAATAAAGTATTCAATCTTCAAATTTTCTTTCTTGTTTACTAATTTTTGTTAAATTTAAATGTTAATAAAAATATTTGTCTTTTTGTTTTTTATAACAATTGTTAGGTTATATTCTATCTTCTTTTTATATAATAAAAATATTTATGTCTTTTTGTTTTTTAGAACAATTGTTTGATAGGTTATATTCTATCTTCTTTTTATATAATACCTCGATTTTAATATTTGTGTTTGAACATGAAACAATTGATGACACTGCCGATTGAATGCATATCCTAGAAAAAAGCAAAATAATTAACACATATTCAAGAAAAAGGAATCCCATTTCGAGTTCTGAAGTTGTAGGTCTTGATTGTGAGTATTTGATGTCGTTGTATGTTTATCAAACTGGGTTATGCCTTTTAACCAATAACTAGTTTATTATATAGTAGAAGTGGATTAGACATTTTGTGGTGGTTTCTTGTGCCTCCAAACTTGGTCGTAGTTCATGGGAAGCGTAGAAAGAGATCATATCAAATTAATATTATGTAACGCTTAGTTGTTTTTAAAGAGTCAATACACTAAGTCTAGAATCACAAACTTCTTGAATGGATTTTCTAGAGGCTGCGTCACCAACCTTGATTCGTGGGAGACACTCCTAAACATAACACTTCCGCCTATGGTTTTGTTGGCGTCTCATCTTCAAATCGTGAAAGGAATAAAAAACTATAACTTTGTTTCCTTTTTTTTAAATTTCCTTGTGTATTTTATATAGTTATAATATATCATATTTGCTCACATTTGTTTACTTATGATATCAAATTAGACGAGTGAACCAATCCTAATAAACAAATATTATAAAAATAACAATACAAAAATACATTTTTATTAGCATTTGAATTTAGCTAGAATCAGAGTTTTGTACAAAAATAAAATAAAATTGAAGATTGGAGATCAGCTTTCCAAATTTTAAAGATTAAAGACTAAATTTAATATTTAAATTAAACCAAAAGGGCCAAGTGTAAAATTTACTTGAGATAGCATAATGCATAAGGCTTTTGATTAAAGAACCAATGACATTAAGTAGTTAAACAAATGCAAGTATGTAACATATTTTTTGTATTTGTATTTTGTATTTAGGTGATGTTATCTTACTCTAATATATTTGCTTAATGTTTTCTAACATACTAAGTTATCTTCAAACTAATATCTTGTTAACAAACAAACTTCTTTAGAAAGATGATCAACAAACAAAAGTAACATATTTACTTTATGTATGGGTTCATAATACATGATACGGAGTATACATTATGTTTTCGAACCAAAATTCAAATTCAGGTCTCAGATATTGGAATCGCGTCTGAACGAAAATTCAAATTTCGTTAATCAAACTCCACCATCTCTATTATTCAAATTCATATCATATAATTCTTAATATTTATAAATTTACATATACAATCTATTTATTTAATATGTTTACAGTTACTTTTTCTTTGTAATTCCAGTAATTCAAATTAAACCAAATTAAACCAGTTCAAATTCAAATTCAAATTTAAAATTTTGAAACTTAGGAATTTTACAAACTAATGTCAAATGTAAATTTTCTTAATCAGGGTATATGTGTGTCTCTATATAATATTTTATTAAAATAATATGACGATATTTGAATTTTGGCATTTTAATAATTTCCTGCAATATTAGTGGAGGGTCCGGCTAGTTACAACGACAGGTAGTTATCATAGCTGTTAAAGATTATTATTATTATTATTATTATTAAACCTTAGAATCTTGGTATATTCGACATTTCTACCTCTCAATTGTATCTTGCTGTAAAGTGTAAGAACCCTAGATCCCTTTTCAATCTTCAATCGAACCTCTAAATCCATGGCGTCCCGTCGGCGTATGCTCCTCAAAGTCATAATCCTCGGCGACAGCGGGTTTTTCTCTTCAATTCCTTCATTTTTACACATATACTCATCGTTAATTTACTCAATCAGTGATTCCAGTTCAATTAAGCTCTTTTCTCGTGCTTATTGGTTGATTACAGGGTTGGAAAGACATCTCTCATGAATCAGTATCCTTGATTTCTAGAATCTATATCTTTTTGCAGTTCATGCTGTTGCCCTAACTTCAATTTGCTATTATTTTCGAAATTGCGAAACGATTTGAGAAGATTAAGCTTGTTGACTTCATTGAGCTTGTGATTAATGGTTCTGAAGTTTACTTTTGGTGTTAGTTTTGCAAAAGAGAATGAAACGAACAGATCGACTTTGTTTTAACAAAAAAACTGTAATTTTCGTGAACATCATCATGTTTTTGGGCTTAATTGACGTGAATTCAGATATGTTAATCGGAAGTTTAGTAATCAGTACAAAGCTACTATTGGAGCTGATTTCTTAACGAAGGAAATACAATTTGAAGATAGGATTTTCACATTACAGGTATGATTCTTCATGATGCATGATAGATGTCATTGTTCAACAATTAACAGAGTAATTTCAGAAATATACAGTTACTAGTGTATGTAATTGCAATAACTGTATGCATTTTCTCCATATGCATGTTCTGCATGTGTTAATTATCTTATGAAGTTAGATCTAACTAAATTTTTATCCAAGACTCCACCCCAAAGTAGCTCCTTGGTCAAGTTCATAGTTGTGTAACTCTCCAACTTCATACTCAATTTGACCCTGCGCACTTATGTTGAAAGGGTGTTTGGCATTATATCTCAAAATTGATTGTCTATAATGAAATTAGCAGAATTATGATAATCATCTGTTGTTTAGATGTGCTCTGTTTGAAGTTGTAATTATTTGATAACCAATAAGATGCTTGAGTGTTCGCAACTTCTGATTAAGGATTTACATGTAACTTGAGTAGTTGAGTACTTTACCCCTAAATAATCAGATAATCAGCATCAGTTTAGTTGCAACTGCTTCTAAACTGATTCTCCAACACCGATTATTTGACCCCAAAATAACCAGAATCAGTTTCACTACACCTAAACACTATAAACTGATTATCTGTGAATTGTGACTTAATAATCACTTTAAAAATGTTAATGCTATACACATTATATGGGACCCCTTTACAGATATGGGACACAGCGGGACAAGAAAGATTTCAAAGCCTAGGTGTGGCATTTTATCGTGGTGCAGATTGTTGTGTTCTCGTACATGATGTCAACGTCATGAAATCATTTGATAACCTTAACAACTGGAGGGAAGAGTTCTTAATTCAGGTAACAACCCTCACAATTGGTCTAGTTAATTAGTTGACCACAAACAATATCTATATAACAGTATTTCATTTGTCAACCAAGAGTGTTTTAATCTTTCTCAGGCTAGTCCTGCTGATCCAGAAAACTTCCCATTTGTTGTATTGGGTAACAAGATTGACATTGATGGAGGCAATAGTCGAGTGGTAAGTCGTCTTTTCATATTTATCACCTTTGAATACGTTTTGCATTAAAAATTAATTTTTCCGTAATTCCGTTGCAGGTGTCTGAAAAGAAAGCAAAAGCATGGTGTGCTTCAAAAGGGAATATTCCTTACTTTGAAACTTCAGCTAAAGAAGGGTTTAATGTTGAAGCTGCTTTTGAGTGTATAGCCAAGATTGCTCTTAAAAATGAACCCGAGGAAGAAATGTATGCATTTCTAGAACACTACTTATCATACAATACACTATAATTTTATATAATAAACGGTGGAGGTGGCAATTTCTACCCATTTACTTATGAATGAGCCGATTTCGTTGTGTTATCTAAAACAGACCAAAAGAAAAAAATATTAGCTAAAAAAAGGACCTCTTGAAATCGCCCCAAAGTCTTTTAATGAACACTAACTCCTATAACTTTCATATTCAAATGTTTAGATCATTACTCTAATAATATATTTAAAAAATTCTTAATTAAATATTAATTATTTTTGAATCTTTTTAGAGGAAAAAATGACCAAAAAGGTGTTTGTAGGTCAACTCTCCCGTTTGACCCGTATTAACTTTGACACATACTAATTTTTTACCTCTTGTTGGGCATGAAGATATCTTCCGGATACCATTGATGTGGCTAGTGCACGGCAACAAAAATCTTCAGGATGTGAGTGTTAAGTATGTTGAATCAATGGATTCTTTCAAGGTATGTTGATACAAGTTCTATGTATATTTTGCAGTGTTCAGTTTAACTGCATGCAGTTTTTCCTTAATTTATTTCCATATATCCTACTTATTATTCATATTTCATAATTCATGCTTTAGATTGTTGATTAATTGGTTTGTGTAATATCTTATGAAGTACTACAACTTTTCATAATTTATATCTAAGGTGGATCCTTCAATTTATTGTGTACTGTGTAGAATGTAGATTTTGTGTTGGTGTTGAAAGAGAGTATGCCTCTTTTTTTTTTTTTTTTTTTTTTTTTTTTTTTTTTTTTTTTTTTTTTGGCATTACAATTTTGTTTCCGATGTACTAATGTCAAAACAACACTTTAAGACTAGTTTTGCCTACATCAAATAGTCAAGTTTAAACTTTAAACGACCTAACTCCTTGATTGTATTGATGTGTATATATCTTTTTATATGTAGTCATGCTATGTCACTTTGTTGAGTACCTATTTAGAGTTGACAAAATGGACAGGTCACTCACTTTGGTTTCATAACTTTCAGAACACCATTTGTTTTGCCCTTTGCTCCAAACAATATTACAACTAATAATTAACATGTTAGATATGATTAGAAAAGCCATAGTGTTACAATGATTGTGTAATTCTTGAAATAGATAAATTTTATTAATAGTTTTTATGACATTTGAACAAAGTGATCACTTCTTTAAAATTTTTTACATTTTAATGCCTTTAATCCTACATGCATACGCTTGTATGCAAATATAAATATGTGTATGGATGTATGTATATATACACACATGTCCTGTGTATGTGTGTGTAAATTATAACACTGTTTTATAAGAATGGCTTAGGTCTTCAAGGTGGCAATGACTTAAAAGTACATTACACAAAGTGACAATATTGTAAAGTTGAGTGACCTGCACCATTGGCTTTTAAAGTAAGCGACATCAATGACCAAATAAAAAGTACATTGCGCAAAGCTACAATTTTTATAAAGTGACCCACATAACCGACTCAAAAGTTTAAGTAACCAAAAGAATACATATGATAAAGTGGCAATCTGTGGGTAAAATAACCAAAAGAATACGCGTAATAAAGTGACACTTTCTGGGTATAACATATATGACTCATTTGAGGCAAGGTATCATCTAAATCGACTCGTGTAGCTATAAATAGGGTAAAATCCTGAAAGCCATAAATGGTTCAAATGGCCATCTCTGAACACAATCATTAACCTACCCAGGGATTCATCTCAATGTTTCATAATGCTCAGGAATTCCTTCCCTAACTCATTAGAAGCCAATAAGATGCATCTATGTTTTAACGTTTTTTCTTTGAATTGATATCAATCTAACAATTTAAAAATGATTTGCAAAGTACTCGAGCTTTAATCTAGTTATTTGACATCGTCTCATTCCGTGTTCCACATCAAGTAGGGAAAAAACGTTGTATGAAACATATTTCATGGTTAAACTTATTGACATGTGTAATACATTGTGTTCATGTACTAATGTTTATATCCTATAATCAAGTAAAACCATTATTACACTCCATCGATTAATTGTGTTATCCCTCATCTATAAACTGGTAAGCTAGCAAAGGGATATGATCACTTCCCTTATACAGTGCATTTCATCGTAGCTCAATCCATTTACTCCTAACCAAACTGACACATTAATGTTTAACTGCAGTCACAATGCGATTTTTACTTTATGATATATATTACGGTGTATCACATAATTTTCAATTACTCGTTTGAAAATATTTGTCATTAAAAAGATCTATTTAGTACTTGACTTAGTTCTTGTTTTACGCTAGGGCTGTAAACGAGTTGACCGAACCATGGTGGGCTCAGGCTAGTTGCATTTTAATATCTAGCAAAATTGGCTAACAAGCTCAAATTAAGAGCTCTGGTCAAGCCGGTTTGTGAGCCAACTTATTTATTTTTTTCAAAAAATTAATTTGGTTATTTTAATACATATTGTTATATAAATAATAAATGAGCAAATAAATAATGTTTTTTATATTTGTTTATCTTAACTTATTAAAACATTTATATAAGATTGATATTTCAAGAATTATAATATTTTTTTATATATATTTACAATAAGTTTCTCATTAGAAAATGTCAAAATAACCATAAATGTACGTTCTATTTGAATAACACATGTCATAATTTTGATTTATAATATATATAAATTATAATTAGGTTTTAATTCAATGAGCTAACAAACAACCCGACATGCAACCCAACGGACCAACTAACGAGCGAGCCACGAGTCACTAGCTTTTTAACAACCATAATTTGTGCAAGGGCCAGAGAAGGACTAACTTGATTTACCTTATGCCTAATTCAGAAGTTTGTGTCTTACTGCTTAAAAGTTAAATCTATGATCTGAATGTCACTAACGTAACAGCCTTATTATTAGTTTCTTAAAATATGGTGATTAAAAGTAAAAAAAGTCGGTGTTTGAAAACGATGCCAATATCAATATATCACCGTCGAATGTCGTCAAAAGCATATATTTTAGCCACTAATTGCGTGCGGCCAACGGTGTGTCACTAAAACCATTAACGCCCACAAGATCCATTTTCATACATGTCACCATTATCTTTCACAAACATAATCGATCATTCAACATATCAAATCAACTCAAGATCCCTTTGAAACCACTTTCGAAGAACAATGTCTGATCATTCAACCTCTGTTTTCTCCCAAATCGCCCGTGCTCCTGAAGATCCCATATTAGGGGTATACATCACTAATCCCTCATGTTTGTTTTTTGCAATTTCTACTTGATTGAACTTGCTTTTATGTAAAATGATCGATTTAAAGTTATGATTCGTTTGATTGATTAGTGAGATCTGGTGTGTTTTTAGTGATCAATTTGAAGTTTCGACATAAACCCAATTTGGGGGTTTTCGATCTCATGCACTTGACGATAATATTCGAAACTTACTAATGTTAACATTGACTTAATCTACTGATCGTCTATCACATTCGAAACTTACTGGTGTACCTCTAGTGATGAATTTACTCTATCGATCGACTATCATGATCACGATGATTGTATCCAAATTATTCTAATTATAATTACTGCGTTAAGGTTTTGTATCTGGGGATTTATCCATTTAAGGGTTTTCGATAATCATCCATGAAGTTGATTTAGTTATGGGGGCATCTGGTGTTTTGTTTTCTTGTAATAATAATAATTACTCAAGTTTTGTCATTGTTATGATGATACAAACAACAGGTTACTGTTGCTTATAACAAAGATTCACACCCGTCAAAGTTGAATTTGGGCGTAGGTGCTTATCGAACTGAGGTAATTATTAACTAACAATGATTATTTTCTTGATTAATTGATTAAGAGGTTTTTAAGTTTTGTTAATTATGCAAATCAATTTGTTGTTGCCATTGATAGGAAGGAAAGCCTCTGGTTCTCAATGTTGTAAGACAGGCAGAACAAAAGCTTGTTAATGACCCGTTAAGTAACTTATTCTCATAAGCTAATTTTCAAATGAAATTTGTTAATCTGCAATATTAGTGTTTTAATTTTTTATTTTGTGATTTAGATCCCGTGTTAAGGAGTATCTTCCCATTGTTGGACTTGCAGATTTTAATAAGTGTAGTGCAAAGCTCATTTTTGGTGCTGATAGGTAACAATGAGTACATTTAATCATAGCAGAGTAATGCTGATTGTTATTTTAATAATCAAATTGTTAGTTAATATTTTCTTTGGTGAAAACAGCCCAGCAATTCAAGAAAACAGAATTGCTACTGTGCAGTGCTTATCTGGTACTGGCTCGCTTCGGGTTGGTGGAGAGTTTCTTGCAAGGCATTATCATGAAGTAAGCAAATGAATTTGTTAGTTATCATTTCTCTCTAATTATTTTTGAAAATAAAAATAAAGATTATGATGTGATCACGTTGTTTTTATCAGAAAACGGTGTACATTCCATCCCCAACATGGGGAAACCATCCCAAAGTCTTTACCTTAGCAGGATTATCAGTGAAAACATATCGTTACTATGATCCTGCAACACGCGGGCTGGACTTCGAAGGTATGAAAATAATAATAATGTTCATTATGAGATTTGTTATGTATGCATGTTCTTAGGAGTTTTTTGGCATTACTGTTTTGGAGTGATCATCTGATCAGTTTTGAGTGTTTGGGTATAGTGAAACTGATTCTGATTATGTGATTATCTAGAGGTCAAATAATCAGTTGGGGAGTATTGGCAACAAAACTACCTTGATTATTTTGTTATTTAGGGGTTACTTTGCAAAGTCTATAATAATTAGGATTTGTCAGAGATTGAAGCAACTAGCGAATATCATAACTTCAAACATAGAAACAGGCCCAAACACTTGTATTTTGTAGCCCATTATGTTAAAGCGGTTGATTATTTGATCTTGATTATTCCTTATCACTTAATATCTTTCAAAATGTAATGCCAAACACCTAGTTTTCTATAGATTAGATATTGATTGTTGTTATAATTTTCTTTTAACATCGAATATCTTTAGGATTATTTAGATATCAACTTGATGATATATGTTAATGTACAACAGGTCTTCTAGAAGATTTGGGTAATGCTCCATCAGGAGCAATAGTCCTCCTTCATGCGTGTGCTCACAATCCAACTGGTGTTGATCCAACACTTGATCAGTGGGAACAGATCAGAAAATTAATGAGATCAAAAGGGTTGTTACCCTTTTTTGACAGTGCATATCAGGTAAGTATGAATTTTTTAGTCTTTTTGAGGCTTGTTCATGTATCTATAAAGTACTAAAAGCAACGAAAATTGTTTTTCTTTTAATTATTTTTCCTAGGGTTTTGCTAGTGGCGGTCTCGATGCAGATGCACAATCTGTTCGAATGTTTGTTGCAGATGGTGGTGAATGTTTTGCGGCTCAAAGTTATGCTAAAAATATGGGACTTTATGCTGAGCGTGTTGGAGCCCTTAGCATTGTGAGTGTCAATTAATGGAAGTGATCTTAAAGGGTGTTTGGATGTGTGTTTTGAAACGGATCAATGATTATCATGATTTGAACTAGTCAAAACAGATAATTACCTAATCAGACAATCAGCAGAGTATGGCATTGCCTTTCGAAAGTGATTAATGATACTCTCACATATAATTAGTTTCTAGTGTATGGATATAGTGAAACTAATTCTTATCATCAATCGGTTTTGTATAATCAGTGAAGGAGTAGCTGCAGGAAACTGATTCTCATTATCTAATTATGTATTCAGGAGTGATGCTCATTATCAGATTATATTCGAATCATTTTTCATGTAAATCATTAAATAAGCAAAAATTTCTTTATTCAAACAATTAAAAAACTAATTATGCAATTATCGCTAATTCCAACAAAGAAGCACATCCAATATTTCTCCTGCAGCCCATTTTGTTATTACTAATTTTCTGATTGTGGTTATCCCAGATCACATAGTAACTTCCAAAACGCAACGCCAAACAGCCCTCAAGTTTATGACCACAAATTCTTACCTGCTTCTTTAAAACTGATTATTATGATCCTAATAATCATATAATCAGAATTAAAATCATATTTTACCCAAACATGCAATTGATGAAGTTGATTTAACAGGTTTGCAAGACAGCAGATGTTGCAAGCAGAGTAGAGAGCCAGCTTAAATTGGTTATCAGGCCAATGTATTCCAACCCACCTCTTCATGGTGCATCTATTGTTGCAACTATACTTAAAGACAGGTACCCTAATATGTTAATTTTTTTTTCTCTTTTTCTATAAAAATCGATTACCTTTTTGGATTACTAATTTCTAATTACTAAACTCTGTAAATGTTGATATGTTTTTATTCATAGTAACTTGTACAATGAGTGGACGATTGAGCTTAAAGCGATGGCTGATCGGATTATCAGCATGCGGAAGCAATTATTGGAGGCCCTACAAGCAAGAGGTAATACTAGGTTTCTTTATTTATAAAAACTAAACAATTTATTGTGTTTATTTAGTTAAAAATGTGCTGGTTTTCACATGTGGCAGGAACACCTGGGGACTGGACTCACATTATAAAGCAAATTGGAATGTTCACATTTACAGGGCTGAATGCTGAACAAGTTGCTTTCATGACTAAAGAATATCACATCTACATGACTTCAGATGGGTAAGCAAACATACATATAGGTTTAGTTTCATAAATATTTCTAAAAATTACACAATATTATGTTTATAAAACATCATTTCGACCTGTTCCATAATCAGTAAAACAAAATCAGTTACTTATACAGCTTGTTTCACTAAACCTTGTTATATATTACATGGATACATCTCAGAATCATCTCAACACATATATGACACTCTTCGTTTATTTAGTGATTTGCTTACGATAGAATTAGTAAAAATGATATTTTTTAATGTTTTAGAACGGTAAATATTATATTGTTATATCATTCTATTGTTTTCTTGATTAAGAAAAGTTATTATTTTTATGCAGGAGAATTAGCATGGCTGGTCTGAGTTCAAAGACTGTCCCTCATCTTGCAGATGCCATGCATGCTGCTGTTACCAGTATGCCATAAACTAATGTTTTGTTGTAAGTTAAAACAATTTTCGTTTCAGGTTTCCTTGTAAACTTAGTTTGCTTAAGGCCTTGGTGGTTGTTTTTACCTGACAATTGAGGCATTCATGAATTAAACAAAATTATGGTTTATTTTATTTGTTGAACAATGATCAATACTTTTACCTTTACCCTTTCTAGTAGTCATGTGGTATTGGTAATTGTCCTCGTAAAAACAGTGTGAGTTAAGTCTTTACGAGTACAAGTTGATAAGTGGTATTTAAAAGTGAAAATATTGTTCTTCAAATAAGAGTTAATTATCTTGAATTCTTGATCAAAGATTATATTAGTCTTAATGTTAAGCTTTTGAAAACTACATTTGTAGTGGGAATTTACTCAACGTAATAGCTTTGATCCTAAAAGTGTTACGGTCGAGTGAATACTGTGTGATTCTGATAATTGGACACTAAACTAGTAATATGATATATCTATAGAGACATTTGCGCAATTATGTGTGATTAATTCTTATTATTATTACCAAATGGCTAGTAGCCTAGCTATATCAACGTGAGTTGTAAATTTGTTAATATCTAAGTGGTTGAGGACTCTAGTGTGATGGTGGACATTTGAAAGAGATGCAGGCTAAGCATGTAACTAGATACAGGCTAATTCTGGAAGTTTGCTAAACCTACAAGTCGGCCCTCAGCCGAGTCTTTAGCTGAGGACGACCCACAATGGCCCCGGCTAAGCTTGTATCTTTGCTAAAAGTTGCAGGCTGAATAATCCTATAAGCTGATGTGTCTTACAGGCTGGCTTACTTATCATACAGGCTGTCTTAACCTGCAATTTTACCCGTGATGTGTTCTGGGCCAGCCACTTGTAGAATTTCCTATCTTTTTTGTGTCAAATGCGCTGGTTAAGCCGTTAGCTTGTAGGCTAAAAACAGGCAAAATGAAGGGTTAAGATTGACTGAATGTACCATAACTAGAGGACTTGTAGGTTGAAAATTGATGACCGTTTTGATAAACACTTAGTCAACCATAACCATTTTAGTAAATATCCCTAAATATAAGCACTAGCTCATGGTCGATGTCAAAGTTTGAAGATATGTAAATAACTCATTATTATCCTACTCATTTTTAACCTGAACCGAGTTGCAAGATTGAAATTGGTTTGTGCTACTCTATTGATACCGGTTTTGAAACCCATTCGTACAAAACCGGTTTCAAAACAAACCATTCATATTTCTCTCGGAAACTAGTTTCAAGCCTTTCAGCCAAAACCCCATATTGAGCAGGTTTCGCCAAACTCGAGCCAGTTTGAACCCCTAAAATCCCGAACTTGTTTGAGGTCAAAACCCGATTTGTGCACCTCAGTTATTCCTACTTGTTGTGGACCTAAAATGGTTGTATAGATGATATGAAAGTTGATGATAAGGTAGAGGTGCAAAAACCTGTTTAAGCCCTAAACCAAACTGGTCTAAGAATCAGTTTAGATGAGGTCAACAAAATCAAAACCTGTTCATTCCAAAACGGATCTGTTTCTAAGAAACCATCCCCATTCCATCTCCAAATTTATTTCAAACGGTTTCAGATCACAAACTAGCCTGGATGTACAATGATGGGGGGCATAATGTTCTATTTTAAAATACCTATGGTAAAGTGACTATCATTCATACCCTTTGACTCACTTTTAAACTCAAAATATATTAGCCAGAATAGTATACATATTGGGAGTATTCTTTTTCAAAGTTTAGGGATTATTTAATCTTGGATTTATATATTAAAAAAAATAAACATGTACTCCTGTAGCAGTCAAAGCAACCCACCCTACAATCACCTTCATTGATTGCCATTTGCCAACCACCATTCCTACCCCACACAGCTTGTTCCCACCACCACTAACCATCCGCCCGCCACCACACACCGTCGTGTAAATCCTCCACATTATTCTAAAAAAAGCTAGCAACGCAGCTTGTTGTGGATATAAATGTTGCTCTGCATAGGATTCCTATCTTAACTATAAGATCTTAATTCTTGATAAGGTTAGATCTTGTTTGCCTTAATTGTATAAATATGCTAACACGTATTGAAACATGTAAAAAAGAGAATGAGCTTACATGTTAAGACGACAATAAAATTAAATTTTGTGAAATTATCCAATTTCAAAAACTTTAACACTTATAATCTTAATCCATAACCACATAGTTTGTAATTTTATCACTGTATAAGTCATAGTACGCTACTAAGTCATATTAAACTTTGTGGGTTTAATGAATTTGTAATTTATATGCTCATAAATTCGTACTATCAACACATGAAAAAGATTATCACATTTAAGTAGGATCTTGATCCTGATTCCTTCTACAATTATAATATTTCAATGATAAAAAAACGAATCACATGGTCTTTTAATCCATACTAATGCTTCTTTTGTTTAGTCGGATATATATCAGATCCAGCCTTTGCAATTTGATCTAGACGGAATGATGTTGTGTATTGTAACGTGTAACTATTGAATTTTGTCTAGCAACTTACTAGTCGTTTATAATATATTGTCGCTATTCTAAAAAGAACTAGAGTTAAGTTTGATTTTACTTCCCGAACTTTGACAAAAATAACCTTTTTTTTCCTAAAAATTAAAAATATTATATTACCTTTAAAAATTTTATAGGTTGTTTCAATTTTAGTTTCATCAGTCGTTTCAACTTGATTCGGTGTAATAAAACTTTTAGACTGAAATTGAAATAATTTTATGAACTTCTGGAGGTAATTTGATGTATTAATCTATTAAAGAAAAATTATTATTTTTGTCAAACATTAACGAGTACAATTAAAATTAACTGAAAAAACTAAAATATCATAATTTTTCAAAGAGTAAAATATATTTTTTATCTCCACCAAGCATAGTACAAATATGATTGGGGAATTGAGTTTCAAATTCAAACAAATGGACCCAATATATCATAAATTAAAGTCGGAGTGAAATTGATGTCTAGAAGACATGAGGCAAACAAAAGATTGATGTGAATTTAATTGCATTTATAGCTCCACCACGAAAACATGCTAAATCCACCCAAACAAGACTCTTGTGATTATAATTCGAATTTAATAACATTATTTCATTTGTATTTGCCTACAAGATGTGAATTTCATTGTGATTACTAGCAAATTGTTACAATATTATTATATTAAAATATCGAGTTAAATGTTAAAAAGATAATTCTTTTATGAAGCTTTAAAAACTTTAAAAATAACAAATATAGTAATATTTAAATGCTTTTGATAAGTACTATGAATGTAATTTAGTTTTGAGATGATAGCAATATTAAATAGGGTATCTTGTGAAAAACAAAAGCGAGCAGTGACTTGAAAACATACAACGTAAAATAATCTAACTAATATTTTTTGTATAAATAAAGTGTTGAAAATATTGTTGGAAATATGGTTAGAAAAATTTGTTATTTTTTTTAAAAATGAAATTAATAAAAATATCCTTTCTTAATTTATTAAAAAAATTATTATTAATCTAAAAAGATTTGAATAATATTATTAGTGATTAATATGGTTATTTAATAGGAGAGAGAAACAAGAAAATTTTAATAAGAATGAATGTGATGTTAACACGTGTCATCTTAATTACTGTTTTATTAGAGTAGGTAGATGCGTTAGTTTATTGGTTTTGTTTTAATAAAGAAGTAATTTTTGCACGTAAAAATACACCTTTATGCTTTTTTAAGTGCACATACCAATTATTATATAAAGTTTTAAAATTAAGTATAACGGTTCTCAAAACAACAAAATTATTCCTTTAGATTTCACAACAAATATGTTGATTATTTTTAAAGGACCACCATAATCACATGCTAGGAGCCAAACAGTAATCATCTAATCACATGAAATCATGATAATATAAACTTTTTTTTATTAAAACTTCGACTTAGATGCCCATCGACTTTTATTACTAAACTACATTAACTCTTAATCTACTTTGTTTCACATTTTTAACCCTAATATTTTATATAAAATCTTTTAAGCTATTTATTTTTATCACCGGACTACTAAAACAAGTGTTAGATTATATAAATATTAATATCTTGGGATACCAAGGGCTCTGAATTCATGATGATACCCATGAGAACAATAATCACAGATTTCCTTAAAACCACAATTATTGCTCACCGTACCTAATATTCTTTAACATTCATATTCGTATCAATACAACCTTATTTTGCCCCCTTTTTTTTTCTTCTTAATTTTTCATTTTTTCATCAAATATGTTGCTTTACATCCAAACTTGCTCTTAACATCATCATGATTCATGGGTACATGAAAAGATTCAGTTTTTAACCATTTACCCAATTGAAGAACACTAGCATCTACTGTTCAATCTTCAAATCTTGATTTCATAGTTCATACTCTGTGTTTCATGTTCTTATTTACAGGTGGGTGCATAAAGACTCCATGTGTAAAAGCTTAATTTGGTGTTCATCAATGGCGGTTTTCATCACTCAATTTCTTATTAATTTCATCAGGGTGTTTCATTTTAGCAATCTTTCAAGAAATTTAGATAGAATTAGGGTTTGGTAAATGGTGAATGGTGATTACTGCTGTCTTGTAGCAAAGAAACACTCACAAAGGTACTCTTTCTTCTTCATGGATCAAATGCTTCTTTAACATCATTAGTTTAAAGTTTTTCTTTTGGATTATTGTTTAGATCCGTCACTGTTTGTGGAGACATATATTAAGCATTTACATTCTTGTTTCTCTAATGGCGGCAATTGATGATTAGATGATTGTTTAATTGTGATTTTGTCTTGTTTGGCTTGAAGCCGGACAAATGATTTGAATTCTTTGAAATTTGTCATCTTTTGGATTGAAAATTGTGGTTTGAATGACCAACAAATGTAACCCAAATGGGAATTTTTATAATTTTTAATCAAGTCTCTGACTTTATCAATCTTGTTATGTGTGTGAGTAGAATATGCCTCAAGAAAGCCTGAGATCAGTTGTGTACAGATCATTTGTCACTTGTGAAGATCCAAGAGGTGTAGTTGAAGGGAAAACAATCAGAATATCCAAAACTGACTCTACAAAAATGAGTACCCGAAGAACCCAAAAAGAAGCACAATCAAAGAGTTCAAAAGCAAAAGATGAGATTTCTCTTGTTGAGGTAAAATATGGAGCTCAATGTCTAGATGGAGCTATTGATTTGTGGTCGAAAGGGGTGAATTTCAAAACTCAACCGAGAGATATCGCGAAAGATTTGCTAAAAGGGGCTCTTGATCTTCAAGAATCTCTCATGATGCTTGGAAAATTGCAAGAAGCTTCATGTATGAAAAATTTCAAGGAAAAACAAGAAAAACCAAGTGAAGAACCTCTTAGCAGGATGGGTTCGGATCGGTTTGAAAGTTTCCAAATTTGCAATTCGGGTTATCAAAAAGAAAGAAAATTAGCAAACGGGTCATCAAGAGATTGTTTCACAGAACTTAGAGAAGTGATTGAAGAAGGGCTTTCAAAACAAAATCTTTTGCAAACAAACAAGTCTTATCAAGAAAGTGCTTTTTCAAGCAAACACATAGAAGAACTAGAAGGTATGGTTCAATGTTTGTAGAGAAGTGTAAAAATCATGAATTAAAGATTATTTTCTGCACATTTCATAGATTTTCTGGATCTGCAGGCAAAAGGAAATTACAGCCGTCCCCTGACTTTGCTTCGACAAGCTCAAGCACATCTTCTTCAATGGTGTATTCGACTCACGAGTTCACTTCTTCCGAGTCTTTTTCATCAAGGGCTACAGAGGAAAAGTCAAAAGGGTCAAATTTGATAGCAAAACTTATGGGTTTAGAAGAGTTTCCTACAAAACCTGCTAGAAAGCAGTTGGAAATTAGTAGCAAAATGAGGCCTGTTTTCGATGTTGATTTTCCAAATGCAAAGAAAAAACAGTTTTTTATTCAGAAAACGGATAGAGAGCATATGTCATTAGATGAAATCATCAAAATGATGCATTCTAAAGGACTTTTAAGAAGCAGCAAACATGAAATCAAACAAGCTAGCAAAAGATTTGAAGCTGATGCACCACCAATTGTTCTAATGAGACCCCAACGGGTTGATTTATATCCATATAACCAGAAAGTTAAAGTTTATGATAATCCAATCAGAAAGCTCCATCAAGAAAAGGAGAAAACCGAATATACAAGTGTCAAAAATAGAGGGACACTGAAATCAAAACTGGATTCTTCTTCTAATAAGCAGAAAGCTTCAGTTCCTGTTGCCACAAAACCACATAGAAAGCAAGAAGTTGAGAAGAAAATAGATAAGATTCAAAAGATGGCACCACCAATCAAGAAAAAATCAGTAGAAAATTCAAAATCCACATATTTGAATTCGAAAAACAGTTCTGTAAAACCACAGAGAAGTGCTCTCCTGAATCAAGTTTCAAAACGAACGTATTCTTCTGCTTTATCAACCAACAAGTCAAATAACCAAAAGAAGAATACAAAGATTGACAAGCAGATCATAGTGAGTACTATTAAACTTTGAATATCAGAAACAATATGCTAAATGTCAAGTCTGATCGTAACATTGATACATGTCTTTGTAGATTCATGAAGCTTTGCAGATCGATTCGCCCAATCAAGAAGAAAATAAAGATTCTGAAGCTACAATTAAAGGTAAAGCACATATATAACCATAAAGATTTATGCATTATTATTATTGTAGTTGAAGGATTATTGTCCATCATACAAAAGTTATGGTTTGTACATCTCACCCCATACGTAAATTTTGATGTATGTTCTTGCACAGAAATTGACAATGTGAGACAAACGTCTCTCTCTGAAGCTTTTGAAAAGGATTCATTTTATGTTAGAGATGTTAATACGGGCCTGGATCAATCTGAAACTATAAACAATCAAGAAGAAAATGGTGTTTCTAATATCAATGAACAGAAAACAAGAATCTTGAGAAGTAAAAGTTTTTTTCAAGATCCCGAACCAGCCAATTTCGAGCTTTTTCAGGACTGTATAAACGAGGTTTTGGAGCATGAAAACCAAAGACACAATCCATTTGTTCCAAAATCCATTTTACCTTCAAGAGTTTGCATTTCTGAGAATCAGATGATGAGGGAGGTTCTGAAAAAAGTTGAAAATTTAAGTAACTACAGTAAATTTATAAAGGAGAGCTGTAATGCAGATACGATTGAAGGATTGTTGGAAAGAGATTTGAATCTGAGTACAATTGGTGGAGCATGGAGTACTACTGGTTGGAAAGATGGTTGTACTGTAAATGAAGTTGAAGAAACTGTCATAGATTTGGAGAAGATAGTTTTGAGCAGATTAATTGATGATGTGCTTATGGAACTTCTGTAGAAAACAGGGTATGCACATCGACACATCAAAGATATAAATATTTATATTGGTTTGCAACATCTAAAATGAAAATTTTTTTGTGGTTCATCTAGTAGATATATAGAAGTTGAGTAGATAAATTTTAATTCTAGTTAATGCTGGTGTTTTCAGCATGCTGAAATGGCAAAAACTGACAGAATCGTGTTATATCGACTTGTATATTATCTTGTAAACATTGTACACCACAATTTAATCTCTTGAAGAATAAACATTTAAAAGAATAAGACGAGGCATAAAGAATGGATTCTACTCTAACTGAAATGAAGCTTATGGTCAACTACACAGGGTACAAAAGTAAAATTCTCCAATTGATTTGGAACAATCTATTCTACATACGGACATACGTATAAGGGCGTGTTCAATACATAATCATTTTTAGGTAGAGAATCAGATGCGGTACATAACTGCTTTATATATCACAAGTAAAGCAATAGGTACACGTGTTTACATGGTTTTTGCAGTTATCTACTTGAAAGTAGTGGGTTGTTAAATAAATCAATATGCAGCACCTTTAAAGATGAGGAAATTGAGAGTCTCCAGTGCGAAATAGATGAAAGTGCCTTTTGAGTGTGTGAAGAAGCTACTAAAGTTTGATCCCACAACACATTGCCATCCACCACCATAAACCCTATCAAATTCCTGCAATTCATCAAATACCCGCAAATCATTTCTCAAAATGAAGCACAAAAAACCCATGGAAATTACAAAAAGAAAACAATTAAGCAAAAAAGCTACCTTCTTGATATATGCAGCAATGGAGGTACAATCAACAACATCATAAAGATCAAGAGCTTGAGATGCAGAATCCATAGCATGAACCTGCATCTTCAATGGCATATCTGTATCCTTCACATATGCTTTCCCTTCCAACATTCTATCCCCCTCTTACAGTTTCTTGATTACACCCTTAAAAATCAAGATTCTTTGAAAATTGTTTCTTGATTATACCTTTATAAATCAAGATTCTCTGTATTTATAGCAATCCATTGAAAATTTGAATTTTGAAAGTGGGTGTGAATGTTGATGAGAAATTAGAGGCCACAAACTTCATTGTCCTTTAACAAACATGAAAGTTCTAGTTGATGATTTTAGACGTATTGAAAGGGTCCATTGCATAGGGGTGGTGAATTATGTATGGTGGCATGTTTTGTTGTTTTCCTTGATGATCTAACATATACCCATGTTGTAAGTTCTTATCAAAATGACACCCATGACTTTTGATTGTCACTTTTTGTGTATAAAGTACACGTCTTTTGTTCTTTTTCATTATTCATATGGAAACTTTCAACACGTAACGTGTGAAATGAAATAAATTTGACGTATAAGATGTTTAGATGTGAGTTGAAAATAATATGTGTCTAGGGGGAATTTGAACAAGTTATACAATCACATATGTTCATAATTCAAGTTATTATTTTTTTAGGGTTCAAAGTATAGTACTTGAACATGTATGAAGACAAATACTTAATCAAATTATAAAAATTACCACATAGTTTAGCTTGTGACGTGTGATACAATTATACAAACACAAATTTCACTAACAAACTTAACTCTCATGATAATTGTGCTATCTACCATGTAAGCTTTAAATTTAGATGATCTTTTTTAATATAATTGGGTACATAAATACAACAAAACGTATTTATTTTTATAATTATAATTTTCTTTATACCTCTATGAAAGATTCATTTATAGTATAGTTTTTCTATTTATTATAGTTGTTTTGTTAGAATGCCTCATGGCCTGAATTGATACTTATTCACACCTGACACCTTCCATGTAACCACATCAAAGACTAATCTATTCCATTATTCAAACATTGTGTATCTATTATTTAAATCATATAACTATAATAAAATACATCATAAATCTCATCATAACTTTAATATAACATACAAGAACATAACCAAAGCATGCAACAATATTTTTTCATTAAAATAGGCACCAAAACAATCAAGTGTTCCAAAAATATATTACAATTTACCTACACTTTACTTACCAACCCTTTAGAGCATGACTTCATGGTGTTCTTACTTCTCAACGAACCCTTGCATAATTACTATGTAAAGAAAAAACCAAAATCAAACGTTCTTTCTTTAATCTCCTTTTATACATTTTTAGCACGTCAAGATAATGTGACCAATGTATCTATATAAACCTATTTGTTTGGACATGACAAATCATTCTCCTTCTTAAACAAGATCTATTGGTTTATTTGTGCGAAAGAATGATTCGTAAAGAGATCTCGATGAAGAATGGTGTTGGAAAAGCTAACATCTTGGCTCTTGGCAAAGCATTCCCTCACCAACTTGTCATGCAAGATCTACTCGTTGACGGGTATTTTAAAGACACTAATTGTGATGATCCTGAACTCAAACGAAAGCTCACTCGCTTATGTACACATTCGTCTTTCATCTTTTATGTATCATTGTCTTTCAGGCTTTATTTGTCTATGTTTAGATCTAACAAGGGGCGTCTATATAGTACAAGCAACTAAAGTAATCGCTTTAGGCCCTTAAAATTTATAGGGCCTCCAAAATTGAAAAAAACAATAGCCGAAAATACATATAATAATTTATTAATTTGTGTTTTTAGAGAGAAATGATAAGAGATAACAGATTGATTGAATGTTAACTTATAGGATTCTTGTAATTTTTTAGATTAAGGAGAAGGTTTTTAAGAAAGAAATATGTGTTCTTGAAAAAAAGATAATATGATTACACATGTTTAAGATAAATTTTTAATAATTTTTCTATATTGTAAAAAAAGAAATAGTCTTTTCTTTCACAAAACACTCTTCAATTTCATAGTTCGTTTTAGGCCCCAAAATATGTTTAACCGCACTTTTCATCTAATTAGTTTAATTTTGTTTCTTTTATGCTTTTGTGTAATATCACAGGCCAAACCACAACTGTGAAGACAAGGTATGTGGTTATGTCACAAGAGATACTCAATAAGTACCCTGAGTTAGCACTTGAAGGTTTACCAACAGTAAAGCAAAGGCTAGACATATGCAACAAGGCTGTTACACAAATGGCAATTGAAGCCTCAGAATCTTGCATCAAGAAATGGGCCCGGCCCGTATCGGATATCACCCATTTGGTATATGTTTCGTCTAGCGAGGCCCGACTCCCTGGGGGAGATATATACTTAGCCCAAGGGATCGGGCTAAGCCCAGACACCAAACGAGTCATGCTTTACTTCTCAGGCTGCTCGGGTGGGGTAGCAGGCCTTCGTGTCGCAAAAGACATAGCTGAAAACAATCCACGAAGCCGAGTCTTGTTAGCAACCTCGGAAACCACTATTATCGGTTATAAACCGCCAAGCGTTAAACGACCTTATGATCTTGTTGGGGTTGCGCTTTTTGGAGATGGTGCTGGCGCCATGATTGTTGGATCGGAGCCCATTGGGTCCGAAAGCCCGTTGTTTGAGTTGCATACCGCGATACAAAACTTCTTACCGGATACCGAAAAGGTCATCGATGGGAGGCTAACTGAAGAAGGAATTAGTTTTAGACTAGATAGAGAGCTTCCTGAAATCATAGAGGACAATGTAAAAGAGTTTTGTGACAAGTTATTGGGCCACTCAGGGCTTGATGATATTGGCTATAATGATCTATTTTGGGCTGTGCATCCTGGTGGGCCTGCCATATTGAATAGGATAGAGAAAAAGTTCGACTTATGGCCTGAAAAACTGAGTGCAAGTAGAAGGGCATTGGCAGATTATGGAAATGCAAGTAGTAATACAATTGTGTATGTGTTGGAGTATTTGATAGAAGAGAGTTTGAAGAGGGAAAATGAAGGAAAAGACGGTGGGCCTGAATTGGGCCTTATTTTGGCTTTTGGGCCTGGGGTTACTTTCGAGGGAATTCTTGCGAGGAACTTGACCTTGTAATAATGTCTTTGTTTAATGTTTGAAACATTCGACTTTGACTAGAATAACAAATATAAAGTATTGTTTCAAAGCCTAATGATTTTAATACTTCAAATATTACAAAGGGTCCAGATTTATTAAAATGTTGTTAAATGAAAATAAAGTGTTGTCTCATTAATAACTAGCGCATGTTGATCTTCACCGATAAAAATGATAGATTATCGATCAATCGGCTTGGAATAACTTTCATAATTTTTCGTCAATATTTGATTTTATTATTGTATCATTGTACATTTGTACATCAATCAAAACCATATTTAAAAATTTAAAAATAATTTAAATCACATCACCAAGTTTACAACCATCCACCTATCCAACTATCCAATAGATAAAAATGAATCATAAACTAACACAAAAGTGAAGAATAATCTAAAATAACGATATAGATGATCTTGTGCTTACACAACAACAAAGACAAATGTAAAGTTGTTATCCAAAACACTAAAATCATAACAAACATTAAGACTACCACATAGTAAACTCTTAAATTGGTACCCAAAGTATCTCATAACTTTCATTAATTAAACGGATATATCTAACTTTTTGGCAAAAGTCATTATGATCTCCGAGTGTTTAGTTATATTACAAAAAGTAGGTTGTATCACCTTAATTGTCTCGTACTCTCGTATATAAAAACTTTTATGGTATCTCAGTACAAAGCTTTCATACTTATTTTCCTTTTTTCCCAACGAATCCACCTTAAGTACTTATTTCTAGCGAGTCTCGTAGCTTTTTTTTTTTTTTTTCAAAAATACAAGTATACACATCAAAGTAGCCCACATCACCACATCTACCAACCAATTCTGACCAAATCATCCAAATACCTTTGCAATGCGATTCACGTGTTATCATTGGATTCATGTTAGCATATTACTTTTTATCATTCTCTAATATTTTTGTAGATATTCAGCCACCACAACTACCATAGTTAGCTTAGTCTCATGTTTCAACACAAAAAAAGTAAACTGATCGCATCTTCTTGTTTTTGGCCACCACTTTCGACCGATAGATCAAAGTTGTCGTAAGTCTATTTAATTCATTTTCGTGTAAACACAACCAATTATATCATTTGTCTGTCACATCTTTTCTGTCTTATTTCAAAAAAGTTTATTATTTGTTTGGATATATTTGTAGTAGATTTTGAAATTTGAATTTTATAAATTTGTGTGATTTTTTAAAAATCTTCAATAAAAATAATGAAATGTACCAATTTAGCCTTCAACGGTCACAATAAAACCCTAGCTCCACAACGGCCGTCTATAAATACAAACGCACAATCTGTAGGATTTCTCCCTCGATTTTTAGGGTTCATCTTTACCCATTTTTCTTCAATTGAAGCCGTTTGCATTGATATTCGAGTCAAAGTCGAATAGATCTGAAGGTATTTTTAATTTCTGATTAAATCCTGTTCTTCGTCAAGTGATATTTGTTGTGTTATTCGATATAATTTTGTTAATTTTTCGATTTAGGGTTTTTTCGTTAGATCTGTTTGGCCGATGATTAAATTCAAAATCAATGACAAGCATATGTCTGAATCATACTGTGTTGTTAATCTAATCTTCTCTATGAGGCCATCGTTATAAAATGATCTTCAAACACATAACGATTGACGATTTCACCTTCGATTTTCACTTTCTCCTCTTTTAAAATTGATTTTCGATTTAGATCTCGATTTAGAATTCAAAGGCTCAAGTGATGATCAACTGCATAGTTCAAATGATAATATTTTGTGATTATAAATCTATTTATAGTCTTTCGCTCCTATCTGATGAGCTTTCAATTCTTTTTATCGATTACAAATAAACATTTGTTTTTGATCTTTTCGATTTGATTTGGTTATAGATTTGCGTTTGGAACTGAGATTCAAATGATGTGTACTATTTCATGGTTCAAATGATAAATCTGCGTGATTAAAAACATTTGTATTCTTTCAGTTATATCTGATGATCTCTCGGTTGTTTTTAATATTCAAAATTTCTTTGTAATGATTTTGTTATTCATTTTTGTGAGTTTGATGTTACTTGAAATGAAAGAGGGATGATGATGACACAATGTGATAAGGTCTCGTTCGTCGTAATGGTGAGATTGTTTCTTACCTTGCCGACCATACTGTTATATCACCACCCATAAACTGAATCCCTTTTTCATTGTGTTTTTCTCTATTTTTAGTTACACGAAAATAATTAATTTTATTGTTGTTTTCTTTGAAAATCTTATGAAGTTTTACATTACTAAGAGCATTCACAGTAGTATCTCCATAAATCTGTGAATGTGTTCTCTATATTATAATGAATGGTCATTAGTGATTGTGAGTTGAGGATAGAGAACATGTTACTGTTAATCTCTATATTTGATAAAACACTGTTTATCTCTATTAATTTTTTAATATTTGTTGAAAGTGGTTGTGAGTGAAGGAGAGAGAAAATGTAATGATAAAAATATAAAAAATATTATTTTATTAAAAAGAAGAGAGAAAAAATAGTGTTTTTTAGTGTAATTATAGAGATGGAGGGTGGGTTGTGAATGCTCTAACGTAGAAGTGTTTTTCTATATTCAAAGGTGAAAAAAGGCGTTTTTAATTTACAATTCAAGGTTATCTATTATACCTAAGCATGAATCTATAAAACAATTTTAGTTGAACCGATTAAAAACAATTTGTTAGATTTAAGGTTTACAAAAAAGTGTTTTCCTTACACGCAAAGCTAGTGTAGGCAAATAAAAGTCTAATAGGAGTATGATATGTTAAATAAAAAAAATTAATGTTTGTATGTTGTTCAATGTTTTTCTTTTTTAATCTATGACCCAATTATCAACACTCAAAATTACGGTTTGTATGTTATTCAATGTTTTTTTTTGTTGTAATGATGTTTTGTAAGAGCATTCACATACCACCCTCGTAGGTGCGATTTAAGGGGTTTTGTTTCATTTAAGGGATTATCGCATTTGGTAAGTGCGATTTCTCGCGTTACCTGACAAGATTTCTCCGAATCTGACACTATCTTGACAAAACCTAAGAAATCGCATTTATATGTGCGATCTCTCAAAAGCGATCACATCTATTTTCTTACCTATTGAGACATCACACTTAACAAGTGTGATTTCTCACAAAATTTCAAATAAATTAAATAGACAACTAACAGTAAAATACACAGTCAACCAACAGCACTTTACAACACTCATCGTCTCGGCTTGAGACATCACACTTGGTAAGTGTGATTTCTCAATAACTTTCAAAATGATTTATCAAATCAATTGAATTCAACTTCTGCATATTTACAAAATGAAAGCATGTATTTGTCACCGACTTTCACAATTAATTTTAATCAAATATTTTAACTACCTACCACATCTAATCACTTATATATAAGGTTGGAGGATTTAATATTTCAAGTCTCATTCGTTTAACAATTATCAATTAATAAGAGTTGAAATATTAAACTGTTCAACCTTATATATATAAGTGACTAGGTTATTATCTCGTGTATTACACGGGCTGAATAAATAAAATATTAATAGTTATTAATAAAAATTAATAAATTATAAAACGATATTTTAATATAAGATATGATTGATAATATTACGTACAAGTGATAAAAGTAAAATATCATTTATTAAATTTTTGTATTTGTTTTTCTCAAAAAAGTTGGTTTTTAAACAAACTGTTTCAAAAAAACCATTTAAAAAAAGTATAATTTTTAATAATTTCTTTAAACTTTGAATTTTAATTATTTTTGTTTCATAAGAATTTTATTTTTTAGAAAACACAGGTTTTAAAATATCTTTTTTTTAAGTTTGATATTTTTTAAAAAAAAATCTTATTTTATAAATATTATTTCTTTAAAAATTGCATTTGTAGAAAGATCTCTTTTTTAATTTAATAAAATATTGATAGAAAAAAGAATTAAATAATATCATTAGTAGTTAATGTGATACTTATTAGCAGAGAAAAACGGAAAAATAAAATTTAGGTGGCCTAGAATTGTGCAATGTGGTTTCCAAAAACCTTTTTTTATTAGTATAGATAGATAGATAGATTAGATGTGATAGGTAGTTAAAATATTTGGTTGAAATTAATTGTGAAAGTTGGTTACAAATGCATGCTTTCATTTTGTAAATATGCAGAAGTTGAATTCAATTGATTTGATAAGTCATTTTGGAAGTTATTGAGAAATCATATTTACCAAGTGTGATGTCTCAAGCCAAAACGATGAGTGTTGTATCTGCTGTTGGTTGACTGTGTATTTTACTGTTAGTTGACTGTGTATTTTATTTGGAATTTTGTAAGAAATCACACTTGCTAAGTGTGATGTCTCAGTACGTAAGAAGATGTGATGCTTTTGAGAGATCGCACATAGCAAATACGATTTCTTAGGTTTTGTCAGGATAGTGTCAGATTCGGTGGAATCTTGTCAGGTCACGCGAGAATTCGCACTTACGAAGTGCGATAACCCCTTAAATGAAACAAAACCCCATGCAGACCCACTTGTGATATACTTGTTCAAACTTATCCTATTTTTAAAAAAAAAATTAGAAAAGTTAATTATAAAGATATTAAAAATTATTATTTAATTGAAAATTAGAGAAAAAAATTAATGATTTTAGTGTAACTTATAAAAATGTCTATTTTTATCAAATGTTAGGAGGCAAAATTAAAATTAACTCTAACTATAAATTTACACACAATTCATTTACATCATTTACTCAAAAAAGAAATATCGGGTCTGTATAACGAAAAACAATCATGTAGTGGTCTGATAACTCAACTCATGGGGTTTTTGAATCAAGTGAAGATAAATGACAAATATGATATTTGGTCTTGAAAAAAATGATAAAGTAAAGGGTTGTCTTTTTCGGTTAAAGTAATTAGGGATGACATATATATTACAGTCGGGTGAACCAAGTTGGGTACAATTTTAAGTGGAATAATCAAGCAATGTCAAATCTAAAACATCTTTGTATGACGAGTTGAAATGAGGTGAATTTCTACCAAGGATGAACTAGTCAAAACGTGGTCTGAATACACACGATATATAATGTGTTTGGATGAGTCATCAGGTCGTCTTTTAGCTTGTATGTTTGCAAATTGCTATGGTGACAAATCTTTGTTTTGAAAAAAAATCTTAGTCCTAACAGTGATCGGATCAGTGAGGGAGCTGCTCGAAATGGCCAAATGATTACAATTATCTAAATTTTACCATAAAGTAATTCATATAATCGTAGCAACTATTTAGTACTTAAAGATTGTTTGGAATATCAAGAATCCGTTTCAAAGACTATAGAAAACACCAAGGAGACAACATATTTTGTGGCTAAAATATAGAGGAAAGATAGTGGGGCTTAACTAGAAAATGCGATGTAAATTTGATTTTAGTGGTCTTTCTATTTAATATGTATATGTTTATTTGGCTTTCTTTTGGCTACTTGCAAGATTAAGCTTATGTAATATGGTTTATTAAGTAATGAAATCCTCTCTTTTGTTAAAAAAAAAAAAAGGAATAGTAGATTTCATAATTCGTGCTGCATAAACGAGTGGATTTCTTTTAATAACTTCTATATCACTATACTTTCAGAAATTGAATCTTCAAGTCAAGGGTTTGGATCTAAATTTAACATCGCCAGTAAAAAAAAAACTAAAAACTTTTTGTTTAGACCTTCTCTACTAAAGAAATATTTCAAATTGAACCTACAAATTTGTGTAAAAACTTACTGCATCAAACTAAAGATAATTTATTTGGTTTGAACTTTGAAGTTCGGGTGATATATGTACAAACTACAAACTCAACTACTCCACTAAAACATCCAGACTCCAAAAAATTTAAAAAGAAACAAACTTTCATCTTGTTCATTTGATTGCACTTCTGAAATATGGTAAGTTTATGACAATTTGCATCTTTCTTGGTAAAGTTCGTTAATACTGTTTTCAAAAATATTTTTAACTTTTAATAATTTTTGACCATAGATCTTGCATTTGACAGTCGATAACGGCTTGGATGGTAAGGTCATTATCAAGGCTGGTGGTGGTGATCGTGGAAGAACCCGCGGCATCAATGGCAGCCATGCTCTACCGTAGCAGTATTCTTCCAGAATACACCATCCCCCATAGTTTTGTTCAACATGATGTGTTTCTTGATGATAACCCTTTCTTTAATTTTATAGTTAACTTCTTAAGATGCTTATGGTAGATAACACTATCTGGTAACATTGTTTTTGTAGTTTTATCAGTAATATACACACTCGGTTAAATGATTATGAGTATCATACGTGTAGTTTTGTTGTTACATAAAGTGAATCGTATACTCTTTTCTTTTGTAGTATTGGGTAAATTACAAATATTGAATGCATATGTGAGATTTTTTATGAGGTGAAATATTAATTATGAGGTTTTATGCGAGTTATGTTTCTTATAGTTATATTAAAAATAAACACATTAGCTAAGTTAAGACCACTGATACTCTTTCTGTTTTTTTCGAGTGACATATCAGTGTCACGTCAGTTTTACCATTTTCTCCGAATTTCCTCATTTTGCACAGATTTTTATTTGAGGTTGGGTTCCTCCATTCTCATCTAGTTATAATACTGTGTCATCGAATAACAAAGATATGAGAATTATTTTCACGGTTTTAAATGATAACTTCAAATAAAATTTTATAATGTATTAAAAATTGAAATTTAAAAATAAATTATTTTGATAAATTTTAAATGAATTAAAATTAAAATTAATTCACTCAAAGTCTTTCAAACAATGAATTAAATATGTTTTTTCCCGTGTTGTTATTTTCATTGTTGTCACCAGCCATCACCATTATAATCCTCGTTCTCATTATCATTGCAACCACCATCATCGCCACTCTATCACCAGTGGGGCCCCTACCAACATTATCGTCGTCGTGACGACCCTCACTACTACCAAAACTCATATCCTTGCCCCGAACAATCTTCGCCTTAGTGACTACTGTCGCCTCTGCAACCACAATCGTTAGAACCTTCGTCGGTGCATTTGCAATCATAACTCTCAAGGCCTCTTCTATCATCACTACAACCCTCTCATTCCAACTTAGTTCACGAACTAACAAATCATATGTTATATTTTTCTCAACATATTAAAATATCAAAAGATTTCAATTTTATTACCAAATTTCAAATCTCAAATTAGTTTTCTTTTAAACTTTATTTCCTAATATATGAATTCATATTCACAAAAAAGATTATGTGAATCAACCCCTAATATAAACCTAAAGAATATTAACTAAAAACATTTCCAATTTTCCACCAATCCATTATCCATCTATTTTCTTTTTATCTCATTTCACTTGCAATTCCCCCCTCTTTTCCCGCCAAAACATTTTACACACTGAAATTCTACCATTTATTACCACCATTGCAGCAGTACCACATTCTTTCTCTGCAAATCACACTCACAACTAACACACACAGTAGCTTCAAAAATGAAGGCTACTTCATATATCATAATATGGCTAACTCTATTTCTACTGCTCATTCCTGCAATGCTTTTGGGCTTAATTTTACTCCTCATATTAGAGTTCTACTGTTCACCCCTCAACCGCCACCGCCGCCGTGAGGCTACAATTCCCACCACCGTCGACGCAACCACCACCGGAAACAACTCCGTAACACACTCCTTCGCCGGAAAATCAAGAATCCGGCGAAGACCTCCGGCGAGATGAATTGAACAACCAAAAGGGTTGTTTGAGTGATTCTGTTGATGGGTTTTCATTGGTGTACATTTCTAACCCGATCTACGGTGGCGGAAATGGTACGCCGTTTGAGACGCCGGAGAGTTCGCCATCTCGGCTGGAGACGGAGGAGTCCTCCGGCGATGATGAGAGAGAAGAAGTGTCGTCGACGGTGGTGGTGGTGGTGGCGCCGCCGTTAACGCCGGTGAAGAAGCTGCCGGAGGAGGCGTGTGCGGTGAGTTTGAAAGATGTCCGGTGGAGTGATACGCATAGTAATAATGGAGCTTCTTCTTCGTGTTCGTTGACTCCTTGTACTTCACCTTCAATTCTTTGTGAATGAAATTGAGTGGCAAATAAATTTGATGAAAACTTATTGTGTGAATTGGGATTGTTTATACATTACTTTAACAACATTTTTGCTTATTTTAAGAAAATCAATGAAACACATTAATAATAGCTTCTCATTTTCCTTATCATGTTCAATTTCAATATGTTTTAAGTGTTTAATGGTGGAGTGGTCATGGGAGAAGCCGGGATAATCTCAGGAAAAACCGAGGGCCGGTTGTGAATATCACGCCTTCGGTTTTGAGGTGTTATAAGCTGGTGAATTTTCACCGTGATCCACCGGTATCACCACTCACTTTTAAACCAAAATAGGGGAAGAGGAAAAGTTGAAATGATATTATGTAAAAGAAAATAAAACCGATTAATAAGCAAAATAATGAGCTGAACGCGAGTTTAAAATATTTTACATATGTGAAGCTCGAGCTTCGCACATACAACTCAAAGCCTTGATCGAAACCCACTAAGCTAGAGCTTTTTTAAGCTAAACAAGTTAGCCTCGAGCATAGATAACCTCAAACTAAACACATATCTTTACACCTTTAAATTGAGGCATAATTTTGTTTGCAAATTTACAAGAATGTAAATATTTCATACTAGTTTCCTTAACCCCATCTTTATATTTAAACTAAAAACATTACTTTTTTACTATATCTTTCAATTAAATAATATTTTTTAATATCTTTTTCATTATCTTTTCTCTCCTCCACTCACAACAACTTTTAAAAATATTAAAAAATTTATAAGGGTTGTATCGTGTTTCTTCAAATATGAGGAATTACGGTACAATCTTCATAAATATTCCCCTGACTTCACTCACAACCACTAACCACCATCCCTCAAAATATAGAGCACACACTCACATCGAAAATAAGAAACCTACTGTGAAATGCTCTAAATGCTATCAATTGACGTCACATACTTGTAATTGTTTTTAGCAAGTGGTGTTGCAAAATTGCAGGTTATCTTAATTAAACCCAAATCTTTTTGTTGCTATAGTTCTTTAAAGCATAAAAAAGAAAAATGAAAGTCGATAATTGTTTTGAATATAGAAGCAAATAGAGGTGGGGACTTAGAACAAGTTATTAAAGTCTTAATCAAGTATGAATATTATTCGAGGCTGACTCATTGAATTGCCAACCAGGACCAATGTCTTTATCTAATATGCCGATTCCATGCAGACTCGTTATCATCTAGGACCACACTTCATACAATATGCCTAGTGGCGGAGCTTGAACTTTCTCGTAGAGAGGGCGGGGGCGAAATCAATTTTTTTTAGGGGGGGCGAACTTGATATTTATATAAAAATTTACACTACCTGACCAAAAATTTACACTACCGGACTAAAATTTAACACTACGGGCGAAAAAAACAGGGGGGCCTATAAAGATCCGCCAGTGAATATGCCACTCATTTTACGCATCCATGCGATCACAAACTTAAAAAATCTTTCAAGTTTTGTGCACTCGAAGACGATCATGAAGATTCACAAAGTTAAACTAGATTCTTGAGTTATTTTAGCTATTTTTATGACTAAAAAGTAAATTAAAACTCATCTAACACTGACACTAAGGAGGTGGATTCACAAACATACGTATTCAATAAAATCTTACTTATAAGACAATTATTGGTAGAGTCTCGAGAAGATAAAACGGGGAGAAACATTTTCCTCAACCTAAAAGGTAAAGTGGTTAATCCCAGTGAGACCTATGGCTTTTAAAATACTTTTTTACGGTATAGTAATTTATCTAGGTGACATGTATATATATATAATAAATAACATATATGTGATTTTTCTCGTTTAAAACAAGTTAAGAGTGAACATATGAATTCTATTATAATGCGGAATCATATGCTGGTTAGGTGTTGAAATTTAAGAATCAAATTTCAAGTACGAATGTAGAATCAACACAAATTAGTTAAAGAGTTCTGATATACTTCATATTTTAAATCGACACCCCTTTATACGTCTCGCATAGCACCATGCGCGGCGTATAGAGTCGAAAACATTAAAAACGAGAAAAATTCAGGGGGTGTTGTCAGAGGACTATACGTCCCATATAGCCATATATGACACCCTATACGACACATATAGGGCTATACGACGCGCATAGCAAATTTTGACACTAACTACGAGGAAAAAATTCAAGGGTAGAGGGTTTATACGCCCCATATAGGGCAATACGACCTCCCTATACGACGTGTATAGTGCTATACGACCCGTATAGAAATCCGAGGTATTGATTAATAAATGGGGATGCCCCAAAAAAAACAACCTTAGTTAAAACATAATAGGCAACTTGCATTAAAAAAATACTATCTTTATCAAAAGATTTGATACTTAACATAATCATCAACCTATATATGTGGGCAATTTAAGAAAATGTTAAAACGGTCAAGTTACAGTTAAAAAAAGTCAGGTCAAAGTTACTGACATATGGATCAACTTTCGTTATGTCATCATTTTAACATGTCTAAGTTGTAACAAAAAAAAAACAAAAAAACAAAAAAAAAAAAAAGATTGTGACATGAAAAAAAAAAAAAAAAAAAAAAAAACAACACTGGTTAGATTTCTATGCAATTTAAATCCCAAATATAAGTTTATAATCATGAAAGAAAAAGCTAGGTTAAAAGATAAAATAATGACCACACATAACATGAAAATGATATGATCATATAATTCAACTTAAGCTTGAGTTCACAGCCTCATTAGTCATTAGACTAGACATACCATGTGATTCAGAACACATCATACAGCATACCAAAAATAACCAAACTTATTCCTCCATCGGCCCGCCTAGCTTTATAATCACAATCTCATGGCAACTCGAATCACACAGCCACCCCATACATATTCATCACGATGGTTCCTGCAGCGAAACGAACCAGGATGGTTAGTTGGAGAGCACAAACACCGCCTCATGGTCTGTTGCGGTTCATGGCGGTCTTGTGCCGCCGCGGTTCTTGATGGTTGAGGTATGTACCACCTTGTCTTCATAAGGTTCTCCACACCAGAATGATGAAAACTTTGGCAGCACATTTTTTTCTTGATTTGTAAGTTTAAGAAAAGAAAGTTGGGCAAGTAATAAAGTTGTGTATAAAGGTTGACAAGGCTTTAGAACAAATTGAGAAACATGAGTCATACACAGCTCATTGATTGGCCAAACCTTATAAAAACATTTTATCAGATTGATGTTGTGGTGGCCCACTTAAATTTCAGGAGTACTAATCAGGTGTCACAGCTCCTATAGTACTAAATAAAAAGATTTTTATTCAGATACATGTTAGCTAACAGTATTAAGGTATGTTGAAAATGTGTTCGTCCCTAGTGGTATATCTAAAAGTAAAATAAGAGTGTGAGTTAGCTATTTAACTAATTAATTAGATATTTGGTTGCTATTACGTTAACGATAAAAGATCTGTATATACAAGGAGATATTTATACCTAAATTACATGCTAATTTATTTTTATTGTTGTATTTAATCAAATTACCATGTCGCTTATGAATTACGGAGGATGTACGAACGGGTGATTAAACACGTGGCAAAACGGGTAGGTTGAATAACAGGTAAAGAGGGTAATTCTTTTGATACGGTTGTAATAAGATTGGGTTGGATTGAGACACTGTATTTGAGAAGTTTTTACATACTCTTTCTATATGTTATATTAGTTTATACCCCGTGTAATACACGGATTTAATTAATAAAATATTAAATAGTTTATAATAAAAATTATAAAATAATATTTTCAGATAAAATATGATTAAGTTACTTATAAATAAGTACTTCAAGTAAAACAACAATAATATCATCTTAAACTTCTCGTTTTATGAGATTTTTTTTTTACATTTTGTTTTTCAAATATAATTTTATTTTTTAATCACCCTTAAATTAAAAAAATGGTTTTAAAAAAGATAGAATTTCTAAAAAGTTTTTTGTTTAAGAAAATTTATGTTTCTTATATTTTTTTAAAGTTTGTTTATTTTTATATAAAAATCTAGTTTATAATTTTTACAATATCTTTTAATTTGGAAAGTTTTAAATAATATAATTACTATTTATTATTATTATTATTTATTATTATGAGAGAGATACGAGAAAATCAATATGAGAAAACATATTATTTCGACACGTGGTGCCTTAAAAGCTTATTTTATTATAATAGATAGATTGATGATACAAAAGTAAAAACTATTTTTTACAAATTACAATAATAATCTTAGTTTTCTACTTATACGATATAACATGTTCTATACATTACAAGTACGCTTTAAATTTAAATTTGACTTTACGAGACTTTAGCCCGATTCACATGTTAAACACATATTCTTAGAGATAAATATAACCTACATTAATTATAAAATGGATTTCAAAGTTCCACCAATTGAATGTGGTAAAACTTGAGAGTTGTTTCATTTTCTTATATTAAAATATGGTTTGCGATATGTCGCTTTCTTTACATGACTAATGATTGAGGAAAATTTTGGTACTAATCCTATTTTAGGTAGTGCACCTAAGCTTTGGTTACTTGTGAATGGTCGTTTCAATGATATGTATAAATATGATGTTTAACGGTGTTTAAAACCTTCTTATTTTGGAAAATAAAATAAAAGATTAATAAGCAAAAAAACAACCGTTGTGAAAATATTTCATGGTCTACATGAATAGGTCTTGAGTTTCTTAAGGATTGCTTGACAACTTTTTAATGAGTAAATGCTAAATTATTAAGAATTCTGAATCATTAAATGTTGAAGCAGTAAGAGATCTGAATCATTAATAGCTAGTATATTGCTTAACTATTCAGAGTTAAATGTCTGATAAATTCAAATAAAAGCTCTTAACCATTCAGACTCAATATAATGCTTAACCATTCAAAGGCAAAAGTGATTAAACATTCAGAAATCTGCTCATGAAACAAACACTCTGAACCATTGAATGCTGAATCATTTAGACATCTAAATAGTTAAGAGGCAAACCAACAGCTCATTAGTTAAAAATGAGACAAATACTTCATGGTCTCTTCATTTAATATATGAATTTAGTTAAAAGTGTTTTTAGATTAAAAAATAACTTGATAATAGTTACATACATATATATAATACTTAAAATAATTTAAATGATAGGAATATAGCAAGTTATATTTTATATTATTTTGTAAAAAATACTATGTAACTATTATAAAGGAGTACAAAGGACTGACTTGTATACACTCATGCACTTCTCTTGTCACTAATTTTAGTTAAAAGAATAAGTTTATTTGTAATTGTGTCTTCTATAGTAGTTTTTGAGTAAGTTAGTAGTAAAAAAATATTTATTTTATAAATATTGAAAAGTATTTTGGGCTAAGCATGTGCCATTTTATTATTTTCAAAGTGTATGACATTTTAATTATTGTATCAAATACGTCATATTTCTTATATTTAATACATCAGGTAATTGTGTCATATTATTCATGTAATTGTCTTAAATATTTGTCATTATTTGTTATATGAATTCATCATTCGTTTTACATTTTTTATTATTTCATATTTTTTAATTGTTTTATTATATATTATATAAATTTGTTGGTATTTTATCATTGTGTTTTATAATTAGCCGTTCACGATGATAATAGAGTTAGTTTTAGTTTTGTTTCCCTAGTTTTGACAAAAGTAACTATTTTTCTTTAAAAGTTTTAATCTATCAATTTCAATCCAAAAGTTTATCATTTATTTTAATTTCAGTCTAAAAGTTTTATTACTTTGGATTCAAGTTGAAACAACTGATGAAACTTTTGAACTGAAATTTAACCTACAATTTTTAAAACTTTTGGAGGTAATTGATATTTTTAATCTTTTAGAAGAAAATAATTATTTTTGTCAAATCATAAGAAGCAAAACCGAATTTAACTCATGATATTATTTGACTAATATATTTTTGAAAACTTATTATTTTAAAGTTCGGGAAAACAAATAACAAATAAAAAATACAATAAAATATATTATTATTGTGTTTTATTTTTTTATCGGTTTATGTTATATTTTTCATTTTGTATATGTGTGCCTATGTATGGTCCTTCACTCGGAGTTCAGTCCTTCGTAGTCTTGGACTCTTGGACTCCTGGTTGGCCCATTTGTGACTACATTTTATGGCCCGTGAAAAGCTACCGAGGAAGTTGGTCATTGGTATGCTAGATAAACGATAGTTCTCATTTTGATTTTTTCTTTTGTTATTTATATGCAAGACAAATGTATTTGTTTATTAACTTGTGACACGCTACAAATTTGTAATTGTAACTAAAACTTCTTAGAAGGTTGCTTTCTTTTTAATTACTTTTACTTAAACATTTTAAACTGTATATTCTTGATCTAAGTTACAACCAACATCTTCAAAACGTGTTAATGATATTTAAAACGAAGAATTTTTTGTGGTTTACTAATTTTGCTATTGACAAAACATAACAGAAAGATGTGAAATTTATGGTGTCACTTTAGTTGGAAGCAAAGAATTATATATGATTCGGTATTTTTACTTCTGACATAACAAAACAAAAAGAAAAGGTTTACTGACAGTGTCATCTTAGTTAGAACTAAAAAACTATATAAATACTTAAAACCTTCAAGGTTCATGGTTTTTATCACACTCTCGAGATGCCAATTATAATATGCCAATAACGAAATTGACCGGAAGAATACTTTTTAGCATGTAGTAAGGCCTTACGGATCCATCCATGTGTTTCTTGTGTTACTATGAGATTATACTTAGTATATTTATGTACTAAGTTGGTATCCCGTGTATTATATTGATTGAATCAAATAAAATATTAAATTGTTTGTAGTAAAAATTTAAAAATTTAAATCAATATTTTTAGATAAGGTATAATTGAGTTACGTATATACAAGTAACTTAAAGTAAAACAACACTAATATCATTTTTAAATATTCATTTTATAAAATTATTTATTTTTAAACATTTTATTTATTTTTAAATAATTCCATGTTTTAAAAAATTATCCTTATAAAACTAAAAAAAGCATTTTAAAATATTTCTAAGTAGTATTTTTAGGCATTATTTATTATTGTTTTATCATACGTTTTTATTACAAATTATGCATTTAGTACTTGTATTTTTATTTATTTTGCGTAACACGTGAGATGGTTTTGTTGTTTTGCAGATGTAAGAGCATTCACAGTAGTCTCTCCATAAATCTGTGAGTGTGTTCTCTATATTATAGAAAATTGTTATTAGTGGTTGTGAGTGGAGGATAGAGAACATGTTACTGTTCATCTATATATTTGATAAAACACTGTTCATCTCTATTAATTTTTTAATATTTGTTGAAAGTGGTTGTGAGTGGAGGAGAGAAAAAATGTACTGATAAAAGTATAAAATAATATTATTTTATTGAAAATGAGAGAGAAAAAATAGTGTTTTTTAATGTAATTATAGAGTGATGAAAAACTTTATAATTGAACATTATAATTGAAATATCATCTCTAAAAGACGAATTGCAGAAAGTGAACATTATAATTGAAAAACTTTGAAAGAATATTGAATAGAGTGGTGATTTTTAAAGATATTGAAAAAGATAGATTAGTTTTGAATTCAAAATGTTATCTCCTAAGAAGTTAGAATTTAATAGACACAAAAGTCGACAGCAGAAGAGAAACAATTTGGACTATGTTTTATTTTGGTTTCGGGGAATTTATGCAATTCAAGAACTCTTAATCACTCTTTATAGTTTTGTAAGTTTTTGTTATTATTTGTTTTTAATTGTTTTAGCCGTCATGTCCCGCCATAATATTTTTAGTTTTAACATTAGTTTTATTTTTGTCATAGTGTTGAAAGTAGCACAATATGCTATTTTTGTTATTATTTTTTATACGTTACATAAACTTGTTATATATCATTTTGTTTTATAATTAGAAAAATACAATAATTTTATTTCACTAATGTAATTTTTAAAACTCATTGTTTTCATGACTACACAATAACAATCAAAAAATACAATGAGACGTTATATTATTTGTCATTGTTTTTAATGTATTAGATTAATTAGTTATTAATTTATTATTGTGTTTTATATATTAGAGATCCACAACAATGTTATTTTATCATTATACTTTTTTAAAATTCATCATTTTAAAAAAATATAATAGTATTTAAAAAACACAATAACTAACAAAAAAACACACTGAACTGGACTAAAAGATACAATGATGTGATATGAACATAAAAATACAAAAATATGTATTAAAAATTTTAATTTTAAAGCCATTTGTATTTAAATGTTTTCCTATTATATTTTAACGCATTCTTTAAGTTATATTTGTAATACACAAATGGAAAAAGAAATGTAGAAGTGTGGAATGGAGTGTTACTTTTAAAAGTGAGCATTCATAACTCATTCATCATCCCCATCCTTAAATTTCAACCGGAGGTGTGCAAATCGGTTTTTTGCCAAACTGTTTTGGTTTTTAAATCAGATCACCTTTTTTTTTTTTTTTTTTTTTTTTTTTTTTTTTTGCATATGTACATAGCTTTTTTTTCAAACTTGTTCGGTTTTAAACCGGTTGTTCATCAAGAATCCTCAAATCGATTTGGACCGGTTTGTAAGCTTTTTTTTATTTATTTAAATAACCGGTTTTTTTTATCCCGATTTAACAGGTTTTTTTAATTAAGATTGGTTTACAAACCAGTTTTGGGTACCAGGCTACCAAACTTGTATACAAACCGTCGGTTCGCATCGGGATAGGAGCCAAACCGTTTTTTTTACTGGCTTTTTTTCGAACCGGTTTTTTTGCACACCTCTAATTTCAACCCATTTCTCATTTTTTTAATTTGTTTTATAACTTAATGCCAGTGAAAAAAAAAAGAGAATTGATATTTAAAATAATTAAATAAGTTTTATTTAGTTAAGATAGAGACATATATGAGAAATAGGATGTTGTTTTTTGATCTTTTTAAATGGATGTGAGTGAAGATTGTTAGACATTTTAGAAAAAGATAGTTAAATTTAAATTGTAATTCTTTTTTGTAAATTATACCAACTAGTATTTTATCCCGCGGGCGTTGCCCCGCTAGTACCTTTACGCATTTATACCAAAATGAAAGACATGGTGAACATTTTATTATGTTTATCTAGACAACGTAATGTTGAACCGTTAACATACAAATGTTTATACACGTCCTATTTGTCGGATGTTAATCCACAAAACCAACCCATATTTTATATATAAACCACATACAACTTCGATATGCACATGGTACACATAGGAATGCACCATTAAGTTGATGCACTTCATAGTTATACACCACAAATTTCAAAAACTCTTGTGGCCAAAATAGAAGAAATACAAAACTACTATTCATTTCATTGCTTTATTAATATTATATAATATAATTAATATTATATAATATGGAATTGTGAATGGAGAAAAAAAATATGAATGCTCTAACTAACGTGTTAATATAATGGTGTTGCTACATATATTTTTTGAACGAAACCATTACAACATAAGCCCTCCTCTAAAATAGACGTGTCGTGTTCTAGATACTACGTAGTACGTACGTTTTACACGCAACTTTATACACACTGACGGAGGACAACAGATGTCACGAAATACAACACTGACCTTCTGACGCTCCTCCTTCACGAACCTCTTGTTTTCTCTTCTTTCCCTTTCACGTATTCACCGTCATCCCGTCTATAGAAATTTGTGGCTACAAACCTTACTCCATCTCTCTTTTCGTCAAGCATTCACTCTCTCTCAGACCCACTTTGCTCTAGTCTAAATGAAATAGCCATGTGGGGTGTACGATAATATCATTAAACACTAACGTCAACAAAAAGTTAAAAATACTTTTTTACGATACAATGTCCCACTATTCAATCTACCAAATAGTTTATCGACAAAATCGATCAAAATGAGTATGATGATCGAACGGCAAATGGAATCTTCACCAGACAAACCCCAACCAATATAAAATAGCACCATATCCACCATCAATGGCACCCATTAGAACACACTTCATCTGCTCACACAACAGAAGATTATGGCGGATAATCACACCAACACCAACAGCAACTCCGTATCTTCACTCAAAATCCCCAACGTAAAGTTCACAAAACTGTTCATCAATGGAGAATTTGTCGATTCTGTTTCAGGTACGATTGCTGCTTCGAATTTCAGTGTTTGTTATACGATCAATCGTTGTTTAGGTTTTCGTTACGGTGAGTTTTTGATCGAATAGGAAGAGCATTCGAGACGATTGATCCGAGGACTGAAGAGAAGATAGCGGATATTGCTGAAGGAGATAAGGATGATGTTGGATTGGCTGTTAGCGCTGCTCGTGCTGCCTTTGATCATGGCCCTTGGCCTCGTATGTCTGGTGCGGTATGAATTACAGTAACCTTTCGTCTTCATCACTTCATGTCTTGTACTGTGTATCGATTTCGCCTTAACACATGATCGATTCTAGATGATGATGATGATGATGATGTTGAATATTGATGATGATGAACTGAATGATTTTTTGTTTGTTAATTGTTATACGAAAACTGAATTTGATAAACAGATATACTCAATCTGATGTTTATTCAGTAACTTTTCGTCTTCATGTATTATACTGTATATTGATTTCGCCTTAACACATGATCGATTCTAGATGACGATGATGATGTATTGATGTTGATAGAACATGAATGATTATGTGTTTGTTTTACGAAAACTGAATTAGATTAACAGATAAACTCAAATCTGACCTAAACGGGCTACTAACACAAGTCGATTTGGTTGTTTTTTCCTTAACACATGATTGATTCTAGATGATGATGATGATGTATTGATGATTTAATGTTAATACAAACATGAATGATTTTGTATCTGTTATACGAAATCTGAATCAATAAACAGATACACTCAAATCTGAGCGATTGGTTGATTTGGCGGATCAAAGCACAAATACGTTGTGTTTGATTTGCAGATTTATGAATTCAAACTTATATCTACTGATTCGTAGGTATAATTTGTGTAACAACAGGATAGAGGAAGGATAATGATGAAATTCGTTGAATTAGTAGATCAACACATTGAAGAAATAGCAGCCTTGGACGCCATTGATGTCGGCAAGGCGCTCGCCAACGGGAAAACCAGAGAAATTCCGTTTGCAGCCAGTGTACTCCGATATTACGCTGGTGCAGCGGATAAAATCCATGGAGCGACGCTAAAAATGGCGAATCAGTTGCAAGGGTACACATTATACGAACCTATTGGTGTCGTTGGGCATATTATCCCGTGGAACTTCCCT
Organism: Flaveria robusta; assembly: GCA_025506415.1. Classification (NCBI taxonomy): domain Eukaryota; kingdom Viridiplantae; phylum Streptophyta; class Magnoliopsida; order Asterales; family Asteraceae; genus Flaveria; species Flaveria robusta. The sequence continues at coordinate 1,453,320 of CM046462.1, forward strand.
GCCGGAATGTTCCTTATGAAAGTTGGACCTGCAATGGCCGCCGGTTGCACCATGGTGGTCAAACCGGCGGAGCAGTCGCCACTTTCTGCGCTCTATTGCGCCCATTTAGCTAAACTGGTATAAGTTTTTAAAGACCTTTTAGATGTCTTACCAGTAGTTCATGATGGTTCTTATTATATTGTTACTTTTTAGATCACTTATGATTTGATTTGAATGTCAATTAGGCGGGTGTTCCTGATGGGGTGATTAATGTGGTAACCGGATATGGGCCGACGGCTGGAGCTGCCATAAGTTCTCATATGGATATCGACTGTGTGAGTTTCACGGGGTCGACCGAAGTGGGCCGGGTGATAATGCAAGCGGCCGCCACGAGCAATTTGAAATCGGTATCTCTTGAACTCGGTGGCAAATCCCCTCTTATAATCTTTGATGATGTTGACGTTGATTCGGCTGTTAATCTTGCTCTTATGGGTGCTTTCGTTAACAAGGTATTTTAGTTTAATACATTTTGATAGTTTTGAACTCTATTGTTTTCTGGTTTGATTTTAACAGAATAAATGGATTGGGTTATAAGTTGAAACGGATTGGTTATAAAGACGGGTTTGGTTAAAGTGAATGGTTTAATTGATATATTATGTGTCCATCACTTTATTAAATTCATATTTTTGTATAAAGGAGTTGGTTGATTGTATGCATTATATAAAGACTTTAGAAGTTTTTTTTTTTTTTTTTTTTTTTTTTTTTTTTTTTTTTTTTAATTCTGTTTGATTAGTAGCTATTATTTTTAATTTTTAATTCATTTAAAGGTTTGATTTGTTTAAGATAAAACACAATAACTAAGACAGTTTTGAACTTTTGATTGATTTTTAGTCGTGTTGTGAAGTCCAATCTCATCCGGTTAAATTTGTCACTTTCAGGGCGAATATTGCGTGTGCAGCTCGAGGATCTTCGTTCAGGAAGGAATATATGACGAGTTTGTGACCAAGATTGTTAGAAACTCAAAAGGGCTAACCATTGGTGATCCCTTTGACCCTTCGACAATTCAAGGACCTCAGGTAATTCAATATTCGACCTGATAGATAATATATTTCAAAATATATGTTACTACTTCTCGCATCTCTAATACTTAGATTTATAGGCTGATAAGGCCCAATATGAGAAAATACTTTCGTACATCGAACACGGAAAAAGAGAGGGTGCTACATTGCTAAGCGGGGGAAAGCCTTGCGGGGAGAAGGGATATTACATCGAGCCAGCAATCTTCACCGATGTTAAGGTAAACTAACTTATGTCACGGTGCAAAACGTGCATAACTTTACTCATATTAACATCTACATTCTTTTTTCTTTATGTTTACAGGATGACATGCTTATCGCCACCGATGAAATATTTGGCCCTGTTATGTGTGTCATTAAGTTCAAGTAAGCTCAAATTAAATGACACTAAATACATAGTTATAATATAAATGGTTTATAGTTTTCCTATTATGTATAAACTTTTGTAGGACAATTGAGGAGGCGATCACAAGAGCGAATTCAACACAATATGGTTTAGCTGCAGGGATCGCGACCAAGGACTTAAACATAGCAAACACTGTTTCTAGATCAATTCGTGCGGGCATCATTTGGATAAATTGTTATTTGGCGTTCGACGCAGACTCCCCTTATGGAGGTTATAAAATGAGCGGGTTTGGAAGAGACTTTGGAATGGAGGCACTATACAAGTATCTTCAAGTTAAAACCGTTGTAACTCCGGTTCATAATTCTCCTTGGCTATGAGCATATCAACAACATGGTGCTTGGATTATATAAGCATAAATTTATCTCTTTGATCTCCAAATGCAACAGTCTTTCAAAAAGATCTAAACATATACATGTCACATGTGAATGTAGAGTATAGGTTTAATCAAATTATACAATAACAGACCTAGAATGTAGAATGTAAGCAAAAAGAAATTTGAAGACATTCCTTTAAATCAATGACAGACCTAGATTCTCCCCGTAGTGAGGCAAGAAAGTAGTAAATAACCCTGATGCTAAATTTGAGTCTGGGACGGGTTTTGTTATTGGGTCACTCCGCATCTAGCATTTTCAAGCCGGCCTAGATCCTAGCTGTGACATAAAAGCACTCGTTAGTAAGTCTTGTTTTAGGCCTAATAAAAAGGGGGTCCATATGATCCTTTAAATAAAAACACATCTCTATTGCCGATAAGTGAGTCTTGTTATTCGTATCAATAAAACTCTATTACTAAAAAAAAGACAGATTTCAAAACTATAGTAAAACCTTGGATGATTAAGTAAATCAATGGACAAAACAAATAGGATGAAACTTTAGGGTTTTTTTCCCACTACGTCAAGATACAAAAACTTTTAAACTTCAATAGTTTAGAACTAATAAAAAGAGAGTTCAATCTTGATAAGCTCAAGTAAATATAGGCCAATTAGGGTTAAAGGCTCAAACATATTCAAATGTGAAGAAAACTCTCTCTTTAAACATTGAGGTGCTCTTGAAGCTACGACTCCTATTTAACAATTTTAGTTACCTAGGTTTCTATCTTCTCTTTAACTATAACTCTCTCTTTACATACATACATTTATGATATATCATGGTTGAGATGATACTGATATAAGCATTGAGGTGCTCTTGAAGCTACGACTCCTATTTATAACCAATATTTCTAATTTTAGAATTTCATAATTGATCGGTTTTGATTATAAATGATTATTTTAATTCAGTTATAGGGAAGGTGGTTTAGAAAATTTTTTTTGTTTCATTTCTTTTTTAAAATTATAGTTTTATTAATTACTTAAAACTTAAAAGAATATTTTTTAATTTTTACTTCATAGTTAACTATTTAAATTTTCGTTTACTTGACCCGTATAATACACGAGCTTTCAACCTATTAATAAACTTTAATGTAAAACCCTAAAAACTAAATGTTAAATATAAATAGGAAACATAACGGATAAATGCATTGCTAATGAGTCTCTCTCTCCCACTCTTTTACCCTCCTCCATTCTCCCATAAAAATGTGAACAGAAAACCACCAATTTTTCTCAATATTGCAATGATGGCCTATAAATATTAAATAGCTTGTTGTAATATTTCCAAAAAGAAAAAAAAAAAAAAAAAAGAATCACCACTTCTGAATTTTAACAGAAGGGTTAAAGATGAACTCCAAACCTTCAACTCATAAGATCAAGTTCACGAAGCTCTTCATCAATGGGGAATTTGTTGACTCCATTTCAGGTTTCTTTTAAAATCTTTTACTATTTAAAATAAAACAATAATTAAATGTAAATAAATACTGATGGCCTCTTAGCCTAGTAGCACCTAGTGTTTGTACCCATCAAATTGATGCAAGTTCGAGTCCATAAAAGAGACAATGGGTGGGTTTCATTAGTAAGGGGTGTGTGTTGTAAATTTTTTTGATTAAATGGTACATAATGTGTGTGCACAATTTCAAAATGATTAGGAAACACATTCGAGACAATAAATCCAGCAACGGAGGAAGTATTAGCGATGGTGGCCGAAGGGAGAGAGGAAGACATTGATTTGGCAGTCAAGGCTGCTCGTGAAGCTTTCGATGACGGACCCTGGCCTCGCTTGTCGGGCGAGGTACATTTTTTATATTTAGAAAAATACACTAGACTGTTATGTTGTATTTTAACCCGTGTTGTTGCTAATGTTATGGACTTGATTTTTCTTTAGTTTTTAATTATCATTTTGACTTTTCAACTATAAATAAAATAATAATAATAACTCAATAACAAGTGATAGTATTTTTATGTCAACGAGACTTCTTTTATGACAACCAGACACGTCGGCCCATCATATCGTAACATATGACACAATATCATTGGTTTGCTAGCTATACGCAAATACATGACTTTATGGCACAAAAGTACATTTCTTGGAATAAACAGATAACATGTTTTCATTGGTTGTAATAATATGTAACAATCAAACTTTTAATTCTAAAAGAAAAAATTAAGTTTTTTTTTTTTTTTTGAATGGTACAAAAGGTAATTAACTTGGTCCAAACTTATCAGGCACGACGAAAGATCATGCTGAAATTCGCAGACTTGATCGATGAAAATGCTGATGAATTAGCGAGCTTAGAAGTGATGGATGGCGGAAAATTGTTCGGCCACGTGAGGTACATTGAACTCCCAGCGTCAGGAGAAACATTTCGTTACTTTGCTGGTGCAGCTGATAAAATTCGTGGAGCCACACTTAAAATGTCTAGTAATATTCAAGCTTACACCTTACGCGAACCCATCGGTGTGGTCGGACATATCATTGCTTGGAATGTCCCCGCCTACATGTTCGCTACCAAGGTCGCACCGGCATTAGCCGCTGGCTGCACCATGGTCGTCAAGCCTGCTGAACAAACTCCTCTTTCGTCTCTCTTTTTAGCTCACCTGTCGAAACTTGTAAGTTGCGGTTTTAACAAGTATATGAAATTTGATATTTCATGTAAGTTTGATATTTTCATCTTGCAAAATTACGTTATTGAATAAAACACAATATAACTACTACAAATGATGTTTAGTGTCAAAATGCTTGCAATTATTCGCTAATGTCCGTTTGCGACGTTTAGTTGCCTGTAAATATTTTTGTTACTTATCAAAATTCGACATTTTTTTTCGACTTAAATGTCCATTTGCAACTGATTTGTGACTAAAACATTTTAACTTGTTTAACGATATGTAAGGCTGGCGTTCCCGATGGGGTGATTAACGTGGTTAACGGGTATGGTGGAACTGCTGGTGCGGCCATTAGCTCTCATATGGACATTGATGCGGTGATTTTTTTATTTTTCAAACCGAAAGAACGCATAAACATATATATTAGCTGACACATTTTATACAAGTTGATACGTTAGGTCGTTTAACGATGTTTGATCAATGTAGGTTACATTTACGGGGTCCATAGAAGTTGGTCGTACCATACTGCAAGCATCAGCATCAAGCAATTTGAAGCCCGTATTCCTCGAACTCGGTGGAAAATCGCCTTTCATTGTTTTTGACGATGCAGATGTTGATAAAGCAGTAGAGCTTGTTGTTATCGGAAATCTAATAAACAAGGTACTATCTAAAGCTGCTTCTTTTTTTGGATTTTGTTGCTAATACCAAAACACTTTGTTGTGAACAAATGTGGTAAAATACGTGTTATAACACGTTTTAATATGGGTCGAGTTAAAATGGACTGGTCCGATTTTTTCATAACAATATGTGTCTAATGTTTTTCAATCTATAAATAATTAATATATTAAATATGGTTACAAATATTGCATTTTTTTGAATTAATTTATTTAAAAGGTTGTATGTAATCTACTAGATTTTCGGAGACTCTTCTTTTTTGTTTAATTTGTTATTATTAGAATGTGTTTTGAAAGAACCACTTTACAATTAGCTGACCTGAAATTGACGTTTTTATTATTCTAACCCGCTACATACAGGGTGAAATGTGTGTAGCGGGTTCTCGTGTCTTCGTTCAAGAAGGAATCCATGATGTTTTTGTTAAGAACTTGGAGGCAGCGGTGAAAGGTTGGGCGAAGGGAGATCCTTTTGATCTCGCCACTCGCCATGGACCACAGGTACGCCAAATCTTTGCTTTTTAAACCTTAAAGAATCCATAGTACATGTGTTAATTCGTTCCTTGATTAGAACAACAAACAACAATATACGAAAGTACTCTCGTTCATTGAGAACGCCAAGAAGGAAGGTGCGACTTTGGTAACCGGAGGAAGGCCATTTGGAAAGAAAGGGTACTACATCGAGCCAACTATATTCACAAATGTTACGGTATGATCAAACCTTTGTTAATACATCTAAAGATGGCAATGTGACATATATCTATGAACAATTCAATCCACATTATGCTCTATGCTCTATCAAATGATCAAAGTCTTTCAAAATATAATGACACATAAAACATTCTATTTTTTTAAAGAAATCTGCTTGTTATTAAAAGCTAGTAGTTATAAACTAGTTGTGTTTCGAGTGAATCAAACCCAACTGATCACGGATTTCTCACCTCTAATTTTCTTGAATGGTTTTAAGGATGATATGAGCATCGCGAAGGAAGAGATATTTGGCCCGGTAATCTCGATACTCAAATTCAAGTATGTCTTTCGGTATTTGATTCATTGTTGATTTCTTATTATACATGTTTATTGGTAAATTGTATTTTTATGCTACATTAAATGTAAATATAATGTTCTATCGTTAAAATGTAGGATTAAGTGTGAACATATGAGTTAATGTGCTACTTCTGTTATTACCTAGTGTTTTTAATAACAAACCCCTTTGAGATTGATCTTTAAGTTTGTGAACATATACAACAAATGGGCCTAAAACTTACCTAATAGGCCTAACCAAACCAATATGGGCCGAAAGCATAGAAAGTCCAACCCTAACTGAACAATAATTGTCTAATATTTTGTGATAAGCCATTAGATTGAAAATTAAAACGAAAACAAACTGTTAAAAAACAAACCGATTTAGTTATTTGGATTTGAGAAATTCAGTTCGGATTAACCGAGAACACCGAATTCATATATTTATCGCGTTACAAAACCAAGGAACACGAAACCTAAACAAACAAGAATCCCTCCTTGTTAAATATTGGTTTTTCCTTTTGTAACGGGCTTCAAATTTGGTTGTTAGTTAGGTTCTTAACCTATTGAAACCGAAAATTTTTCAAACCGAAGAAACCAAAACCCAAACCAAGTAGCACCCTTTTCTTATATACTACATTAAGAGTCAGAACTTGAGATGTTTTAGTGCTGCTCGACTAACTGAAAAGATGACAAATACAGGACCGTTGAAGAAGTGATCAAGAGAGCAAATGCCACAAAATACGGACTCGCATCAGGAGTAATGACTAAAAACATTGACATTGCAAACACGGTTTCAAGATCTATTAGAGCGGGTGCAGTGTGGATCAACTGTTACCTAGCCCTTGATCGCGATGCGCCTCATGGAGGGTATAAAATGAGTGGGTTCGGAAGAGAACAAGGTTTTGAGGCCCTTGAACATTACCTTCAAGTTAAGACTGTGGCCACGCCTATATATGATTCCCCATGGCTCTAAACGTTATAATATGTTTAGTAGTTAGATAAAAAGCGTTGATTGTTTCATTTACTGTATGAGTTTCAATGCCTAAAGTAAAAGCATGTTATGCATATTTTGTGTCAATGTGCATCTTTGGATTTGTAGTTGCAATAGTACAATAGAGAACTGAAATTAATAATAAAAGGTTACGCTTACATATCGATAAGTTTTTCAAATGTTACACTAAAATTAGTTATCTTATCCTTCTAAACACTAAAAGTTATACTAACTATTTAAACCATATGTAATAAAATTTAAAATTAAACCACAATATGCTACAAAAGCCCAATGGGCCACGACCCATTATTCCTAGGCTACTGTTTAGTAAACACCATTATCAAAAATATTACGAATAATGTTAACAAATATAACTTAATATTGTACATCTTTTAAACAAGATAACTAACACACTAATCATTTTATTAAATCTATATGTTATGTCTAATATAACTTTTAAACCCTCAACTATTTACAAAAGCTTTTCCTATACAATTTAATACCGCTAGATTCCACACCTTTGTTTAGTATCCATATTTTCCTATTGAATTTGTCAAATATTAATATTTATCCACGACCCTCTTTTATCTTATGTAGATAAACTCCTAATAATAGAACTCAGTCTGAATCTGTCAAAACAAACCCTTTAATCTCAACTTACATCTTTATCCATACTCACCATCACTTACGCATCAACCTACTATAAATACCCCCACCCCAACACCTTTTCCCACACCACTTTCCACATTTAACACACACAAAATTACTTTTATATGATCTAATGGAGCCAGTGAAGGGAGAAGAAGAAGCTACAACAAAGGTGAATTTTGCGGCCCCGAGGAGTTTCTCGAAGGCGTTTAGGTCCGATTTGAAGGAGACGTTGTTCCCCGATGATCCGTTTCATGACTTTAAAGGGAAGACATTGCGCGTGAAGGCTAAAAAAGCGGTAAAATATTTTGTTCCGGTGTTCCAGTGGCTCCCGGAGTACAACCGAAAGCTGTTTATGTATGATCTTCTTGCTGGAATCACCATTGCTAGCCTTGCAATTCCTCAAGGCATTAGTTATGCAAAGCTTGCTAATATTCCACCCATTATTGGATTATGTAGGTTCTTCCCTATTGTTAATGTTACATGCCTTACATTTTTGTGATGACGTGGCATGAGATACTGTAAATTTTATTAATGGATGTGGTATAAAGTTAGAAAAATATAAGTGTGAGAGAGTTGCATCTTATACCACATTCGTAAATGGGATTTACGAATCTCATAGCAAAAATGCCTCTTAGTTCGTAAATTGGTCATTAGATTTAACCTATAAACATGAAAGTATAACGATTGAAATGATCTTTGTTGCTTGATTAAAATTTTACTTGCAGATTCAAGCTTCGTTCCCCCTTTAATCTATGCAATTTTCGGGAACTCGAAGCATCTAGCAGTTGGTACAGTAGCTTCAAGCTCGTTGATCATAGCCGACGCCATTGAAAAGAAAGTGCATGAAGCCGATGATCCACAACTCTATCTTAATCTAATATTCACTGCTACATTTATATCTGGTGTAATTCAGTCGGTTCTTGGTGTTTTCCGGTGAACTAATAAACCAAAACAAAGTTCAATTTAGTGTTCTATAACTAAATAATTAGTGTTAAGGTACGTGTTAATTAGTTTATATGTTTAATGTTAACAGGCTGGGAATTTTGGTTGATTTTTTGTCACATTCAACCATTACTGGCTTCATGGGTGGGACAGCAACAATCATCTGCCTTCAACAACTAAGAGGCATTTTTGGTTTGAAGCATTTTACTACACATACCGATGTTGTATCTGTTACAAGAGCGATCTTTAAGTATAAACATGAGGTATATATAATACCCTGACGCGTATTTAATTATTTCACTAAACAAAAAACTAAACAGGGTAAGAGACGGGCCCACAAGGGCACCTCATCTGTCTACTTTGTTTTGTCTTTTTAGGCCTAGTGAAGTAATTTTTGGCGTTGGTAAAAAAAGTAATTTTTGGCATTGTTTTTTGAATTAGCATCAACAAAACCAATTTGATACTCTAATGATTTGAAATTTTGTTTTCAAGTTTTGAGAGATCATAGTGAAAAGTGTTACCATTTGAACCTTTTAGTTGATATATGAATATATTCTTCATGGTATATAATAATTGATTGTTTAAAGTTTAAGATATAAACAAAATCTATAGAAAACAAGATTCTAAGTTTATTTATTTGGTTTCACAGATAAGATGGGAATGCACACTTGTTGGTGTAACCTTTTTGATCTTTCTTCAACTCGCTAAAAAAGTGGTAAGTGACACTCAAATATTTCAGTCATTTCTTGTCGCTAAAATTGCTTATGCATTGGCAAGAATATCAAAGAGACACCAATTAAAGCCAGAAAATATGATGTGTTAAACTGGTAATACTAATTTCATGACATGCTCAGCCGAACCTAATATGACATTGAATATCTTTTAATTTTGTGACATATTGTTTGGGATTGCACAAATGCCAAATTTCATAACCTCCTCATATTTATAAAAGAAAAGATTCAGGAAAAGAAAATGAGGATGTCAACTATAATTAGTGTATGATTCAATTGAATTATGAAGAGTTCGTACAAGAATATATTATTTTCTATAGACAACAATGAATGATATAGTCTAGGTCCACAAATTTAACTTTGTTGTAAACAATTTGACTTCATAACAAAGCATCACTGTTATCATTTTTATTTTAATTTAATCCATAAATTTATTAATATACGAATGTAAAATGGTTATTCAGAAACAAAAGAAACCGAAGCTATTTTGGGTGTCAGCAATAGCTCCAATGGTGGCCGTCGCAATTGGATGCATCTTTGCTTATGTAGCAAATGCAGAGAAACATGGCATCGCAATAGTAAGTTTTATAAGTTTTCAACATTTATGAGACCTACAAAACAAATTTATATGGTCACATTGCTAATGACACTTGTTTAATACTAATACTATTAGTTAATTTAGAATCACTACAAGAAAATGCAATGCAACTAGTTGATTAATCTGTTAAACCTTGAGTTTACTAATCTAATTCATTAATCTTAACTAACATCATTTGGAATATCCAGGTGGGTCCCTTGAAAAAAGGAATTAATCCTCCCTCTCTCAAAAATTTGAATTTTGATTCAAAGTATATATCAGCACCTATCGAAGCAGGAGTCATAACAGCTTTGATTGCTCTTGCTGTAAGTACGCTTTTCAAGTTTCAATGTCTTGCTACTGTCAGCTTTGAGGTATTATACACAGGTTAAGATCGAGTGATCGAAAAAAGGCATGTTATGAGACATGATGGTGTTAGTGGCTAGTCATATGAATGTAAATTCTTGTTGATTTGAAGATGATTTGGAAGTAATCCGGAGATAATTTGGGGTTAACAATTGCAGGAAGGAATAGCAATTGGAAGAAGCTTTGCATTGATGGTAAATCAACAAATTGATGGTAACAAAGAGATGATTGCTTTTGGTCTCATGAATATTGTTGGATCTTTAACTTCTTGTTATTTAACTACAGGTTTTTTTCTTTCTTGATTTTTTTATATCACAAATTATTTTATTTTCATTTCACCAAAATGAAAATTATGATTAAATTAAAATTCGTCTCTGATTCATATTACAGGGCCGTTTTCAAAAACCGCAGTGAATTACAATGCAGGGTGTAAAACACAAATGGCAAATGTAGTGATGGCAATATGTATGATGTTAACATTATTCTTCTTGGCACCCCTATTTAGTTACACTCCTCTTGTTGCTCTTTCCGCCATCATTATGTCAGCAATGCTCGGTCTTATAGAGTATGATAAAGCTTATCATCTTTTCAAAACCGACAAATTTGATTTTTTGATTTGCATGGCGGCTTTCCTTGGGGTTGCCTTCATTAGCATGGATGTTGGACTCATGTTATCGGTAAGTTTTCTTCTAATAATTCTTTGCCTATCTTGTTTGATTTGATTTATACGCATTTATAAATGAAAAGTTTAAAACTCTTGTTGTTTATATAGGTTGGGTTTGCTTTGGTTAGAGCACTTTTGTATGTGGCTAGACCACCAAGTTCGAAACTTGGTAACATACTTGATACCGATTTGTATCGCGATGTTGAGCAATACCCGGGTGCCATAAGCATTCCTAAGGCTCTAGTTTTGCAACTTGGTTCTCCAATTTACTTTGCAAATTCTGGTTATATTAGGGAAAGGTGTATCTTTATTTTCATTTGGATGCATAACATATATATATATATATATATATATATATATATATATATATATATATATATATATTGAATATTGACATTAATATCTAACTATTTTTTCATGATTTTGAAATCTTTTGCAGGGTTTTGAGATGGGTTAGAGATGAAAAGGCGGATAAAGATTCTAAAGGAGATGATGTTGAGTATGTCTTGTTAGATTTAGGAGGTAATATTCAAAGGTTTTTTAATTAAAAGTTATCAAAATATGTTTTTAAAATGGTTATCTTTAATTTTATCATCCAATCAACATCAACATTATACAATTTATCAATTAAATCTTAGAAAACAAACTGTGGTTCAGTTTGTAAAATTCGTTAATGGTATTCAGACAAAGATAATTAGGCCCTTAAGTTTTCTTTATTTATGATTAAATCTCTAAAGTTTATTTGTCTTATTTAATAATCAGTCGAGTTTATTACATTTGAATAAAACAAATAGCGGTTAAACTTAAAACATTTAAAAAGATTTAGGGGCAAAGAAGGTAAGCCCGTAATTTCATCTATGTTTTCCTCTGTGGGCACACAAAATAATAATGTTTTAAAAAGATCTTACTCAAATATTTAATAAACTGGTATTTTTATAGTGTCATGACGATAACATGGTTAACATGCTAATACTTGATATGTTGATTTATTTAGGTGTTACATCTATAGATATCACAGGTGTTGAAACCTTAGTTGAAATTCGTAGATGTTTAGAAGCGCAGGAGATCAAGGTAATTAACAAGTTACAAATCTAAATTCATGTTCTTCTTTCAAGGACATAAGTCCTACAACCGAGGTCATCAAAATTCGTTGATTTTTTGTTTAAACCATAGGTCTTTTTGAAAAAATGAATTATACCTCTAATTGTAGTAGGTAATGAACATAACTTTACGATGACCTCTAACCAATAAGACTATAGCTTTGTTATTGTGTATTACATCAAAACTAACAATTTTAGTAATTTATACATGTATACAGATTGTCATAGTAAATCCTAGACTTGAGGTTATCGAGAAGTTGATTGTTACCAATTTTATCGACAAAATCAGGAAAGAACATGTGTTTTTGTCTATCAAAGATGCAATTGAGGGGTGCAAATTTTCACTCGGGCAGCAGAAAGATAATGGTAACGATGAAAGTTAGATTACAAAAGAAACATTTGAGTCATTTGCAATTTTGTATTGCGGGAATTAGATGGAGAAGAAGAGGTGTTATTTCTTTGTTGTTAAATCGTTAATTGTAAGTGCATGAATAGTTGTTGCAATATAAAGTTTGCAGGGAAAAATAAAATAAATTATTCTTTTTGAAAATTTATTGTTGATTTAATAGATAAATTGTCATATAGAGTGTTTAATATAGAATCACTTTTTAATAGCCAATTTTAAGTAGATAACTATAGAAACCATATAAACATTTATACCTAGTGTATGGAAGATGAATCACATGCACGGGAAGAGAAAAAAACATCTAAAACGATTTGTGTATCACATTTAAATAATATGTATAAGATTATTTGGTTTAAAGTAATATGTATAAGATTATTAGGTTTAAATAATTCCATTATAATAACAAACAATTTAAACGATGGATTACAACATATACCATGTACTAGTTTTAGTAAACTCGTGTATTACACAGGTTGAATATATAAAGTATTAAATTTAATAATTATGAAACGATATTTTAAGATAAGATATGATTGTAATTTTTCTTATTATAAATAAAATAAAAAATTTGTCTTAAAACAAAGTTTTCTTAAAAAAGTCATTTAAAAACCTCTTATTATAACTCTCAGTTTTAATTATTTTTTACTTATAAAAATTTTACTTTTTAAAAACATCAATTTTAAAATAGTTTGTATTTTTAAAAAGTTTGATGCTTTAGAATAAAATTTTATTTTATAAATACATATTTCTTTAAAAATAACATTAATAAAAAGATCTATTTTTAATTAATTAAAAAAATATTTTAATCTAAAAAAATTAAATAATATTATTAGTAATTAATGTCATTATTTAGTGGAAAGAGAAGAGAGAAAAAATTGATAAGAAGAAATGTATTGTTGTCACGTGTCTCTCCCAGTTACTTTTTATTAAAGTAGGAGGATTTTTCACAAATGTTACTTTATATAAAAGTATCATTGTTGTATAAACTAAATTATTTAGATCAACTTGTTTAACTTTCTAGAAAACTTGTCCGGAATAATTTAGAATAAAAAGTTTGTTAAATGGTATCTAAGTTAAGATCCTATCCATTTTTTTAGAACGAAAAATATATCTTACTATTACTTATACACAGCACCCCAATATATATTACACTTGTCAATGATTAAACCTTTAACCTCCCTTATAATAATGTACTTAGAGATAAAACGTTTATTACTAGGCCACCGCCCCCAGTGATAACATTCTATCCATATTATTATGTTTTTATCATAAAATTATTTGATATTTACACATTCTTTTTTATTTTTTATTTTTTGAAAGGCAACACTTACGCGCTCGAAAATCCGCATCATTCGCAGTTTATACACAAAAATCAAATCAGGATAAGCGTTGTCCAAGGGTTTTGCCGTTTTGGGGTTTTCATAACCAGTGGGCCAAGCCCAACTACAGGTAGATGTTAAAAACATTGTCAAGGTAGCCCAATGGGCTAAGAGTAATTATTCATAAACTAATGTTTAGGAAATAATAGGTTTATATTTTGATTAATATTGACATTGTTTGGTGAAAAAGAAAGAATAATTATACTATACTAGTTTATAAACCCGTGTTTTACACGGTTTAAATTAAAATATTTAATTAATAATTAGTAATTAATATTTAGAAATTATACTATAACTTTTAGATAAATATAATTTGAATTGCATATAATCAACTACCTTAAGTTAAAATGTAATAACAATATTTTTTAAAAAAGATTTTGTTGAAACAATGATTTGTAAAATATTCAAAATTTTTATTTGTTTTTAAAATTCCATATTAAAAAAGTTTTATGTATTAAAAAAATCATATATATTTATTTTTAAAGAAATTATATTTTATAATAAAAATATATTTTATAATTTGAAAAGAACATAAATAAGATCTTTAGCATTTAATATGATTATAAAATGGTTATTCTTTTATGCTAGTGACTTGTAGCGTGGAGGGGTGTGAGAAGATGACATGTGACAATGATGATGTAAGAAGATGATATGTGATAATATCTAAGGATTTTCGTTATAACCACAAAGATTTCTTTTATTACATTATTCAATCCAAGCAAAGTACACAAATCTCTTTTGTGTCCTCGAAAGAGAGAGTATAAACAAGGTTATATATTGAATAATAAAAACCAATATCGTGTAGTACCTATTAAAAAGATTATACAAGTAGTGATAATTGTAAAAGAAGCCTGATCATATTTTAACCAATGTAAAAATAATTTTAATAAAACTTATTTACATAAATATTCAAACATGTTATATCTAATGCTCCTATGTTTAAAGAGTGAAAGAAGACTGAATGCTAAGATTGGCGCGCAAAAGGGAGACGACATGGGCTTGAAAGCAAACAGTCTTGATATGGATACATTGGCGTTAGGCATAAAGTGTGGTTGCAAGACTTATAATAAGAAAATTTTGTGGCAGCAAATGATGACGATAAATTGAAGGCCATGATAGAGCGGCTACAACCAAGACGATATTATTGTGGTTATAAGAGCTACGGCTTTGAGATTAGGAGCTACGACTATGATGGAAAGACAATAAAATAGAAAACCAATAAAACCTAATATATGCAACGTCATGGTAGTACAAAAGAGGATGAGAAAAAGAAGAAAATATAGGCATGATGAAGGATGAGAATCAACAATCAATCAAGATTTGACGGCGATAAAGAGAATAGAGAGAGAGGGGTAAATGACATAATGCTAAGGTTCAAATACATACAAGATAACGAAAAGCTTTAAAAATTCCACACTATTAGTCCACTGTTTATACGATAATCATAATCCAAGGAAACGATATTTGTTTATCATACAAACACTATAGTTATACAACCAAACTATCTATTTGTTATCAGTTGCCTTAATAAAACCTGCCACATTGAATTTTAAAACTTTATATTATATGACCCTAGATTATTATTCCATTAAAAAACATTGTCAAGCCACACAGAGTGCAAGTAAGGATGTTTTGTGAAAATTCAGGGTCATTGGGAACACCACGCCCCTAAACCTAGGGCGTTTTTTGTGCCTCTGCCCGTTGATTATCACCGGGATCCACCGGCCCTTCCCGCTTCAAACAGACTAAATTGGAGAAAATGAGGAAATGATAAAAAATTAGGACGAGGTCATGTAAAATGAGAAAATATTAAGAAAAACTAAGGAAAAAAAAACTGATATGAAGCAAAACGAAGAAAACAAAACTAGTGTAAGTGTCCTTAGCCATTCAAAAGTGAAAAGAACCGAAGTAAGATAATTTATAGGTTTAATAATGAGGAATTAACATATGATTTCTAATATTGAACAAACACATATATTGTGATGTTCGTCGGTGGTTTAGCCTTTAGGGAAGTCAACAGTGATTCTCGTGAGTCATGACCCAACCCAAACAAAATATTTGTGGATGCTATGATTGGTTTCACAGGGGCCGCTTGTCACCTTTCATTCACCACCTTCACTTCAAGTCTACTCACTTGTGACCCAATTTATAACCACAACAATAATATCATCCTTATATTATTCTTATTTCTTTCGAACAACGGTCATTTTTATAGAAAATAATTATTATACCATTTAAACTCTTTTAATTAAAAAATATAACATCTATCAAGAAATTATTCTCTAGGAAATTATTATTATTATATTATTATTATTATTATTATTATTATTATTATTATTATTATTATTATTATTATTATTATTATTATTATTAAATCAAATTCCATAATTATTTTATGTAGGTTGTCGAATTTATTACATAAAAATTCATTTGTGTAAAATTGATGACGGGACATCATGATATTAGTTTTACATAAAATGATAGGTCATGTGAGTTATTTTACATTATTGGCATATGTCTCGACACAATGTGTAAGTGATGCATGGATACTTTTTTAGAATCCAACGTAATACATAACGCTAACTGATATCATATCATATGATATTTCGAAACACACTTGTTTGGTTTATTTGTGTTAATTTACAACTTTAACCTTATTTTTAGAGAATGAAAAATGAACTTTATCTTTAAACAACGTATACTTTTTCTATTTATACCCCTGGGCATATGACGCCAATGTTACATTTGTCCCGTGGTCCTTACCGCCATGTTAGTTGTGCACGGATTTTGTTTATTTTAAATTGGTAATGCAAGTCCCTCCTCGAATTGGATTGGTTGATGTCTCTTCCGGACCTATCATATGTTGGTTCACACTAGTCTCCAATAAGGCATTGGTTCGGCTAATGATCAAGTTCCGGATCGGTATAATACCCTAATCCATATGTGAGTTAATTGATAGTTTCTCTAATTATGGGTATTACCACTTCAACTATAGCCTCTTGAGGCAACATGTGGTGACAGACACCTAAGACGACCATCGATATTATTTGTTATTTCCAATACTAGAAATGGAGGTCGTTGGTAGAGAAAACCAAGTAAAACCCGCTATACTCGCACATGAGATTAGTGGTTGAAGTGGAGCTTTATCGGTTGTACATTGTGCATTTTCATTTGTACACCTTCAAAACATGCACATGATCTCATAGTGGTGGAAAGATAAAGATAATATAATGGATACAAATGTGAATAAATTTTGTTCCATATTTCTGTTTTCTTTTCTTGCTTTCCTTCAGATTATTTTTTGTGCAACGTATAATCAACCTTAAATTATTTCGTAATATGTATAAAAGTATACACAATTCTTTTTTTTTTTTTCTGTATTTTACCAGAATTAAAAGATTTTAGCTTTTTATATAACTTTTAACATCAAATGTATAATCTTGATGGTTTTTATAAATTTACTCTCTTCATTTTATTTATTTGTGCAATGTAGGTTAACTTTGATGGTTTTCAAATTGAAGTTCGTTGCATGCACTTTAGTTTAATTAAACGTGTGAAATTAGAACCATAAAGAACGACCTTTAACAAATATGATTTTTAACTTTAATTTGAGTTTTAATATGCCGAGTTAATTGCTTTAAGGTTTTGTCTTTGAGGTTTCACCTTCTAACAACTAACAAAAAGTTATAATTTTATGGTGTTTTGAGTAAAATACGCTCCAAATATTTAAATAATAAGGCTCTATCTTGTAAGAACACGATTTAAGCTTTAGTACTTTATTATAATTTACTACCCTGTTAAATCATTTAAGCTTTATCGCTTTAGATTTTAAATATATTTCAGTTTGTTGAGATTTATAAAGCTCATTTCACTGTTTAAGGGGCCGTTTGGTTCGCAGAATGTTTTGCAAATGAATTGAAATTGAAAATGGAATTGGAATTGGAATTGGAATTGGAATGTTGTTGAAGTTAACAACGTGTTTGGTTGGTTAATTTTGAGTGAAATTGAAACTTTAATTTTGAACATTCCATTGGATTGTTAAAAATTCCATAGGTAAGTGGAAAGAATGTGAATTTCAATGAATGAGGGAAAATTTTCTAATTCTAATTCCATCCGTTGGCCAACCAAACATGATTTTGGATGGAAAATTTTTCAATTCTAATTCCTGAGAATTCTATGAACCAAACGTCCCATAAGTGTTTATGGTTTGAAAAATTGGATTTAACAGTTCGGCTGATGATATGAAACTTAAACCTGAGACTAAATCAATAAATCTATTTATATCTTTTATGATTTTCAAAGTACCTAGTTGGCTAGTTGGTATGTGTGTAATATTCATGAATTACTTTTATCATTTTAGAAAAATTATACAATCTATCAATTATGATAAACAAACTTCAAAACATCAAACCAAACCATTTTGGCAAGTTTGGTCCGTTTGACCGACCGACCGACCGACCAACCAAGCCAGCCAGTTTGGTCTCTCGTTTTTTAAAGCTGTAGTTAACACTTTGACCTAGAGTTCTTATAAAAACCAATTTAAATAGACCTTAAGCAACCATAATTATAACTACTCATTCATACATCTTATAAATAAATGATGACACTAATAACAAAATATATTTAAGAATACCAAAACCAAAACCCACATTTCTAGCTCACATAACTTTTTTGTTATGAAGAAATGAATCTCACTATTGGCCTAACACAATCATGGTGACGCATCATTAGCCTTCTTGCCGACTCGTCACTTTTTGTTATTCTCTTTACATCAAACAAAAGAACAAAGACAAGAGGTACACAAAGAGTTTAAACAAGAATATGGAATTGGAATCTTTCAATATTTTTTCCCTCACTTTTGTTTCAAGGAGTAAAACTTTATAATTAGACAAGCAAGTAATAAAAAATAAACAAAACTTATTTTGAGATGAAATAAACATTTGGCACGTTTTTTTATATGTTTGAACGTTAGAAAATAAGATATAACTAGAAATCAAGATCGTGAGTTGCGGTAGTAACTTTAACGTGGTTAAGTACATAAAAAAAACGTATGAGTTGCGGCAACAAAAAGTATACCAAAACACAGATTTAAAACGGTTATATAACGATATTGATATTCTTTGGTCGGTATCGGTTTCATTTTTTATAGTATCAACACGTTACCGTCAGTCGATATAACCTACAAAACCCAAAAATTACCCTATTTTGAATATAAATTCATTTCTAAAAAAAGTTATACTACGACACCAAGAAATAATCACGGTCACAAATTAGTATTGGTAAAAATAGTTGACGAACGAAAGTTATTTAAGAAAATTCAAATTAATAATAATTTTGATTGGATTAAAAACGTATATTATATATAGTACAGGGAGTCAAGTTGAAACTTTAGAAATTTAAAGGTTAAGTTTAAAAATTAAGTTACGCTTGAAAATTATGTCGGTGGGTTTCCACCGACATTGCTAATTGTGATTGTATAAATTAGTCGACTTGTATATATGCATCATATGTGTCACCAAGGCCACATCCATTAGGGTGGAGGCGTACAAATCGGGTTCCACCGCGAACCGGTTCAGGATTGATCAAAGATGGTCCATCAGTGTTTTGTCCAATGGTTTGAGGGGAAAGATTCGGGTTGGACCGGTTTGATAGCGGTTTATGAAACAAGAAAATATTGACCGGTTATTTCAACCCAAATTACATATTTTTACATTAGGGGGACACGTAGTGGAAATGTGGAATCCTAGGAGAGCCCGAGAAAAAACGAGGCCGGATGGGAAACATCACGCCCTCAGACCCATAAAGAAAACATAACTCCAGATCCGGCGTCTTTTTCTTTAAATGCAACTTGTAGTCTTGTATTATACCACCCTTGATGCATATTGGGGGAATATGAGGAAAAGTGGAATGATATTGTGCAAAACAAAAAAACTTGAGGGAAAAAAAATCTGATCTAACGCTAACGTGACAACCTAAGAAAATGAAGAAACCTGTGACGAATCTCACCAATCTGATAAAAAAAGTTTGCTATCCTTACATATGAATCGATCAGGCCATCCTAAACTCCATATCTAGTTTAAGAATATAATCCTAAGGGTTGGTAGAAATCCCCTTTTCTTTTTAGTTAAAAACTAACTAAAATAAAAAGAGGAATATTTAAGTAATGATAGAAAAGAAACCACTGATTAATTGTATCAATCAACAAATTAAAGTTGGTCGGATAAATCGTACGTAGTTATACGCAAAAAACTTGTTTCATAAACAATTCCATGTTCGTTTTTTTCTTTTCAGGCTGGCGAGTCTTGTTTGTTTTTATTGACTTCAATTACTTTATTAAGTTGTTGAATTTGGAACAATGATTTGTGATTTTAATCCCCACCTATCTTATCGGTAAATTTTATTCATTACTTACTTTTAAGTAGAGAATTGTAACAATGATATAAACATGTATATTTATTGTTTAACGGTTATATGTTAGACAATTATTTAACTATTTGTTTTCACTTTCTTTCACTCACCTATTAAATCTAACAAGCGCTATTGTACGAATAATAGGACTAAGGATCGTTCTTGGATGGAACATCCTCCAGCAATAAATCAACTATGAGATTGGACAACTGCTTTGCCGAAAACAAAATGGACCCTCCAAAATTAATTATTGTTAGGACTCGTCACAGTAAGAGGGTTTTTTATGTAACCACCTGTAGTCGTATGAATAAGTATGTATACGAGGAGATTTAATGAGGTAATGAAGATGATGAAGTATAGTAAACCGGATACCTAAACTGTTACCTCAACATTTGTATATAGTCTGCCAATTAGGGTTTAACCCTTTACGTTTTTATGGTGGTTGTGGGTGCTCATGAAAAGTCATGTTGTTCCCATTCTTCACTTCAATGAGGATTACATCTATACTGTTATGGTGACACATAATGTAACTGCACAGCCATGGAATTTTTTTTTCTATTTCAACACATGAAAACATCACAAAATATTATCCAGTTTTTGAATTTGTAATTAACAAAAATAAAACCATTGGTCGGAAAACATGTAGAAATAAAACGTTATTCATCATTAAAAGTTTATAAATTTGATTTATTAGCATGCCGAAAGAAAACAAATCAATTAATTATAACCTAGTAACAAACATGTAACAAAACAAAGATGAATGAGACTTTTTTTGTTCATGCGTTTACCTCTAACTGAACAAACATATAAATACAAAACATTTAAACTAATAAATTTTCTTGTTAGTATATGTTTGTTAAAAAATGAATTTGTTTGTGTTTATTTATGTTCGGTCGTTAACATTTTAAACAAACATAACGAAACATGTGAACACAAACAACATGACTTAAAAGTAAACAGTATCAAAATTAAAGTCTGAACACCATTATCACTTGATTTCACAATATCCAACAATTTAAAGATACATAATAATTCCCAAAAAAGTGTAAATACTATATGTCAATTATTAATGCGCAAAGGAAAAAGATGAAAAACCAATATATCTTAGAACACTTTTTAATCGATTCATATTTACAGTATATACATTCACATTACAAAATTTAAAATGTGACCTCTTCGGCAGAAGGGCACACCTTATAATCTGGATGTCTCGTGAGGATAGTTGAAAAATCAAATGACGCCTTATTTAGTTGATTACCTAAAGTTTGGTTCTATAATTTGACTAGTGTAATGCATGATGGATCAATTAATATTACTAATAACTTATACATATATTAAAGGAATATGCAAATTAACATTAAAGAATAAGACTAAACAAACGAATATTCTATAAGCCTCCTTTAGAAGACCATAATTAACAGGCTGGAAGTTGAAATACAAATACTTTACGTATGGATTTGTTGCAACTGCCCAGTCGTTTTCTCTTAAATTAACACAAATATGCTCCAATTCCATTATTATTTGTTATTTAATTAATACCGCGTCAACTATATCCCACATGTTAAAACTTCGTTTTCATTAATTGGCATGCATTATAACAATTTATTCATACACATACATCCTATATCTGAATATGAATATGAAGCTTTTATCGTTTTTTAAATGTTTCCATTTATCTTCTTGCAATTTGATACACTAGTGCGTAGTGGTGCTTTTAGAAAGAGTTAAAATTGTTGATGTGAACACAATCGAAGCTTTAAAGCCACTAAATCCTAGTTTTCAAACTTATTTTTTAGCCAAACCCTTAACAGACATTAAATTCATTTTTTTTTTCTCATTTTTAACAATTTTTAACTAAAAAATACTTTAAACCCACTACACTTGATTTAAAAATAATTTTAATAAATTCATATATGTCTATGTGATATTTTAACTAAATAAACCACTACACATAGTCAGAAGAGACAATTAGCAAAAAATCTCATTTGAGTCGAAGTAATTGATAGGTTAACTTAGTACTATGTCACTAGCTATTACTTATATTCCTCGAAACATGATACGACGCGAATAAGGATGTAGATGGGTCGGGTTAGGGTTGAAGATTTACAACTCACCAACTGGAAACCTGCGAACGTGACACGAATGACAGTCTTATATATGACCAACATTTTATTTATTTAAAATTTAAAGAAATCAAGCATATATTAACAATCAACTAATACATACATATATACATTCATTGTATTTGATAATTATGACAAATTCAAGGAATAAATTATACATATAACAACAAATAAGAAGTAAAAAAGGGTGTTGAAGAGGGGTCCAAAGCAGCTGGCAAGAAGGGACGTTTAGAGAGATTTCATCATCAAAAACTGGCATTTCTTTTTCTATATATCTCACTGACGCCTCAATCTTCATATCTCCAACTTATCCAACCAAAAATTTGTATGAATATAACAAAGTATTTAAAGTTTTTGGAGTTTTATGATAATAAATACTTCGAAAATAGCTAATTTGGGTTCACCATCGAACACCCGCTTTGACATTTTCAATGGTTCACTTGTACAACCAGTTCAACTGGGCATGCCAACAGTCGCTAACTGATAATTTTATTGTTATTTATATTGCCAATTTGGTTTTTATATTAAAAACTATATTACCTTTATAACTTTTCTAACATTTATATATAAAATTAACAAAATCTAGCAAGAAATCAGATACTGATTATGTCACCAATAATTATAACTAATTGAACTTTCTTGTTAACATTCAAACAGAATAGATAGTATATAATCTGCATTTATAACTTCAAAACCAAAAGAGAGTATTTTATTTACTAATAGTAATATGACCATAGAAGTTATATTATCGATAATAAAACCAACCAAAAAATATTTCGATTATATATTACTAACGAAACAAGTGAATTTATAGTGGATGAATAGTTGAAGATTTTAAAGAATACGACGAGTTAGTTGTTAAAAAATTATTGTTGCATTATTTGTAACGAACGTAATTAATATAGTTAAAACTTTATAAAAGAAAGATAAGGACAAGGGGTATGGTCATGTGCATGGCAATAAGAAAATTGTGGTCAATAACCGTCTGGCACCACTAATCATATAAACGGATCCCGTTCTTTTTAAGCTCCTCGTGGTGGGGGCCCGCACATCACCACCACCCTTTTCCTTATATTTACCAATGTTTTCAGAACCGGATCGGACGTCGAACCGGACGCCTTACTGGTTTGGTGGTCGGACCGGTCTGACCGGTTGGACCGGATTTAAGAACCGGATGACGTCATAATTATATATATAGTATATTATATATATAGTTATATATATAATTAAATATAAGTAATTTATACATGTATTTTATAGTTATATATAAAACTTAACTATATTTTTATATCCAACACACTAATATATGGTTCAACACCCCGTTTTTACCCATTAAAATTAAAAAAATAAAAAAAATAAAAAAAATACAAAATCCGGTCCGAACCGGTTCGAACCGGCCGGTTCAACTTGCTGAAAACGATATGGGGGGGATCGGACCGGTGGACCAGCCGAATCCCGGTCGAACCGGTCGGACCGGCCGGTCCGATCCGGTCGTGAAAACAATGATATTTACCCCCCTTTTATTTCACTCTCTCTTAAGGTTCAACGATATTTAATTAAGGATCCTATTACCGCGACAATCTCTTATTGCAAATCAACATCCTTTAAACTTATATGTATCGCATAGACATATGCTTATCGTATAAGGGATCGTATAGGACGTATAACCCTTGACCAACCCCTTGAATTTTTTCTTGCATTTATTATTGAATTTTGTTACACGCGTCTTAAAGTCATATAAAGGGTTTAGGGCTATGTGGGACTTCGAATTCGATTCTTGTTTTTTTATTTTATTTTCTTATAATACTCTTTTCTTTCATAATGGTCTATTAGTTAAATTGGGCTAGTTTCACTAGTTAGCTACATGAGTTTAATGCATGGGTTTGATGCATGCATAAAAAGTGTGTAATTATGTATTATTACTACATAATTCGAACACGTTTTATTTAATTTTATGTACCGTTAAGCTTGAGAGGCAAAACACACATTAATGGAGTTTTATAAGTCAATTAATTACATGTATGCTAGAGATGCAGGAGCAAAACCTCACGAATTCATCAACATGGTTCAGATTGGGCGTAGACTATTCCCTTGGTCATAGTCTACGATCACTTGCACTTGATTTGGGCGTTTTGGAGGTCGTAGGACCGTTGCGGATGACCGTAACATATGCACCTCGTTGTAGACTATGTCAATAGCTCTAGTCTACAACTACTTCAACAAGTTCATGTCGATTTCATCATTTTTGAACGAGTTTTTTAGGCGGATTTTGACTATTCTTCACCGTTATAACCCATGAGAATTAAGAGAACAAAGGAGGCCATAGATGATTGAACGACACAAGACTTTTATATAAATTTTAATCACAATCAATTCTGAAATCATCAACCTTGATCCATAATCATGGACCTGATATGATAATTCACTTATAATCATTATCATGTGCTTGATTTGTGTCTACGACTATGTTCAATCTAATGTTTTATTATTGCTAGACTTGAATTTAGTTTTAATCATTTGAATGAGTATGTTTAGAACTAATTACAGTTTGATTAGTGATTACATTATAAAACAAGTTATATATGGTTTCAAAGAGTGTATGTTATTTCTAATAATCACTTAATCGTGGCTCTTTGGTAAATAACAGTTCATTAAATTTAACATCATCTAACATATTATAGACCATTTATAAAAAGCAAACAGTCATAAGTGACTGAATCTTTAAAATTTACGAATCAGATACCAAATTTGTAATTTGCCCAAATAATTATTATGTAATCTTGATTGAAGTTGTAATAATGTAATACTGGTATTGTATATTAAATTATGTTCTTATTGGTTAGAAAATATAATTTCTTTGTTTTCAAAGCGAAAATATGTTGTTTAGTACGGATATACATTATTTAGGTAGAAGTGTCATATTCAAACAAATTTTTACTTTGTGTTCTACATAATAATTTGTTCTGGTTGAGCATCTTACAACATCTTTTTAACAAATGTGTCGCCCTAGCTAATATAA
The DNA here is from genome assembly GCA_025506415.1 of Flaveria robusta. NCBI lineage: Eukaryota > Viridiplantae > Streptophyta > Magnoliopsida > Asterales > Asteraceae > Flaveria > Flaveria robusta. Next base: position 1,478,804 of record CM046462.1, read on the forward strand.
CATTATTATTCTTTATCACGCAAAACATGTACAAGTCACATATTTTTATATATCTAATATAAAATAAAAAATAGTTGCTATAAATCTATTGTTAATTATAACAATGTCATTAAGGTTACTCAAAGTGCACCTCGGTTAGTGGCTTCTGATTGCCTGAGTTCCACAGGCACACCGCCCCTGGTCTCTCAGGTAGGGCCATTGAGTGCAGGGCTCACGAACCCGCATGTGTGTGTTTTAGTTTTGTTATTTTAATTTTAAAATGTTAAAAATAGTTGTGGATTGATAAATGAGTGATTCTTCTTTTTTTTTTTTTTTTTTTTTTTTATTGTACTTCAGGGTAAAATCAAGATTACATAACATCCTAAGTTTTTAAAACGACTAACATGGGATATGATTTTTAATTTTCAGTTTTTGAATGTAATTAATATTGGTAAATCAGGTAATTATTTGGTTGAATAATGACGTGTGGGAAGTGACAATTTCCTTTCAAATTAAACAAGTTGGGGTTCGTGACTGAAGTTAATATGGAGAGGAATAAAAGATAGACCCGTCATTGGTAAAAAAAAAATTTTTTAAAAAGGCAGAAAGGGGTATATATATAATTAGTTGATTTGTATCTTGTTCTCCTTGTTTTTTCTTTGTCTTATCATTTGTATTGTATATCCTAAATCCTAATCAATGTTTTTGAGACCCGATCGGACCGGCCGGTCCGACCGGGGATCGGCTAGGTGGCCGGTCCGGTTCTCATCGATTCGTTTTTGGCCGGTCGAACAGGCCGGTTCATCCTGAACCGCTGGTCGGACCGGGAAACCGGAGCGGTTCGGACCGGATTTTGTATTTTTTTTTTATTTTTTTTATTTTTTTGATTTTAATGGGTAAAAACGGGATGTTGAACCATAAATTAGTATTTTGGATATAAAAATATAGTTAAGTTTTATATATAACTATAAAATACATATATAAATTACTTATATTTAATTATATATATAACTATATATATAATATACTATATATATAATTATGACGTCATCCGGTTCTTAAATCCGGTCCGACCACCAAACCAGTAAGGCGTCCGGTTCGACGTCCGATCCGGTTCTGAAAACATTAATCCTAATAGAGTGCAAGTAAAATCTATGTTGAGGTGGATGTATCAAAGTAATATTGATGGGAGATTTAGAATCGATAAAAAGATGTTGTGACTTGTGAGTGAAACTGCAAAAGTTACCAAAAGCGTGTAAGGGTGATTGGTGAGTTGAAGGAAGTGGCTATGGTCCATCATTCAAAACTATTTACATATTAGTAAATCAACATACATATACATAGTCTTGTACAATATGAATAATCAAGAAATTATAAGTTTTCCAAGTGGAGAACACAACTTCTAGTCGAATTGTTCGAGGCGATAAAAACAAACACTTTTATTTTGATCAAACACGGAGGAAATACACGACAATTAAATAGAACCACATGATGTAATTTGAATTTATAACTTGTTTATGTTTTTCCGGTAGTTTCTACTGTCTTGCTAGCTACAGCCTCTACTTCTAATAAAGTCGTCGTTCCAAAAAAAGATATACCTATGAGTAAATCAACTTACATATACATATAGTTTTACAGTTATATTGCTTTTAAAACTTAAATGATTAACATTTAGAAATTAAGAGGCATTTGGGAACGATTGCAAATTTGCCCCCCCCCCCCCCTCCCTCTTTTACACATGGGTGCGCCCCTGCGTGTAATAAATGCTTTATTATTTAAAAACTGAGTGTTTAAATCTTGCAATAGACATATTAGTTTGATTTAAAAGTAAGTTAAAAGTAATTCCAACTTTGCTATATATGATGGATATAAAATAAAACTAATTCCAACTTTAAATGTAGGTACCATTGCAAGTGGTTTATGGACTCGAATTTTGGTTAGATTTAGAACATTGTTTTGATACATGCCTTCCTGACTTTGCGGTATGTTGAGTTCTGAATAAAGTAAACCGTTTAAAAAACTTATAAAAGTGAATAAAATTTGAAATATGACAAAAAAGTAAATTACGTGTGGGGTCCATGGAGGTAGAAGAAGTTTAAAGCAAACATTAAATAAACAAGACCTTATTCTTTGTGTTGTCTCCAATTTCTCCCTTAAATTGCGTTGCCCCCACTCATTCTTATTTGAATATTATCCCGATTTGTTCCGGTTTTAATATACAAATCGAAAACAAGATACAAATATTCAAATAATTGTATTTAAAAGAAAACATTAACTTGATTAACGGTCTAATATTTGTTACTGAGGATCAAGAACTGGTCAGGTTAACATTATTTATGCAAAATTGGGAATACATTCAGTTTGTATATATGCTTATTAAAATTTAAGAAAAGTTGCCCATAAATATTAAAACTCAAATCCCAATGTTTTAATACTTGATATATAATAATTTGTTTCTAAATATAAGTAAATGAAGATGTTATTTTGATATGAGTGAGTGTGAAGTTGTATGAAACAGTTTAAGTGTGTTAATTTGGGGAAATTATCAGTATGTGACACGTGTATTTTAATGGGTATATGCATCCATATATGCAAGTATGCACCATATTTACAAACCTATTATGTATGTATAATTATACATAATTATACATATTGCATATCAACTTCTAAAAACCATATATTAGAAATATATATTAATATTATACTCAAACCGAAAATAATAATATTCTAATAATACTCAAACAAAGATTGGTTAAAAGTAAAATAACAATACAGGATTTTCATTTGTCTTTTCCTACTCATCATATTCTCTCCCTGATAAAATTCACATCAAAATTTATTATATCCCCAAGATCTTTTTTTTAGTATAAACTATGAAAAACACTTAAAACTTCGATTATAAACTAAAAATTTTACCGGTGTTAGAAAAGAATACATAAGATTTCAATTATAAAGTAAAAAACCTTGTTTTTAACTTTTATGAAATTTACAAATAGTGAATTTAATAACAGAAATCATGATTTTTTTTTATTAAAGCATAGCTTTAATATACCTCACAATAGCTTTAATATACCTCACAATACACACGTATTTATTTATAAAGTTAAAAACATAAATAACATATATTTTTAAAAGTCTATACTTACGAAAACACTATTTGCATAGAGCAGGAATATTAAACCCAAATTGTTTGATAGAAACTATTAGTAATCCGAACAAAAAATAAACTTCAATTGGGGATCTCAAAATATTTTCTGAAGGTGTGACTTGAAATACGTGTATTTATTTATTTATTTTTTTGCGGTTAAAAACTAAAATAAAACAAATGAAGCAAACCCATGTGCCACGTAGACGGGAAGGTGTCAATTGTCAAACACTCAAACATGAGGGGGCCACGTCAAATGGGCTTTCACTGCCTTGCTGGCACTGCCAGACTGTCACACATTGTCCTATACACACAACATTGTCATCTTCCACGTTGAATATGATGTGGTCGTAACAAGTCATTTGAAAATAGAATGTGAGTTGAGGGGCTTTTTTGAAATTACAGTAAAGTAGAGGTGTTTGTATTGCAATATAGTAATTGTAGGGGTTATTATTAGAAATATGAGTGATTTTAATTTCTACATCGAGAAAAAAAGACAAAAAGGCCGGTTATAAAGAATGATTCCACTTCCACGCAAATGTATAAAAGATTAAAAGTACCGTTTGTTTTGTACATTTGTATATAGTTAAATATAAAAATATAAAATTTAAATTTGAATGATCTTATATTTAATAATAAAATTGGAACTGTAACAATATTTTTAAAATTTCATTAATTTCTTGAAAGGAAAATTAGATTCCAATAATCTAAACTATGAGTATTTTTTTTACCCATACTCGAATGTTAAACCTGAACAAAACCAAACCGAACCCGATTAAAGACTAACCCGAGCAATTCAACCTGATTATTACATCAAATTGAATCCGATTTTTATAAATGGTTTGGTATTTGGGTTGATTTTGTGAAATTCGGTTCAACCCGACTAACCCGAATATTAGTTTATTAAAAATTTCAATATTAATATATATGTCTGTGTATATTTATATGTGTATTATGCTACTATTTACACGATTTGAAAACATGATTTTTTAAATTTTATATTTAATTGTTGTGGCTCAATTTTATTATGTGAACTTTAATGATAATCAAAATATACAGTCATTTAATATTTGAATATACATAATTAAGTGAATCTAAATATGCAAAAACTTTCGGATCAATATAATAAATAAAAATCTATGATAATAATACCCGCATTTTGATCACATTTATATTGATTACACAAACTTGTGAGATAACATATGATTTAAATCTCATACATGCATTTAAATCAAATACATATTGATTACATAAACTTGTGAGATAACAAATAATTTAAAGCTTAATGGTTTAGTCCAAACCTGAATACAGATTAAACTGAACCGAATAAACCCGAATACCGATTAAAAATTACTTATTTGGTTTGGTTTTCGGGATGATTTCCTACACATAAAAGCCCAAGTAACCCAACTCCCGACTAAAAAACCCAAATGACACCCCTAATCTAAACTATTGAGTATTAACCAATGTCAATCTCAACTAATAATTTTGCCAATATTAACATCAACTTTCAATTTTGTTACCAACAACAATCTCACTCTAATTGTTCGTTAACTCCATTAGTTTTTATGACATATCATGCGACATGGCTCGTGACGTGACATATGATATAATTATTATTAAAAGTGTAAATACATTACTCAATTTTTTTTATAAAATATCATTTTTCTAAAGGTATTCAACCTAACATTTTTTTCGTTGGTGGAGAGTAGCTTAGAGATAAATAGACGCAAAAATTGGCTGATATATTTATATTTTTTAGAGCATTCACAGCCCGTTCTCTATATATATGTGAGTGGGTGCCTTATATTATGGGGGATGGTTGTAAGTGATTGTGAGTGAAAGAGGTAGAATATTTATGTGGATTGTATCGTGTTTCCTCATATCTGGGAAAACACGGTACAACCCCCATAAATTTTTTAATGTTTTTGAAAGTGGTTGTGAGTGGATAAGAGTGAAAATATAATAATAAAGATATGAAATATTATTTAATTGAAAAGAAAAGAGAAAAATTAGTGATTTTTAGTGTAATTATAAGGATGTGGATGGAGATGGATAGTGAATGCTCTTATTTGATTTATGTAATACGTCATGTCACATGCCATGCCATGAGCAAAGTTATGTGTCACATCATAAAATATAATACGTCATGTCACATGCCATGCCATGAGCAAAGTTATGTGTCACATCATAAAATAACTAACGGGGTTAATGAACGGCTAGATCGAAACTGTTGCTAGTAACAAAATTAAAAGTTAGAAATACTGATCAAATTATTAGTTGAAATTAACATTAACCACTAGTTAATAGTTTGGATATTTAACATTAAAGAAACTTTAATTATTAATAATTTAGATTCTTTTCCTCTTTTACTATCATCACTACCTTATTTGTCGTCACCACATATTTTGTCGATAATGTCAACAAAATTTTATGTTTTGGATTAATTCTAAATTTTCAAAACTACAATTTTAACGCCTCTTACTATTATGGATTCAATATGTTACCACATTAAAACTAACTTTCTAATTTACCATAGTTTAAGACTGAAATTATAATATAAGAGATGCTATACACATAATTTGTTCTATTAATTTGAAATTAAATCCATAAAACAAAACTTTAATAACTATCTTCAATTTACATGAAATTTTCCACGTAAAAACATAAAGAGATGTTTAGTCGTTTAAGGAAAAAATTGAACTAAATATCTACTTTTTTTTTTTTTCTTTTCTTACTTTTGTTTATGTGTGTTCTATTTTGTCCCACAAAAAAGAAAAAAAAAAGGAAAACCAAACATATAAAAGTATTCTAATAAAAATTAAACCTTAAATTGTTAACATACTCATGATTACAAGACAATCCAGATCTTATGGACATACCATTCAAGGAGAAAGTAAGAAGAAACCGTAAGGAAAAAGGATAAAAATACCGATTCCGGTTCACAAGATTATTCACTTCGTCAAGTGGTCTAAAGAGAAATACTAACGAAATTAATTTGATTTTATAAATTATTCAAACTTAACAAACACATTAAGCATTTAAGTAAGCTAAATGCAATAACCACAACCCTATAAACAAGCTAAATAGAAACAACCAAACTTGAGGGGTGAAATGTGACAAGTTTTCAAAACCGGCGAAGCCAAGTCGTCTCCGGTAAAGCTGCCGGCCTCCGGCGAATATTCAATCGCCAATAAATAATATGTTCCCACATTTATATAGAGAAACTCGTTTTCTAGAGAGAGAAACTTATGGGTTTTGAGCTGTGATTTAGCTGTCTTCTTCTTCCTCTCTCTCTCTCTCATCACTCTTCACACGCTCCCAAAATCCCTAGAAAAATCCCCTCAAATCTCAAAACCCTCATTCCCACATTTCAAAAATCTCACCTCAAGCACTAGTATCATCACCCTTTTGATTGATTGTTGTTCGTTCACCTTTTGATTTTGATAAAGATTTGTTCTAGTGTCAGATGTCTAATTTCTTGAGATGAAGAACATCTCAACCCATTATTTCAATCTTCTGTACTCTGTTTCTGTTCTTGTTCTCTTCGCATTGTCCCCTCTTCGTGTTTCTTGTTTCTCCGATGACGGCGGCGGCAGCGGCGGCGGCGTTGGTGGGTCTGGGCCGCTGACCGACGGTGAGGTCATGTATATCCGGCAACGGCAGCTGTTGTATTACAAAGATGAGTTCGGTGACCGTGGGGAGAATGTGACCGTTGATCCTTCGTTGGTGTTTGAAAACCCTCGGTTGCGAAATGCTTACATTGCTCTACAAGCATGGAAGCAAGCGATACTCTCAGATCCGCAGAATCTGACCGCCGATTGGGTCGGATCTGATGTCTGCAGCTACACCGGAGTGTTCTGCGCTCCGGCGCCGGGAAACCGCTCCGAACGAACAGTCGCCGGAATCGACCTCAACCACGGCGACATTGCAGGCTACCTACCGGAGGAGCTCGGGTTACTCACCGATCTAGCGTTATTCCACATCAACTCGAATCGATTCTGCGGAACAATCCCCAAAAAGTTCCAGAAATTGAAGATACTCTACGAGCTTGATGTCAGCAACAACAGGTTCGCCGGAAAATTCCCCTATGTTGTTCTTAAATTACCCAAATTAAAGTTTTTAGATCTCCGATTCAACGAGTTTGAAGGCAATGTGCCTAAAGAACTCTTTGATAAAGATCTCGATGCCATTTTTATCAACCACAATCGGTTTCAGTTTGAGTTGCCGGATAATTTCGGTAATTCGCCGGTGTCGGTGATTGTTCTGGCGAATAATAAGTTTCACGGGTGTCTTCCGGCGAGTATTGGCAACATGTCTGATACTTTGAATGAGATTATTATGATGAATAATGGGCTACGGTCGTGTTTGCCGGAGGAAATTGGGTTGTTGGGGAATGTGACGGTGTTTGATGTGAGTTTTAATCAGCTGATGGGGCCGTTGCCGGAGAGTATTTCAGGTATGGTGAGTGTTGAACAGTTGAATGTTGCGAGTAATTTTTTGACCGGAAGTATACCGGAGAGTGTGTGTCGGCTGCCGAGGTTGGAGAACTTTACGTTTTCGGATAACTTCTTCACCGGTGAGCCGCCGGTCTGCTTGAATTTGGAGGCTTTTGATGATCGGAGAAATTGTTTGCCGGCTAGGCCGGCGCAGAGGTCGGTGAACCAGTGTAAGATGTTTGCTTCTAAGAAGATTCGGTGCAGTGCGTTTAGGTGTGCTCCGTTTGTTCCGTCTTTGCCGTCGCCGCCTCCGCCGTCTCCGCCGGTTGTGACTCCGGCGCCTCCGGTTTATACTCCCCCGTCGCCGTCCCCTCCACCACCGTCTCCACCACCACCGGTTTACTCACCTCCACCGCCTCCACCGTCACCACCACCGCCGGTTTACTCGCCTCCACCGCCTCCTCCATCGCCACCACCACCGGTTTACTCGCCTCCACCGCCTCCACCATCACCCCCACCCCCACCACCAGTTTACTCCCCACCACCACCTCCACCGTCACCTCCACCGCCATCTCCTCCACCGCCCCCACCACCGGTTTACTCCCCTCCACCGCCTCCACCATCACCTCCACCGCCGTCCCCACCACCACCGCCACCACCAGTTATGTCTCCACCACCACCGCCGGTTTCATTGCCACCACCACCTCCGCCGCCTCCAACAATCACACCGCCTTATTGTGTAAGACCATCACCGCCGCCACCGCCACCGCCAGCGGCTTCTCCACCACCACCACACTACAATTCGCCGCCACCACCCACACCTTACTACTATAATTCACCACCCCCACCACACTCTCCACCACCACCTCACTCACCACCACCACCACCTCACTCTCCACCACCGCCTCCGGCATACATCTATCCATCACCGCCACCGCCATCTTACCATTCTCCACCTCCTCCTATCCATTCCCCACCACCACCATCACCACCTCCCTGTATAGAACCCCCTCCACCGCCACCTCCTTGCATCGAATACTCACCACCACCCCCACCACCAACCCTCTCCCCACCACCACCAGTCCACCATAACCCTCCACCACCTCAGCCCGTCCAATATTTCTCTCCACCGCCGCCCGTCCACCACAATCCACCACCACCTCCAACTCCAGCATTCGAAGGCCCACTACCACCTGTGATCGGAGTATCATACGCATCTCCACCGCCACCACCGTTCTATTGATTCTTTCAATGTAATCCCTACTCAAAACCCAAACTACACCTGCAACTAAACCTACATTTGTGAACAAAGTGATGAACAACATCAAGATTAGATTTTTTTTGCAGGCTGTACGATTACTTGATCATCTTCACAAATTCGAGAGAAGTGCACAATGAAGGGAAAATAGGTACAAAGAGGATTCTTTCCTCTGATATATATTCAAGATTGTTATGCGATAATTCGTTTTGTGAAAATAAATTTGCGAGGGAAAATAGTAGGTTGCAGAGAAGTTTTATCTTATGTATAGACAACATCCATCATCTGTTGCTTCTGCAGCTGATGTTGGTTCTTGGTTTTCTGGCTTTCTATCGTTATTATCATACTTTTCTTTTTATAATTTATAGTATAATTATAAACATATTCACCTGTATTAATTATCCTATTGGTTTCTTGCTTCAGATCATTCGTTTGATTTCTTCATTGATTTTGTGTTTGTGTTGACTTTGTTTGTTATCATAGTCAAACAACTGTTGAAGTTTGACTAAGTATGCCATTGATGAATTGAGGGTTTAAACTGGAGACAACTACTTAAATAATATCACGTTGATTGATCATTGATTTGTGGGAATTTGAGGTCATTCATGTGAAATGGCCAATTTACATATTACCATGGTCAATACATCATGGGCCATGTGAAATAGTCAACATTCATGTGGAATAGTAGATTTGATTTTATACCATGACATTGTGACATGAACCTTTCACTATCTACAACAGGTTTCTTTTTGTTGTTGGAACCATTTGTTTCTCTATAAATAATAAGTACATGTTCTTCTACCTCGAGCGGGGTGGATTGAGATTGTTGAAGCAATTCACGTAATCATTGACCACGTAGAAACTTCTAATTATATGAATTGTGCTTGTGCTGGTTTTAATTTACTAGAACTAGTATTAACAGTATTCGTGTTTGAGCTGTTCAAGGTTTTTGAAAAATGAAACTACAAGAAACTGTGTTGTAACACATCACAAGTCTTTTTTGTTTTGAAACTATGACATTGGGGTGTTGTCACGATTATGACCATAATCGTGACAACAACCGCATAATACTATCAATGACTTTATGTCTTTTGGGCAAAGAGAGAAACTTCCAACAGAGAACTCAAAATACCCTAAAGTCATTCTTTAATGAGCACCACATGTAGTTGAATGGCCATGTGATGTCCTGCATTAGTTGGCACCAACTAAAATGTCAAAGCCTAGTGAGTTTATGCTTTCTATGACGCACTTGGTGGAATTTCAAAGCAGAAAATCATGAAAATGATCATTCTATGATATGGTGATATATCACCATTTTATAGTCATGAGATACATAAAATAGCATTGTGTCTAACATATCTTCATTCATTACAGAAGTGTCTGGAGAGATGTATTTTTTTTTTTTTTTTTTTTTGTCAAAAGATAAGAAGATACAAGAAAACTACAAATGCAGCAAAAAGTTTTGTGAATAGATTAAAAATAAGTAAATTAAGCATATTTATACATTTCAAGACATTTATAATGACACCCAATATAATATCATCTATTATATAACTATAAAGATTAAAGACTGTCTTTGTGATTTTATTTTATTAAATTGTTCCGTGAAATTTAATATCTAAAAACTTTAAATTAAGCTTTGATATTGGGAAGAAGTACATATGATATGCTAGAATGCATCATCTTTTGCTTATGGAAATGAAACAAGGAGGATGGCTCTTCTTTCCTAAGCATATGATATGTTTCTTATCTTAAAACTCAAATTTCAAAATGGAAAGATATATTTTTATTTTCTTATATCCCCATGAGATATAGTGGGTCATTGTATTATCATTTATCTTGGAGAATGCATTTGCCTTTTCTTATTTATATTATTTGTCTAATTAAAGTACATTTCATTCATTGTTGTTTCCTGCTTTTCTCTTGTTGTTGGTTGTAAATGTCAATATGATGATGATGACATTTTATATTTGCATTAAAATATCAAATGGCCCATTTTCATATCATTTTAACTTGTAAATTACTCTCAATTTGGAATATACTGATTAATCTTTGGCCTACAGTTATTATGGTAGGCGATCAAACGTGTTATTGTTTGTATATATTCGTTTTAAATTTAAAAAATATATATTGGGGATGAAGGGTTTCAAAATGTCTTTCCCTTGACATTTTATATAATTATTTATATGAATCTAAAATAATTCTATATTAATACATCAATATTTTGAAGGATTTCTAACGTATGTTCGTCATCTTGTGAATATGAAGCGTGGTCCTAACCACTAAGTACCCCAACAATATTTATGTATCGTATCAATTGCATAAGGGGCGGATGTATCATTTGGCTTGAGGCAAAGTAAAAGCTCGAGACTCTTTTTTCATACGTCATAATAGCGATAAATCATAAATCTAAGATTTTTTTATGAAAGGAGGAAAAAAAACAAGTTTTTTAAAATAGGATTACACTATATATAAAAAAGATAGGCCAAGTTATTTTGTTAAAGTATGATTGAATATTCTTAGGGAGGAGGGATCCTAAGAAAACCACAAAGTTATGAGAAAACTAGAGAAAACCAATGAAAACGGTTACATAATTTATAGATTTTTTATCACTACCCTCTATATATATGTGTGAGTATATATAAATAAGGGTATGGATCAAATGAAAACCGTAGCATGGTTTTACATATACGTCACACATAGGTTACGTATACGTAACCATTTTTAATTCAACATAGTGTTACGTATACGTAAGACTCTTCATTCTCGTATGTATGCTCAACATATATATACCAAACACTTAAATAGCATTTTAATAATTAAAATAACAAAAAAAAATTGAATTATGTTATTGCTTTCTGTGGTTTTCTTTGGTTTTCACATAACTATTGATTTTCTCAGGAACCCTCCCCTATTCTTAGGTCTTAAACAAAGAATCTGAATTCGACTATAAATATACATTTTTTTAAAGAAAGATTGAGCACTCAATAATCTGAAGATCCTTTACTCAAGCCTAAAATTCAAGTATATGAAGCCGCCCTGTATTGCATAAGTTTTGTGTATATACATATAAATAAAAAAAAGTCATATTCATCTAGAATATTATCCTCACATACATCCGGTTGAGTAACGCAATGTAACATTTTATCTGTGATTTTCTGATTACAACAGGCTAATCGTTTCAAATGGCAAGTTGGTGGCGAAATAAGAGTTTTGTTACTTGTAAAAAAAATAATAAAGAAATCTATTATATACTAATACAAAAAAACATAAAACCTAACTACATTTTGATACCAAGTTGTTCTGCGTATGTTAAAACTTAAAAGTTCATAATATTTTGAAGGAAGAAAGACTTAAGAACTTATTAAATGGACCCTTTTTGATCAACTCACATGGGCTACTAAACGTTATATTTATTGCAAGCACTAATAATTATGATCAAGTGGTTTATGGAACATTGGTAGTTTGGTAAGTCCTTTATTGATGTATACTGGCAAGTGAGAGAGTGCAAGTAGGTCATATCATTTAAGAGATCACTAGTTTGTTTTAAAAGTCAATGCATCTTTTCATTACACTAACCAAATCTCCATGATTTCTACATTCTAATTCTAACATCCATGTATAAACATATGAATATTCTACATTAAAGTATAAATATTATTTAGAAAACTAAAACCGTTCAGTTCGACAAAACCTTGTTATATTATTGAATTTATCCAAATGTTATGACGTTAATAGTTGAATCGTTTATTTTCTAAAGTCATTGTCTGTATTTTATACCTTATTTTATGTTTGATCGAATTGTGTTTTAATAGTATTAATGTTGTAACCAAGAGGGTTTTAACGTCTTTTTTGGTCATTTTATTGAAGATTATGGGTCAGGCTGCTAACTATAGTTTCGAAAAACAACAAACAAAACCTGCGGGGTTAAGTTAGTATTGAAGTTTTTATTATAACATAGATGGTTTAAATACATATGCATAATCATATATTCCAAACATGAAAGGAAATATATAAATAATAATGGTTAGAAAGTTGGTTTCAAATTCCAAACAAGACCAAACCGTTAAACCATTAAATCTAGAAAATTGTATTGCTTGGATTTTGAACCTGTCGACTTGCTTTGATTTGACGGGTTCAATAGTTTTCGAACACCTCTTCTTTGAACCATAGTTTTCAAGGGATTATAACATTATTAGGTTTTAAAGCATGTCCGACTAGTGATTAGTAGAATGACCAGTCCAATTACCAGATCTTTTTCTAAACATTATCAGTTGTTCATTGGCATCATGGGCGAATAATACGTAAAAAAAGAAACTTAGTGGATATAAACTTGGGCTTATCAGCTTATGCGAATTTTCAGTAAAAAAAAAAGAAAGGTTTGCTTCCGTTGTTGAATATTGCCATATTGGTGAGATTTTGTTGGTAAGATACGTGATTCAAAAATTATTGACCGACTTAAAATAAATTTTCAAATCAACAAAACGATATAGAAATGTGAAATAAGAATCCTGTTCATATAAAAAAGTAGAAAACTTTGATAACTTAAGGCCCAATATGCAAAGATCGGTAAGTTGTAACAATTTGAGTTCGGCTAACTAGCCCAAACTTGTTGGCATTGGTTAGTAAGAGTATTGAAAGGAACCTATTTCCGTGTGAGTATATGTCTTATATGATGAGAATGATTGTGATTTGTGAGTAATTGAGAGTGAAAAAAAAATATTACTTTTATTTTAAATTTGGGGAAACATGATAAAACCCTCTTAAATTTTAGAATATTTTTAAAAGTGATTATGAGTGGAGTGAAGGAAAAAATAATGATAAAAATAAAAAAAAATAGAAAAATAAGGTTTATTTGGTTTTACATATTTATTATCTTCATCGTCCAGTTCTTAATTTTAATCATTATTTTTATATTAAGACATTTAGTTGAGAACCATAAATCTATAAAAAATCATAAAAAATCACTTTAACTCTTGTACTATTTATTATATAAAAACATGTTCAAATAAAAAGACCTTTAAAACTAAAAAATATAAAAATTTATTTTAACCATCAATATCCTTAATAAAATTGTAGGAAAAAGTTTGTTAAAAAACTATTTTATGAATAACCACTTTTGTTGACTTTTTACAAGTTCTTTAATTTTTAATGTTTATAACTTTTATATAAGACATTATTTCTTTATAAAAATTACACCATAAAAATAATCGTTTTTATCTTTAAAACGAGTACAATATTATTATAAAAAAAGATAATATTTTTTTACGTTTTCAAGCTCATATCTTATCATTGTGTCTTTTAGTGTATTTCATTGTGTCTTTTTGTTAGTTATTGAGTTTTCTAAATACCATTGTTATTTCTAAAATGATGAATTTTAAAAAAATGGCGGAATAGCATTGTTGTATATCTCTAATATGTAAAACACAATAATAAATTAACAATTAAAAAATCTAATACATTAAAAACAATGACAAAATAACACAATATCTCATTGTGTTTTTTGATCGTAATTGTGATATCTTAAATACTATGAGTTTTGAAAAATAAATCGATGAAATAATATCATCGTGTACTTTTAATTATAAAGCACAATGATAGATAATAACAAGTTTATACAATGTATAAAGAAACAATGACAAAAATAACACATAGTGTTATTTTCAACACTTTGAGTTTTGATTAATACATTGGTAAAAGTATATTATTGTGTATTTCTAATTGTAAAATACAATGATAGATCAAATTTATATAATCTAAAAAAATAAAAACAAAAATAACACAAAATAATCTAAAAGGTAAAGCACAATGATAGATACATATAACAAACGATGTACAATATATTACACAATAAATAGATATTTGACATAATAAATGTATAATACACAATGAACTGACATATTTAACACAATGACCAAAATGCTCTTATCTTTAATACATTGGTAAAAGTATATTATTACGTATTTCTAATTGTAAAATACAATGATAGATCAAATTTATATAATCTAAAAAAATAATAACAAAAATAACACAAAATAATTTAAAAGATAAAACACAATGATAGATACATATAACAAACGATGTACAATATATTACACAATAAATGGATATTTGACATAATAAATGTATAATACACAATGAACTGACATATTTAACACAATGGCCAAAATGCTCTTATCTTTAAAATAATAAAAAGACATGTGTCAAGCTCATAAATTCTTTTTAGTATTTTTAGATTAAATATATTTTTTACTATAACTTTACTCTATTATATAAATTGATCAAAATATTTGTAAATTTAATACTTTTGATATATATTTTTACAAAATATGATATCTATAGTATTTTGATTATGTGTATATATGCTCTCATATATTATTGTATATATGCACCCACATTATCCTTCTACTCTAATAAAAGAGTAACTTGGGATGACACATGTCATCATCATATTTATTTTCACCAAAAATTTTTCGCTTCTCTCTCCTATTAAATAATTACCTTAATTACCAATTATATTATTTAACTTTTTTTAGAATAAAATTAGTTTTTTAATAAATTTAGAAAAAGATCTTATTAATGTTATTTTTAAAAAATAATTTTTATAAAATAAGAAATTTTTATAAAACATCAAACTTTTTAAAAATTAGTGTTTTTAAAAAGTAAATTTTTTATAAACAAAAAATAATTAAAATTAAAAATTATAATAAATTTTTTTAAATGATATTTTTAATACGGTTTGTTTTGAAACAAATATTTTATTTTTTTGAAAAAAAAATATTTTATACTTAATAAATTTTATTATATTTAATATTTTATTTATTCAACCCATGTAATACACGGGTCTACTAAAACTAGTATTGTATATATGCACCCATATCATATTGCATATATACATATTTTATATTTTTTTAAAATGAATTAAGAAGAGAAGTGGTAAATATAAAAAAAAAAAAAAAAGGAAAGATAGCACCAAATAATTCTCTTTTAATTTTATTATTTTTATTGAAGTATTATTTACATTACTTATACGGTTGTTAGTAGTTTTTTATATATTTGTAGTTTTTAATAAAATACTTCTCTTTTTAATATAATGTTATTGAGTCACAAATATATTCATTTTCTTTCATATAGCATAATTGACAGCACAGACGTACAACAGCATTTAGTAATCTAAAATTCTAAACAAAGTTGGAATGAGATCTCTCGATTCTAATTCTTACATGTAGCAAGAAACTTACTTACATTTTCCAACTAGGTATCGTGTGTGACGGAATTGTTTTAACTTTAGTATAAAAACTCATATTTGTATCCAAAATTTTTTACAGTTTCTTCATTGAAATTAGTTTTTTTTTAAATACATTTCCTTTTTCAGTTGATGATAATATAGAGAATCTAACTGAGGTTTTCTTAAAAACCCACCCTTTAACATAGAAAGTTCTATGGCTGTCGGTGACCTCCCTCCTCTTGCCCTGCCGTTGGTTCAAATATACAAATTTTTGCTTCCCCCGTTTTTATATTGTTAAATATGTGTGTTCTTCAATTCATCTTTAATATGAAAATTATCAACCTATAAAAATATAAGTGTACAAGATATTTTTATCTTAGTTATTTCACATATTCAAATGTCTCTTTGTAGGTGTCTACAAGTCAAATCTTAAAAGTTAAAACTATACTCTTTCGCATCATTTCCCTTTTTTATATCGTCTAAGGAGACCTAGTTAAAACATTATCTTTTGTGTACCTTGCTTACAAGGAAAGTTAAGTTGACAAAACGTCTCGTTGACCTTCTTGTCCAATCGACCACATTTTGAGATTCTCTCTCAATGCCTTGTCGAGTTGCCTGATCCGTTGAGGCATACAATCGTCTATGATTCTAATGGTTGACATCTCTGTAGTGAACATTTTAAAAACTTATCACATATACTCTTTAATTATTCCATGCTAAATTCCACATTTCTACTTGAAGGCAAACTAGTAATTGGCCTGCCCAAAATTCTAGATCTATTTTTTTTTAATTTTCTTATATTTGTTAAATTCTTTATTTTATATAAATGTAATCATACATTTACATTTATATAAGTAAAAAAATAAAAACTCTTTTAACTCTACATGCTACAGATTTTTTAGTTTAACGTTGTAAGTTTAGTTTAACATTGCAAGTTCTAGAGATAACGGAGACAAGTTGTCACGTAAATTAAATTTTAATAAGAAAAGGTCTAAATTTGATATGCTTTAGTACTTGAATTCTCGAAATAGGTTGGCTCGTTCATACGTGACACGTTGCTAAAAGTATACCCGGTTAGTTATGTTTCATGAAAGGGTTTTTGATGTGAACCTATTTTAACTAGTCGCACGTCATGTAGTTGGATGTATAGTTTTGCTTCCTTTTTTATTGCATTTTTCGTGGTTTGTAATCATATAGCTTAGAAATCTCCATCTTCCTTGTTTGAAAAAAAAATAATAATAAGCACACATATTCAGAAATACTTCTAGCCAATAGTTATATTGGATATGCATTAATATGATGAGTATGTTAGAAATTATTGAAACAACTCTTTTATTTTATTTATAGTAAAGTAGACTTATGGAACTATATGTGTTTTGATATATGATATATTTTTTTTGAACGGCCAACGAATAATTTTTAAGCCCGGTCACCCAGGTAAACCCATTGGCGAAAGGCCACCCACGCCAGCGAACACAGACAGCGCTAGTGACCCGGCTCGCCCACCATTCCAAGAGAAACCCACCACCCAAAGGCCCACTGTGGTAAAACCCTTGGTCCACTAGAAGCATGTTGCACCTAGTGAGACTCCAACCAATGACCTTCACTTTGAAAAGTCATAGGGTGCCTCTTCCTAAACCAGTTGATCTAGGACTCATTAGTAGATGTGGGCAAATCGGGTCCCGCCCAATACCCGAAACCGGGTTGAAACCGGGTTGGGGCCAACCGGGTTTTTTCGTACCCGGGTCGGGTTCACCTAATGCAAAACCCTACCCGGCATACCCGGGTAGGGTCGGGTCGGGTCCAAAACCGGGTTCAAATCGGGTTTAGGTTTTTCTTCTTCTTTTCTTTTCTTGTGTGTGTCCCTAAAACCGGGTTCAAATCGGGTTCAACCGGGTCGGGTTCGAAACCGGGTTCGGGTCGGGTTCGCTAAAAAACTCAAAATCTAAAACCGGTTCCAAACCTACGGGTTTAAACGGGTCCAACCCGAGTACACTTCCCATCGGGTACTACCCGTACCCGGGTCCGGGTCGGGTTCGGACCCGGTTTTTATGCCCATCTCTACTCATTAGCGATATTAGTTCTGTATATGCTTAAGTTCAGTTTAATCTGAATGGTTTAAAAAGTTCAAACTCTTTTGTGCATACAGGATTAAATGTCAAATGAAATTCTTAAATTCACATAAGCGGGTTTTGATTTGACCCGATTTTTTTTTCAAATTGTAACTCTAGTTGTAGCTCATTAAATTAAACATTTTGATCGAGTTTGTTAATTTCACATCAAAATGATAAGTGCAATGTTAACGGTTCAATAAAGGATTGATAAGAGGCACCCGTTAGTTTAGTTTTAATCCACATAAAGGTCAATGAAAAAAAAAATAGAACACAGTAACCTTTTTACTCAGTTTCATGAAATTACACATAATATATAGTATGATTCTTAAGATAAAGTTAATCATCTCTAACAATTGTTGCTGCTTCGGCTAATGTATCCTTGAAAATTTTACTTTAAGGAGTTCTTGGATTTGAATTTTGCTTCTTCGTTTTTGGTTATTCTAGTTTTTCTATAACCAACTAATAATATGTGATATTATTCTACAAATTATACTTGTTACAAACTTCAAAATTAATTCATATATTTCATGAGCAAATGAGTATCTATTAGAAAGCAGCAATAAAAAAATCAATATAGTTTTTTAAAACAAAAATCAGTTTTCAGTTTAACCCATTGCCCTTTTTTTTATTTCAATAAGAGTTTTTAAATGATATTATCTGATTTTTTCTGGTGATATCTTTGCGTAATTGATCAGAATATGAATAGTAGAGTAAAAAGGAATTGGAATCTTAACAAATGGGTGGTGGAATTGACCAAATTGAAATCTAACAATATTTTTTTATTATGGGCAACAGAAGAATATATACATGGACAAGGATTTTTTATTTTTACTTTTTAAATTCTGGCCAATTAATATAAGAAACTATAGTATTGGATAGAAATTAGGGGAGATTGATAGCGATAATTTAATAATAAAAAAAATAGTTAAATACGTAATAACAAGCACGCAGTGTGGTGCACAAGCAAGCACGATATTGTATCCTACCCCACTCATCAAAACTCAGCGCATGAAGGCAGGTCATCCTTCCATACTTCGGTTAACACAAACCATCATATTTCTGTAGAACCGTAAACGAGTCAAGTTAAGTCAGGTTAGGCTCGGGGTCGACTCATTTATAAATATAGCTAATTATGAGTCGAAATGTTAAAATTGAGCTTGGCTAGTAAAAAAATCGAGATAGCTTGTTGTTCGTCAAACCAAGCTTGTTTTTTCTTTAAATTTTAACTTTTTTAATTTTACACATATTGATATATTTAAGTTGAAAACACTATGTCTAATATACACTTAATGATAATACCTAACACACGAAACAATTAAAATAAAAAACTAATTGTTCAAAGATGTAAATGCTTCTTTGTGTAATGGTATGAAACATTATAAATGTTGAGTAAAAGTTATATCAATGGGAGGTTATTAAAAAAATAAAAATTACCGAAAATATGAATAATGCCATAAATTTTAAAATTAATTAAAAGGAAAATGTTATTTGAAATAAAATATGATAGAAACTTTTATTTTAATAAAACAAAAAATTGTTAATGTTAATTTTAAAATTAACAACTTAATCATTATTTATTAACAAAATTAGCAATTTATTATAACTTTTGGAAAGATGCCAATTAATTAATTTAAAAATAATAAGTGATCATAAATATAATATTCGTTGTAACTTATGAGTTAATAGTTTTCAAATTCATTGTAGCCCAAGATTCAAGAATGTAATGACATGTGACAATGCAGACGTGACGTTTAGCTAGATGTAGGGGTGTTCAAAAAATCTGATATCCGAAAATATTCGAAATCCGGTCCGTATCCAAATCCGAATAAACAGATCCGAATCCTTATTCGGATCTCATCCGAATCCGAATTTCTTATTCGAATCTCATCCGAATCCGAATTCCTTATTCGGATTTCGGATATCATAATTTTTTTATTCGGATTGTTCGAATTATTCGGATATCCGATTAATCCGAATAAAATTCAACTATGTTTCTAGCCAAGAATATTAACGTATTTTAGTCCTCTAATCCTAAACAATTATTAACGTATTTAAGTTCTCTAATCCTAAACAATTATACAATAACCGATTGTTGTTCTAAATTAGAGATTATAATCTTCGGGTTATATATAATTACCTATTATGTCTTAATCTGGGTTCAAGTCAAATTTGTATTTTTAGGTTTTATATCTTTTATTATGATTTTAAATGATGCAGTTACGAAACCGATCAAATGGCTCGAGAACAAATAGTTAATCAAAGATGTTAAACGAACCAGAAGGTTCCAAGAACAATGTTCTTATATTCAAAACTTAATCAAAAAACTAATAACAAATGTTAACCTAACCCTTTATTTATACTAAATAATAACAAACTAAAGATAATGATAAATATAGAAAAGATAACTAAATAAACTAAAAATATAATTAATTTGAATAAATATCTAAATATAAATTTGTAGATGCTCTTGCATAATACTCCCCGTCTTTAAGAAAAACTCGTCCTCGAGTTTTGTCTTCGGACCAAAGCCATCGGGGTCGAATGGAACATCTCGACCTCTCTTGTTCACTAATGTCATTGGCTGTTCAAGTAATGATCCACTTTGCTTACGACACAAATACCCTGTTGTATTTGAAGAGCCTAAAAACTTGCTTTGTAGTTGAACCTTATTCGTATTTATTTGATGAATATTCTCTTGCATATATGGAACACTCATATTAATCCCGTCGGTTGAATAATTATTTGTGTGCTTATCCACATAAATATTCATATTTTGAGCATGCAAATCCACATCAATAACAACCTCATTTCGAATTTTAAATGACACTGAAACACCCGAAGTTTCCATTCCTTTATGAAAATCATTCTCAAAATTAGGAATGGTTGTTTGAGTTTCCAAGACAGAACCATGTTTCCCATATACAGTCGCTCCAACCTTTGGCAAACCCTCAATTGTTGCGAAACAACCATCAACCATCGTACTCATCTTAAAAGAATCACTGGAAATAGTAGCAGTGGTTTTCGTATATTAGGTCTCATGATTATTTTTATATAACGAATCAAACAAACCTGAAGAAATTATAGAAGACTCATGTTCTTCACGTCTTTCATGTCGGTGATCTTGATTATAAGACCCACTAAGAGCCATCGTTACCAACAAATATTCTTCTTCATCTATCTTAATTTCATCTTCATCAAATCTCGGTATGTCTTTTGATAAAAATTCTGGATAGATTGGTTCGTAGAACTGGGGTGGATGACGACTAAACGGATGCTGCTCTCCGTCGCCACCTTTGTCCCCGACGATGGTGTTCGACTCGGTTTCTGTCTGGATCCTATCCTGTTGCAACTCGAGGTGTCGGACCCTTTGTCGGAGCCATTTAATCTCTTGTTGCAACTCGAGAGCTCGGACTCGTCGCTTGAGTCGTTTGATCTCAAAATCCCGTGGGTCACAGTTACCGATCTCATTGCCTCGTCCGGCGAATCTACGATCACGGTTGACTCCATCTCCACGAGCACGTGAACCACCAATGTTCTTTTCGATGCCTCGATCGGCAACTCTTCGAACAAGAAAACACTCGCCTTCACGTAGAGCCATTTGACAAACCAAAGCTCTGATACCAAATGATGCAGTTACGGAAGCGATCAAATGGCTCGAGAACAAATAGTTAATCAAAGATGATAAACGAACCAAAAGGTTCCAAGAACAATGTTCTTATATTCAAAACTTAATCAAAAAACTAATAACAAATGTTAACCTAACCCTTTATTTATACTAAATAATAACAAACTAAAGATAATGATAAATATAGAAAAGATAACTAAATAAACTAAAAAGATAATTAATTTGAATAAATATCTAAATATAAATTTGTAGATGCTCTTGCATCATTAAACTTATAATATGTTAAGAATAAAAATTTAGCCAAAAAAAATTTAGGAACAAAAAAATAGAAAATTTTGTTATTTAGTTTATTCGGATTATTTGGATATATCCGAATCCGATCCGAATTGAATTCGGATAGATTCGGATCGGATAGAGATATCTTTATTCGGATCGGATCGGATCGGATTTCGGATAGGGTCATGAAATTTTCAAATCCGAATAATCCGATTCGAATAATCGTTATCCGATCCGATGAACACCCCTAGGTGGATGGGCTAGAAAGGAGTCAAGTGAAAATGTTGTTAGTCTTTTATTATAGGTTATGAATTAAAAAATTAGCCTTTAATCTACATGAGCAAGCTAATTAGTCGAGCTTACCTTCGTTAGCACTCGACTCATTTACAAACAGCCGATTTCAAACGCTTTGTTTTAAATTTTTCGAACGAGACACTAGTCGCGAGCTTTATGAAGAATCATATTATTCTTAATAACTTATGTTGTTTTTCATATAATGTTGCAAATATATTAAAAATAAAAAATATATATATTTATACATGAAGATTATTAATTTTTGGAATTACTAAGAAAACATCGACTATATGAAGCTTGGATTATAAAAGTTGAAATGGATAAATCCACAATGGTTTTGTAAAAACATTTGCTATCCGATCATAAGGAGAATGAATTGCACTAGGAGATTTCTTTTTATTCCTTTTTAGTGAACAAAATAGAAGTCAACTTCTTTATGTTTTCTGTGAGCATAAAACACTAAATTAGTAAAGAGATACATTGCTATAAGATTTTTACACCAAATGACCACTTGCTGTTCGAACTTGATTCTAACAGAAATATATTGATGACAACAAAGACTATAATAACCTATGTTTTTATAATAAAATAAGCTTTAAAAAAAAACTTCTTGATTCTAACATCAAGCAATATATCTTAATTATGAGTATTATGCAAAGTAAATGATTATAATCAATTATTAAAGATACATAATCATTGGTAAAAGACGTACGATATTATACTTTTCAATGTTGATATTATTGATAATTTTAAAAAGAATAATGCGATCATGCGCGCTTACCAAGTATGAAAAATACAACGAGGCCACAATTTCGTAAATAACTTTTCTTTTAAGTTTCTATAATTGGTGTTTAACTTTATAGGTGCCGTCATTTCAAGAAAAAAATAATAATATAAATGAAACTAAATTAACATTTGACTTCTTAAAAAAGATTTTCAAGTCATACTTATACCACTCAATATCATACGACATATATACGAATCCAATAAGCTTGTCAGTTATGTAAATTGTCACATCTATCAACTTTAATTAATCATATCAGTCTATAACATTATAATATGTTCATATAGCACTGTTATTCCCCGTATAGTGTCATATTGTTTATAGACATATCAATTGGTGTGAATAATATATCTGTAATTTGTTTTTACATCTTATCTTTTCATATTTAAGTGGTTTAAAAAAATCTTGTAAAAAACAAAAATCACATACACAATTCCAGTAATTTTAGTCCATATCTTTCAACTAGATTTTTCTGTACTGTTCTCTTCTCTTTTCACCACAAGTAATTTTTTTTCAACGAAAATGAATGGTTTTCTATTTAAAATAAACTAAAAAACCACAAATAAATACCATACCAACTTGTAATCATGACTTCGAGCGGAAAATAATATAATAATATTAAAAACCATTCGGCGATAAAGAGCAAACAGAAAGCAAACAATATTACCAACATCACTCTCTCTATTTCTGTTCATATATACATATATATGCGCAAGTGTATACAGAGGTATTGAAGGATCGAAACATCGAGAATCAAAAGTGTAAACGATCGTTTCTGGTGAATCAACCGCCGGAGATTCTAAAATTTTGCCGATATTTCACCGGATCGTTCGCCGGAAAGTTCAGCCATTGCTGTGTTGAACAATTGATTGATTATCCGATTCGATTTTGCATACAGTTCAGGTTTGTTTGATTTCGTTTTGAATTTTAGTTTTGAAGTAGTACAACTGCTTGATGAAATGCGTGTGTGTGTATATGACGATATTCAGTTACTCACGCACATGAATCGGATCGGTTTGTCGGTTTAGGATCGGCGTTCTATAGATCGATCGATTTATGCGTTTTGGTACTCGTAATCGTTTCTAGTTGATTCGTCATTAGAATGTGATTATACTTTCGTTCAATGTTTGTGTTTGAGTATTTTATGTGTTTTTGTGATGCATGATAATCGATCTGAACTTGATTGTCTCTTTAGTTCTTTGTTACTTTGATAGTTCGATTATCGTATCTGATTTGCGGATTAGAGCATGTGTAATTGAAGTTTTATGAATCGGTTAGTTGTGTAAATAATGAAAGTATAAAAAATTGGTATCCAACCTATAACAAACTCAACGAACTTGCATGATTTACAAGGGAAATTAAATATTTCTATCGGCTGATGTTGTTAAGTTTCATTTCTGATAATGTTGAGGTCATAACTGTTAAATGCATCGACCACTTGTACAGTACAAAGTATCATTGTTTTAGAATAATTGAATAAGCCTTGTGCCCATACAGGACATATTCTAAATTCAATCTAGAGTCTCAAATGAAACTTGCACCAACAAGTAGAGATGAGGTTAATCTTAGATGCTTTCTCATCTTATCATTTATCAAACATTCCATACATATATTATTTATTTATGCAAATATAGAGGACATTATTCCGTTATATTTATATTTTGTTTATTCATTCGTTTTCATATTTATCTTTGAATCTTGGAATTTAGATATAACATAAGAAAATTATTCAAAATATGTCAAATATTTAGAAAACTTTTATATATCATATAACAGAGATCTTGTGAATATGGATTACTACTGTTATTTAAAATAGTCACAGATCTATATGAAACCCTCCACCATTAATGAGACAGTGACAAAGCCATGTGGCACATAGACGTTACTTAGTCTTTTATGTGGATTATTTAATTTACAGATATAAAAGTTATCGATGTATTGAGGAATATTAACAAATAATAATTTTACAGATTGCAGATGAGAAGTGAATATAGTTTATCATAATACATGATGACGATGGCAAAACTCGAAGCTGGGCCCGTGGGGGATGAAGGAAATAATTCAAGTAACCGGTATGCCAAGATCTTAGCGGGCTCTTGGTGGGCCCAATTCAGATATGGATCGAATCCATGGATGGCCCGATATGTGTATAGCGTGATGTTTTTATTAGCAAACTTGCTTGCGTGGGCTGTACGTGATTATGGCCAGAGTGCATTGACCCAGATGAATAGTAAGATTTATATTCCATATTTTCATAAACTCGACTTCTTTTAACATTTATAGATTTTTAGCGTTACCATTTTCTCATAGAGTTATACAGGTCATTTTAAATAGTTGTACACATTGGTTTAAGTGTATATATGATGATTATATAATCTTGAGATGATAATCTTTATGCCGTTTGCAGAATTAGAAAGTTGCGAAGGTGGTGGAGAGTGTTTAGGCACACAAGGAGTTTTGAGAGTGAGCATGGGATGTTTCGTATCCTTTTCCTATAAATTATTACTTTATTTTAAACACATGCAAGGAAACAATATATAATTTGCATTTTTTTTGAAAGATTTTTGAAAATCCTTAATAATATACAAGATATTCTATTTTATAATGTTTCTTTCAACCAGTGGCACCACAAAGTTACATGATCGAAAAGAATTGTGGCATTCTAGTTGGTGGTCTGTCAAAATCCTTCTCATGATCACACTAATCGTGCTACCCTTCTTTCTACCTACAGAATTGATTCTTATATATGGTTAGTATTCTTTTGCTATATAATTCTTTATGTTAATGTTTAAGATTATTTAAATATCTATCATTCTTTTCAAATAAACAGGCCATAATAGTCAATTTCCGACTGTTAATTCAATACAACTTATTTTACCCACATATTATCAGATAAGTAGATAGGATTAGCAATCCTATACATCCTCAAAAAGTTATTAGTGTATAAAAAACCCATATATGATATACCTACTAAAATCTTGATCACATATGTGGCCTGATACATTCTTTTTTTTTTTTTTTTTGGCAGGGTCCATTGCGCATTTTGGTGCAGGGTAACTAAATTTTCTAACCTTATATCTTTATTTCTATACTCCCTTTATACCACCTTAAAGAAATCTTAATGATCACGGTTATGACATGTTGCAGGTTATTTTTGCTAATTCAACTAATCAGCATGATCAGCTTCATTACATGGTTGAATGATTGTTATTTATCCGGAAAATTTGCTGAGAGATGGTAATGCTTTTCCGTAAAATTTAATTATTAAATAAAAGGCAAACCACCCGAAATAGAAATTGAACTTTATCTTTTTCCATATTTGAACAGTCAACGTTAAATTAGAGACAAAATGGAAATAAACTTATTTTTCAAACTTTAAAGTTGATTAATCCCGAGAATAAGTCTTCATGAACCGGATTCATGGTTACTTGATGGTGTTTTGCTCCATTAAAGATCTGGAAACATGTTGGCTCATTTATCATGATTTTAATGGTGTTTTGTTCTACAGCCGTACCCATTTCATGCTGCTTGCAATTGCTGCATATGTTGTGTGCATACTGGGGATCATTTTGATGTATATTTGGTACACGCCTCAACTGACTTGCCTGCCTAATATTTTCTTCATTACATGGACACTTTTCCTCCTCCAACTTATGACAAGTGTCTCTCTTCACCCAAAAGTAAGTTCAACCATCAAACTCTTATGTTTAATCAATTTTTTGTCAAATTAATCATTATTTTTTTGGAAACAGGTTAATGCGGGCTTCCTGGGTCCAGGTTTTATGGGACTCTATGTCGTATTCCTATGCTGGTCAGCCATTAGAAGGTACAATTTTTATTCTTTAGTATTGGATAGAGGCAGTGTATTTGATATATTTACTTATTAGTAACGGGTCTATTCGGGTTATATTTTACTTTATCTTTAGTGGGTACGATAGGAAAAAAGTAATTTACATTTTATGTTCATATAGTATGTCAAAAGTTATAAATTTTTCTCTCTAAAGTGACTTAATAGTCTAATTTCAAGAGCACATAGCTATGATGAAATGAAGAATTTGGTTTGAAATTAAATAAATGTTCAAGAACAAGTAAAGAGGTTGAAGAAGAAGATAAAAACAGTAAAAGCATACACGATTTCGCCTATTATGTCACATCAGGATGATTTTAGTAACTTTTCACAACCTAAAAGTCCAATTACTCTACAACTTTAGCTAAAAAAGAAACTGCTCAACCTCACTCAGCAGTACCAAAGGTATTTTAATTGTATTCAAATACATTTTTATTAGAAGCATTGAAATAATATACTTTTAATTATTATATTTCATAATTTAATTATTAAATGAACCTAACCTTGAGCCGTTTCGACACCTACCAAAACCATTTTGACCACTTATCCCAACCTGTTCATTTTAGCACCTTTATTGTTAGATCTTGGTTTACAGCATCATAGCCTATGCTTCAAACTTAACCATATACCATATCTGTGTGCTTACAGTGAACCACCAGATGACAAATGTTTTAGGAAATCTGGAGCCTCAAGAGACTGGCTAACAATCATAGTAAGCTTCCAACTTGTAATACATTTAAAAGTTTACATTTCAAGAAACCTTTAAAATCACACACATTGACTGTAAATTTACAACAACAATGGTGATTAAGTTATTAATGATGCACCTCTTATCGTTACAGAGCTTTATTATTGCCCTACTTGCCATGGTGATTGCCACATTTTCAACAGGAATTGATTCTAAATGCTTTCAGGTAAGCCTCGCAAAACTGGTGAGTCAGGTCTGGTCGAGTAATTGGTCAAAACGGGTTTAGATCAAAACAAGCCGTTTTAACTATTAAATAAAAACACATTTTAACATTTGTTCTAAAGGATTGTTAGATATTATCCATGGATGATATCAAAAAATATATCTGAGAATTATAATATGTGCAGTCGCGAAGGGATGAGAAAGAGGATGAAGATGATGTTCCTTACGGTTTTGGATTCTTCCATTTGGTTTTTGCCTCTGGAGTCATGTACTTTGCAATGCTATTAATTGGTTGGAATTCTCATCACACCATGAAAAAGTAAGTCATCATATTTCATTATATTTGATCCTGCACAAGAATATTCAAATGTTAATTTACCTAATCATAAATGTCGGGCTTCTCAGGTGGACTATTGATGTTGGTTGGACCAGTACTTGGGTTAGAATAGTAAATGAGTGGCTGGCAGTCTGTGTATATTGTAAGTATTAGTTCCTTATGAAATATCAATTGGACTTTCACTTTTGGAACATCATATTTGGTTTATAATGAAAAGGTTTGCCTCTCAAGTTACTTTTGAAAATTTATAAGTACATTGCATACCATTTTAGATATAAGAAACCTTTGAGAATATAAAAGTCAGACTTACAAACTTTTAATTGTATTTTGGGAATAATCCGGAGACGTTATGCGCTTTAACACGCACCTTGTGACATCTTAGACTATTCCTATATGCAAAAAAAACCATTGTTCATGCGTATATGCGAAAGTAGAACGCTACTACATAAATGAGCAATATATAACATAAATGACAATAAAACATTTTTATTTATATTTCATTAAGTTGACAGGTTAACTTGTCAACCAATGATCTATGCTTTTAAAGGGATCATTATTATTTCACATCTTTTTAGTTATTCTGACTTGTGTTTTTGGTAGTGTGGATGCTGCTAGCACCAATCGTGTGGAGAAGTAGACCGGCGGAGGAGCCCAAATAACAAACTCGAAGAAAGCAATCTTCACCGTGTATCCTAACATAATACATACAATCAAAAGATATAGAAACTGAAGAAATTGACAGACCAAAGAATTTCACACAAGAAAGAATAAGAGATGACACCCATGGAGTCTATAGTGAAATACTTGCTTACATGCTCTCACTAACTTCTTATAAAAAAACTGTGAAAGAAGTAAGCAAAGGAATGGCAATTGTTGAAAGCCAACTTGCTTTTGATCTTCATTTCATATGCAAAAGTCGAAAACTCTAAAACTGAAGATGTTGGTATAGTCCCAAAGAATATTGGGTCTCTTACATATTTTTGTTAGTATATACTCAAATTGTCAAAAAAGGTAACCAAAGATCCTGAATTTAGGGAACAAGAACTGTATCTTATATATAAATAGAATAAAAGTTTAATCTTTGTTCCTCTCATTGTCAAATTTGGTAGAAATTTTGCATATCTAACGTTACAACGATAATAAATGAGGATATGTTATTGTGGCAACGTCCTAGAATGAACCGTTTGAAGATCATGATATTAACATTTGTGCATTATAAACAATGTGTTCATAAATATCCAAAATATTAGCATACACTTACTTGTACTTTCATGTATTTTAAATGTTAAATGTTCAAATCTAAAGATGTCAATCATGTCGTATTGATGGGTTGGTAGGTGTGGAATTGATAGTCCATTCATTGAACCCAAACGCAATTGCTTAGAATCGTGTAACCCTAACACGACTTGTTTAACCATTGTAAACAGGTTAAAGGATAGTAATTAATGTGTGAAACAAGTTCACAAGTCCTAATTACTTTCGTGTTGTGTCAAGAATTGTCACCCATATTTAAATCTACTTTCGATGTTTAGCAATCACCAAACCAACCAGGAAACGCAGCTATGCATAGGTAAAAACCAAGCTTTATTACTCAACACAATATATTTATTTAGATGTTATAAACAGCACTAGCAATCTAGAGTTGCAAAATGGTGTCTTGTACAAGCGATACATGCTGTCAAAAAAGAAATAAAAAAGAATATATACAACTCTTTATATAAATCAAATTTAGATATGATACAAATTGCAAGGGGAGAGCATGCACCCAAACAGTCTTCAACTTCATAATTATAACATGAATCAAACATGGATCATGAAGCACCACCAGAAACTCAACCCCGATAAACACATATTTCCTATCAGAAGTCATATAAACTTACTCTACAAAAGGCGAAACAGTTTGATCCGATTCAACCAAATGGATTTCCTCCACCGGAAGAGAAACCAGAACCACTTTGTTGTTGACTTACATTAAAGGATCCAAAACCACTTGCTGCTTGTGGCCTGTAAACAGAATGCCACTTTATAACTTTGGATTACAAAAACCACTCTGGGAACATTTCGTTAAAGGGTTTATCACATGAAATGCAATCAGCTTTCATGTTTTTGTCATGGGCTAAAGTCATAGAATACCAATGTGCTTAAATTGGTGGTTTGTTTTGAAAATTATACAAAATAGTGTCCTGACCTCGGTGTGCCTTTAGTTTTAGATGTGCTTTTCGTCCTTGGGGTTTTATACTTTTATGCCTTCCTCTTCTTATATCTTGTATCATCTACTACTAATAGATTATACGGTAATACTTACTTTTTCGTGTATGTTTTATGTTTTCTCTATTTTGCTTAAAAATAAGAGTTTTTCCGACCAGGGGTCTCTTTGGGAGCAACCACTTTATCTCATGAATAACATGTAAGGTTTGCTCCTATCTCACCCTTCCTAGAACCTAATGTAGGAGTGGGATTTTGCTAAGTATGCTTGTTAGTTGTTTAGTGTCCCAACATGGTATCTATATATACTTTTTTGAGAAGTAGTTTGGTAACTAGTGGACACAGTAAAAGAGATGATGCGACAAGCCATCTCATAAAAATGGGCTAGTTTAGTGATTATACATTTATACCTTTATCTTTTTTTTTAATAAGGGCTTAGTATATGTTGCTATTCTGTGGCATTCAACCCTTTTTGCCTTGTATGTGATGAACCAACTTATTTAACCATTTCACTTAACAAGTTTTTATTTCATTAGGTTTAATGCAATTGACATGCTATAACTGGGAAAAACAGTCGTCAAATCACATCTTTTACCTGTTATAACAGGTTCAGAATGGATGCGACAACACCTTTTTCCTAGTTATAAAAGGTCAACTACATCAAATGGTAGCGAAATAAAAGTTTCTTGCATCAGATGGTAAAAAGAAAAAGCTCATTACATACAATAATGACAAAAACATGAAAGTGTTATAAACCCGTTTGCTTAAAGAGATGGATAAACCTTGGATATTACCTGTATGGAGGATGCATGTTGGGAGCCACTTGTCCCATAAATGGACCTAAACACAATCCAAGACGATGTCAAGCAATAAGACTAGAAAATTACAGTCTAGATTATGAGAAGTAAGAGAGAGAAAACTAGAGGTGGCATTTGGCAAAATGGACAAGCCGACAAATGGTTTAAAATGGGTAATCTTATCTACTTGTCAAAACAGGTATAGTTCGGTTAGCCAAAAACACTTTATGTTTATGAATACTTAATGCACCAAATATGATTACAAAAACTATTTCAATAATAATCTAAATTTATGTAAAAATGTGATTTAGGACTTACGAGTTTTTATGCATTAAAATTATACTTTGGAACTTTGACCTATTTCATTTTAAGATATCTTTTTTGTTTTACATATTTGACATGTTAAAGATTTAACATAACTAGAATAGACATCTTTTAAGTTTTACATGTTAGTTATGTTAAAGAGCTAACATGACTAGAATCGACCACCTCCTAACAAAATGGCTTGAAATTGCCACCACTAGAAAATAAAAAAGAAAGGAACATTACCAGAAGGCATTGCTGCTCCATATGATAATGGATGGGATGACTGAGGCGGCATCCATGGTGACGAAGGAGGACCAAGGCTTGAGGTACGTTGTAGGGTTGACGTTGATGGTAATGGATTAGATGACTGGGTTGGCATCCATGATGGTGATAGAGTACCGAGGCTCGAGGTACGGTGTATGCTTGCTTGAGGTATCATGTTTGGTAAAGCCCCTTGTAGAGATACCATAGAAGGAAACTACAACACAAGATAAAATAATTAATTATGCTATAAAACTTTTTTCTAGGCAAAACACAAATTTTATTAAAAACAAACGAACACAAAGGATTTACGTGATTCATTTGATTGATGTGAGCAACCTAGTCCACACACAAGTAAGAGATCTCTTATCCTTATTGGCTTATTCTCTTTTGTTTCGAACTAATGTATATGGAAGCCTATCAAAGAAAATTTATAATGGTAGACCCTAGCTACAAATGGCTGAGCCGAATACTAAGGAATGGAAAGGGTCATGAATTCATTTGGATAACCAAACAACTCCAAGTAACACTTTAACATAATACTTGTAGGCCAGGGCTAGATCTAGAGGACCAGACCACATCCTGGTTTCTACTTGGTAATCATAAAAAGGGGCAAATTGTCTGACAATTAACATCATCGTTGTGTTCAATTTTCGTATTTATTTTAGAATAATGGCAATTTACTTCCGATCTTCCATCATGGGCAACATAAATTAATTATTGTATTACGATGTCTACAGCATGTTGCTCTTTTCTAAAAAGATGGAACTACGTTGCATGAAATAAAAAATCAGAAGTGGTAAAGTTCCCAAAATTATTTTGGTGCCCTAATAATAATGTTGGGCATTAGTTTTAGTCATAACCCGAATAGTTCTGCTGGTCAATTAGGTATTTGGATAAGCTCTAAGCAGATTGAAAGGAAATGCAGTTCCCATCTAGATAACCGCTTTTATTAGATTTTCAACTACAAAATATCAAAGAGAAACAACATAGGCATTGCTAATGGCTAAAAATGGTACGAAAACCAATGTGACAATTGAGATTATTATCCTTATAGCAACTAGCTGTTCTGAACAATTGAGTTGCATACTCTTTAATGGGCTTAGTCAAGCGGCATACATGTTCCTGAACTGTTTACTTACTTCCTTTATTACTAGGTCATCAAACTGTTTATACACACACGAACATCTTTTATTACTAATTCTCACCCAGGTGATCGATAACCAAACAAAAGAAAGAGTTAATTAAGTAGGTGTACCGCTGTAGCTTGAGCTGGAGATGATTCATTGACAACAAATGGATTTGAAGGTTTTGTTGGCTGCAGGTAAACTGGTGGCATGGGCTGTGATAACAGAAAATAATTAAATCAGCAACATCTCAAATGTGAAACAGAACCAGGGGCCTAATAGGCGTCTATGATTTTAGGGCAGGATTCTTCATACCATTGGAATATTATATTGCATGTTGTATCCCATGCCATATTGTGGAGCAGGAAACCAGCCGGGACCCGGAGCAGCAAAAGACGAATAATTGGAAGAAAATAAATCCTGCACACATAACATGAATTCTATAAGAATGAAGAATATGTATAAAGAATATGGTGGGTGAAATCAGTTTTGTGCTTAGTGCGAATTTTAAATGCAAATAAGCACATTTTGAGAGTTCATATGATAAAAAGCGATTATTTTAGGGTGAAATGAGTCGTGTTCAATTACAATTTGAGAGTGCCCAATTCAACTGATTATTATTGGTTGATTGAAGATTACAAGTCTGGCTTGACGATGAATTAAGTTGTTTTTCAGTAACCTGATTATCTGCATAAGCTATTTAAATTAGGAAATCTCAAACACCCCCTACACATGAAGAACAAACACAAACATGATATAAATTATAAGAGGTTTGAGTGGGTCAGGTGGGTTGGGTAACAAGTCAAAATGGGTAATTTAAGCGCGGTCTTGGGTTAGCTTGCTCGCAAACACTTCTTTGGCCCATTTCCTTTTTGTAACTTTATAAATAATTAACATGTGCAATATGAGTAGAAAAGTTACGTCATTACAATAATGATCTGGCCTTTTTAATGAAGCAATTTAGGATGTTTTAACCTAATTGGTTAGACCCCTGTAAGATAAAAACATAAGCCAAATTGACCTATTTGTACCTACAAAATAATAAATATATGGCCAAAAATTGCTATCTCTACACAAGAAATATGTAGCCAAAATAATAAACACCATTACCGCTGGTAATTCTTTTTTAGTTGTTGGTTTAACATCAACCCCATGTGTAACTTGAGACTGCGCACCTTGAGAGCTTGAAAGCACTTGAGCATTATTATTCCCACTAAGTGAATGATTCCATTGCTGCAGAAAGTTGAACGAAATACAAAATGGTAAAAGCCTGCGATTGAGACCTAATACAAGTAAATGGGCAGGAGAGTAATAAAAACTGAAGAAGGCCGCACCTGGTTGTTTTGAGATCCATCAACAGCCTGATTAAATGATGGGGCAAAAGCCTGATTCTGTTGAGGATGCACATTTTGCCACTGACCAGATGCATTAGACCCAGGAACAACCATCGAATGGCTTATTGGCATGGAAACTGACAATTGTGTGTTTCCAGATGGTCCAACTGACGGAGGAGCATTGGATGTTGTAACTGATAGTTCAGAAAGTACATCCAGCATGTTGGTAGTTGAAGGAGTATGAATTGGTTTTATTTCTTGAAATGAACCAAAATTAGCCCAATTATTATTTGGAGATGTTGGCTGAGTGACAAATGGAGCAGTTTGCTGTGTTTGTGGCACTTGAGCGGTTGAGGGAGGTTCAGGAACAGCATCAAAATCGATTAACGAACTTTCTGTTTTAAGTTCAGTCGGATTTCCACTAGATGATCCCAAGCTACTAGAAGATGCAGTTCTCTGCAATCAGAAACAATTTCAGCGTACAATACTTCCCACCAAACCTAAGGGTACACACTTTACATATAGTGTTACAAATAGCATAAGAACTCTAGCCTAAATAAATAGGACTCTTGTACTTGTATCCCTATTCAATAACAATATTCCTTTGTATCTACCATTTGAGGTTTATTAACAATTCAAGTTATCTGGGAAGATGGAAATACAAAGTGCACATAAATAAAAAATATTAATACGTTTATTAACATAACCTTCAGAAATTTAAGACGCAAATGGCACTAGACTAGGAGAGCTATCCACATATACAAATAACAAAAACAAGGTGGTCAGGGAATCTATTACAATGGTAATAAACTGTTTTGCAACCAAAGGATTCCATACTTCGCAAGTGTAAATGCTTTTGAACTTGATTTGCAAGCATTGGTACATGACTAGAACATGGTGACCATGAGATGCATTCAAACAACTTTAAGGGAGGATTTTTATGCCTTAAAAAGACATAGTCATACACACTATCACATTTACAATATTTGTTATCAAGTTTTTTACAAGAATAAATATTAAAAATATACTAATGAATTTCAATTACACCTTAAGAAGGTAAAGATATAACAATAAACAAAACCAACATTTTGAGCCAAGCATATTGGCATATTGCTTATTCTGATTATATGAAAGAAATCAAAATAAGTTCCTTGTAAATTGCATTAGCTTATTCTTAGTAAGGGGACTGTTTGGAATTGCTTATTTTGAAAAAAAACTTATCTACTTGTGTTGTCTAAAAGCATATAAGTACTATTAAGCGTTTGGATGAATAAAGTTGTTATGCGTACCTGCTTCTTTCAAGGTGAAATAAGGTGTTTTTAAGAAGGAGTGTGAGATTGCTTATTTCAAACTAACTATTCTTGGTGGATCCTTAAGGTGAAATAAGCTGTTTATAGATAAGTTGATTATCTGTTTCTGCTTAAAACCATAAATACTAGCCGTTTAAATGAGCAATCCCAATCACTCCCTAAGGCAACACAATTACCTTATGAAGGAAGAGGCTGACCTGTGTACGCAATGAACCGTCTGATGGCCTGGATCCATTTGATTTTGGAGGTTCAATAATCCGAATAGGAGATGCTTTATCTCCGAGTATATCCCTAACGGGTCTTATTATAGGGGGACTAGATATATTTGGATCTTTTTGGTGATCAAGAGATTTACCTTCAACCTTAAAACCTCCATTAGACAATTTTTCATCTTCAGAATTCCTTCCTTCCCTAAAAGGAGGGCTTCTAGAACCTCCTTGAAACGAGTCTTCTGCTCCCCGCTGTTTAAATATGCAAATGAATTCAGATAGAAGAAGCATAATGCTCCTAACAAGAAAACCAGCATGATACATTATCACTTCTATATCTGTTTTGTGTCTTTAAAGGGTGTATTAATGATCTTTTAAGATAAAACATCTGTGTACAATACATACCCTCAAGCTTTTGTGCATATACATAAACACACCTTCTTTACTCTTGGCTGCACACAGTTTGTGTAATGCTAATAGCATATATGATTTCTCCATTTTAAAGTTAAATTGTATAAAATAGCAATATCCTTTTTCAAAATAGTCCAATTTGCTATTCTATGGAATTTTCCCTTTCTAAAAAGTTGCTGTTCTGTGGAATTTACCCTTTTTAAAGAGGGAAAAACTGTAATAGAAAGGTAATCCCAAATTTGACAATATGGGGTACGAGTAATCATCAATCTTGTCAAAGAAGTGAAAGTTCAATTTTAAAAAATATAGTGAAATTTAAAAAAGAAAAATATAGTGAAACTTCCACTCCTTTTGCTGAGAGAGAAAATTACTCATACCCCACACACTCAAATTTGGATTGCAGTTACCTTTCTTGGCAGTTTCTATTTTTTTAATGTTAAGCAATAGTACCATCTTCACTCCTGGAGACTTGTCAAAGTTCTTCTCATTAGAATATCTTCTATCCACATAGACATGTTTAATGAAGTCCCGAAGCCTCTCAACATTACTGTCATGTGGATTAAATTCAGAATTGCAGCTATTATCAGAAGGAATTATCAGACGCATTACATTACATTATTACACACCTACTGTCTGGCAAAGATTGGCGTTGAGGATCCCATTCTTTGAAATAAATTTCCTTGGCACTCTGATATTGCAATCAGAAGGAGTCAAATTTAGAAGACTGACTTCTATATAACATCATGTTGTGAAAGATTTTATCTGTGTGCAGATAATGCAATAATATTACCGCATTTCCACCTCCTTGAAGAGCACTAACTTCCTGTGAAGTAAATTTGGCCATTGAAACTGATTTTACCCTGTGAGTGAACTCTCGACTGCAGAAAATGTGCATGCATAGATCAATATAGAAGCTCACATAAATGAGTTATTTTAAACAACGTTCTGAACATACCAGCTGCTATTTCACATAAATGCACTTAGGGTCTACAAAAAGACTGTAAGCACTTACTGTATTCCGCTACAAGTAGTGCAAACAAATGTCCAGAAGTTTGTGCATACATATTGAGGACCCTGTTTAGTTAAAAACATGAGCTATAGTAGAAAATAATATCCCAAGTATACAGTTAAGGTATAACAGTGAAATAATGGGAAGATTTCTAGTTACATGTAACACCTTAAATACCAAAATTCATAAAAGATAGGTATCACAGATATTAATAAGTGGCTGAAGTAAAATACCTCATCCCTTTCTCTTGAAAAACATAAAACTTGTAAGATAGAGCAAAACTGCCTTTGATTATACTACATGTAATAATAACATTATGTTCCCAATTCTAACCTTATTGTTACTAAAAACTAAAAGTAGATTATTGGAGTAGATTAACATAATAAACTATCAAGCAAATATAGTAAATGTTCCAACTAGAGAGTAGAGTAGTATACTAAACTATTAACAGAAACAACAAACATCACAAAAACCAATTGCAAGAGTAGAAACAACGGTGCAGTACAAAACTCAGTAGATATGCCAAAAATAAATAAATAAAAAAAACAAGTAAAAAAATTACCAAACTGTTGCAGTTGATACACCTCCGATTCTCTGGAAGCTTAAGCAGATTCCTTATGGCCTTCTCGTTTCTCTCTTCCTCTTTCAACCGACTCATCATATCTTAACTCCAATCCAAGCCCTAACTTCTAAAAAAACATCAAATCAACAACCAAATCGTGCATACATACATACATACATACAGCAAATCAGCAAATCATCAACGATCAAAAAACGCAATTCCTTCAACAACGAACTAACACAAAACTAGCGATTAGCGAATTTCAACAAAGCGGCTAATACGTATAAAAACTTTATCTAGAACACCGTATGAGTCGATCAAACCATAAATCAGAAGGTCAATTTTCATAAACAACAGATCTAAGCACATCGGACGCATATACAATCTGATCACATGCTACTATAGTGAAAAACACGCAGATATACGAGTACATATAAAGAAGAGAGTGTAGAAACTGACCTTTGATCGTAGGATTTCGAGGGAAAATTGAGAAATCGTTAGCTATTTGAGTTGTACAGGTAGAGAGAGAAAGAGTTAGAGAAAGGGGAAGAATAGATAGGGTGTGTGCAGACACACAGGACTTTTGGAAGAGTCTAAAATGCGGGGCTGAAAATAGAGTGCAACTTTTGACGGTCTTTGTGGGGTCGCTGCCAATGACTTTAATGCACATGATCATGACTGCACTCATCAAATTTTTATACAAAATAATTAATATATTTTTACCAACAAACACACCGTCGGTTTTAAAATCATAAGAATTATATTTTATAGGATTTTAACTTATAATTTTTGTTAGACATATTATTAACTGGTATTTGCAAATGTGGTGCTAGCCCATTTGGTAGAGGTTTTGCTTTTTAAAAAAGAGGTTCTGGGTTCAAACCCAGACATGATGTAATATGGAGTAATTTAGGAGTATAAATAGGATAGATTTGTCGTTCAAAAATAATAATAATAATAATAATAATAATAATAACAACAACTGGTGTATTTTATTAGATTTAAACTTATAAATAAATTTTGTTTAAAGAATATGCAGTTTTCTCAACAGATACCTTTAAGTACGAGAATAAATAATATTTGATTTTTAGTAAAAAATACATAATTTTTGTTTAGAAAAGTTGCCTCCTTTTAAACCTCTATTTATTGACGTTTTAAACCACATTTAAAAAAGTGCCGTTGTTTTAACTCTTGTTTAGAAAGTTTCCACTAATCAAATCCTATTTTAAGATTATATCACTTTTTATCCACGTTTAAAAAAATCAACTTTTTAAACCCCCGTTTAACAGGTGGAGGACTAAACATTTTGTGTTTAAAAAGTTAAGTTACTTGAAAATAATAATTGATGTTTTGTTAATTGGTTTATCAGTATATTCGTAAAAAATCAATCAACCAATAAATGTAGAGGACAAATTTAATAGTCTATTGCTTTGATGTTCAACGATTAGTATGGTTCAAAAAAAAGATTATGGGTTTATTTGAGTCCGATGTATCAGCTCGTAATTTTAATACAAACATTGTGGTTTCTAGTTTTACCGATTATAATAGCTAGTGTTATTCACTTAAGAAATTGTAATAAAATATCTTTAAAAATGTCTAGTTTTAGTTTTGATAAATGTCATTTTGTTATTATTTATGAAAAAAGAGTTATTGTTGTAAAAGTATGGTTTTTGTAAATATATATTTATTATTAAATACGTATAAACATTAAAAATAATAAAAAGTTATAGCTTAACTTGTCCGTACGGACCCATGCCAACTTGCCATTTCTCTTTAGCCTAACTTTTAGAAAAACTATAATATTGTATTATTATTGTTTAAAAGGTGTAGAACAACCCTTGTCATCAATGGAGATGATTTCTTCGTGTATTGGGTTTCTTTTTGTTGTCCACATTTTTTAATTTTTAGCTGTTGAATAAAAGCTTTTTAGTTATTGAACAAGTCATTTAGAGAGGAGGTTGTGAAGCTTTCTTGTAGTCTTAGTATCTTTATTATTCACTAATAAATATATGTCACATCAGAAGTACTCTCATATATTCTCACATGCCCTAAGTGGTGTGGATGGAGCTTTCATGTACCCTCGCTACTAAAAATAAATTTATTGAAAAAACATAAAAATATGAATTTCATTGAAATTAAAGAAAAGTACATCATTTAAACGTTTTTCCCTTTTCATCATCTTTAATCACATCACGCAATTCATCACAATTATATAAATATAATCTAAATTACAATGATAACCTTATTTCTCTGTTTCAAACCCAAAAGTCTCAAATATTTACTTTTATTTTACTTTAAATTATTATTTTAGAAATCTAAAAATCTGGTTACATTAATACAATTTATCATTTTCTTAAAACAAAACTCATCCTGATAGTCACTTACAAAGGTTGTTAAGTAGGCTTAGTGTGTTCGCGGATTGATAACCAGTTCTTACCAACACTATATTATCACGTGATAGGTACACTTGCATTTTGTATGTGTTGTTTAGTATAAGTAAAAATCATTTAAAACTAAATTTGTTTACTATATTGGTGATATGCTTTTGTTGAGTGAGACTATTGTTTGCTTTTGATGGTTCCACATTATGTCGGTGATAACGGACTAGTGTTCCTATGAGACTCTTCGATCTAGTTATTCAGCGGTTGTGATGATACAGTGAGAATGGTATATGTTGCTCTGGCTTAGCTATCATTTTTAGCATTCAATCACAACTGGCCATCGGTTCTGAGCCGCCCTCTGTGGCCTAAGCCTGATTCTTGGTCTACTTTGAGTCCTGTCCTAGACATTTGATTAGAGATGTGATGTTGTTTGATGAAACTGTTCTGTACTTTTGATATTTTGATTATCTTGAAAGGTCCAATTTCGATGATAATGAACATCTATTCATTTGAGAATGTTTGCCTACAAACATTGTCACTAAGAATATCATCAATTCTTTTTGTTTCTTGAATTGGTGTTTGATTATTCAACGGGTGTGATATTAATATAAAAAACACAGTGTAAGTTGCATTGGCCAAAAAACATAGTATTTGATTATGGACATGATGGTGAAAATGCAATTTTTAAACTACTTCTGTTTGTGTGAGCCTAGGTTTACCATGTCCTTCAGACAAGCAACGCGGGGGATAAACGCTAGTTCGATATAAAACATAAACTTCTCAAAAGATTTGGAATTTAAAGTAAACTTAAACTATTACATGAATTAGATTTGCAATCCATGAATGACCAAAAGTTTATCATTATCAACCAATCTTAGCCTTATCGCCCTTCATATTGAGAATCCCCTATCGAGGGGGGAGTGTTCAAAACCAGCCACCTCCACCACCACCTACCGAAAGGAAAGGGGGAGGGGGGTTGACGAATGGTGGTAGACGCGACTGGGTGGTAGTGTCAATGAAGACAAGAGCAGCAAGGTGGCTAGTAGCATTTGATGCAATGACAATAGGTGTTCAACTATTTAAATTACATTTGTTGAATTCATTCACAATTTAAAAGGAATCCTAAAAACCTAAAAGAGATTGGAAAGAAATAATTCAGGTCTTGACTCTTTTCTCATGCTAAGAATGGCATTCTCTTTCCAAACAGTAACAAAATTATGCAACCCAAAAACATTCACATTCCAATTCCATTATAGTCTACAAAACAAACTAACTAAACGCATCCTAAGTCTATTCTTGAACTAAACAAATTCCATCAACGAAGGCCATTAAGAACGAAATCGAATTCAGATTCTTAAACCAAACTCCATATTATTCTACTTTAAACCAAATCACCATGTAAACCCTAATAATATCCACATAACAAACAATCAATCCAAAGCAAAATTCAGTTAAGAAACTAACTCTCAAACGCCCATGGATGTTCATCACGAACTGCTTGTTCTTCCTCCGGTGTAAAATCATTAGTAATGTTGAAAATCCGTCGCACCTCCTCCACCGTCTTATCCTTGATCACATCCGCCACTCGTTGACAAATCACATTCAACAATTCACCATTATTAGCATCATAAGCATACTTAACAAGCTCCAGCAACGTCCCCGTGCCGATCTCTTGACGTTCAATAAAACTCCTCAAATCGTTCATCGCCGCCGTACGGACTTCCTCATCGGACGATCGGTTTCGCCGGAGGAAATCGTTCACCGCTGCTTCGGTTTCCGAATCGACGTTGGGGATACGGATCACGTGATCATCCGATGCATGTTCGTCGAAGGATTGATCTGA
This sequence comes from Flaveria robusta, assembly GCA_025506415.1. NCBI lineage: Eukaryota > Viridiplantae > Streptophyta > Magnoliopsida > Asterales > Asteraceae > Flaveria > Flaveria robusta. The sequence goes on from CM046462.1 coordinate 1,520,795, forward strand.
TTTGGAATCGGTGCCGTTGATCTCCGTGTTTTGGGGTTTGGAGTCGATGGCGGGAGTAGGGTTTTCATCAGATGATGATGAATGATCGTTGAACTTGAGGATGATGGATGATTGAGTTGTAGTGGTTTGTTCAAGAACAATTGTTTGTGACATTGTGAAGATTTAGGGTTTGTTGCAGGTGTAATGGAGATTGGGGACGATGAGTTTGTGAAGCACTGAAGCGAGTATGAATTAGGGTTACGTTGGGCTTTGGGGGTATTTATAGATGTGGCGTAAGCTTGTAGTATGGTGGATATGGAATCGTAACAAACTATGAAATATCTGTAAAATTAGTTATTATTCTTTATTATGAATCAAATATTATGATGATGATAATAATAATATTTAGATTCTGCATTGATTATGGTAAACTAATTTGTTTTTGGAAACTTATATTTAATGTTATAATTTATTTTAATAAAATATAGTATATTATATCAATATCAAACCGAAAAGATTAAACTCAATGCAAACAAGTAAACACGAGAAATCACTTATAAACTTGTAAAATTGTTACTGTTTTAAATCATACTCGAACATTATGCATTATAAAACTTATGTTCTTAAGAAATATATATAATTTTATAAGTTTAAAGGGGAACATGTGTGTAATTCTCTCTAATATTTTCATTTCGCATGTGTATATTTGCAAAAATGGATCATTATAATTAATTTTGATAAACATGATGTTAACTTTAGTAAAGTTTAAGGTAGCTTTGATATTAAGACATTTTTTAAATTTCATCATTAGCGATACTCACTTGCTTATTGGTTTAGAAATGCTGAATTTGCTGGAAAAGTTTATAGTTTACGAAGATAAAAAAATTATATTTGAACGCATATGTTTGTGTATGCGTATCCAATTGACTATGTACGTGACTATGCCACACGAAATGCACAATGCTGAAGACGTTGATGGCCATGTAGCGTTAAGAGCTTTTAGTGCTACTATAACCAATTCACACCATTAGGTGCCAACTCTTTCACCAAAATGAACATCAGTATCAATAAGGTTAGCCTGTTTTTACCAACTTTACAATCATACGAGTGTAATGTACAAATATTGTTATAAATATTACCTTGTATAGATAAAACTAAAGAGACCATTTACACCCATTGTAATATGGAAACAAGAACAAACTGAAATGAAAGCAAATCAAGTTCAAGACCCCTCTCGTCTAATGTATTGGCTGTGCTAAGTCATATATATACTCAAACGTAAAACTTGCCAAAATTTGCTCAAACATCAAATATTTATATTTTAAGATCTTTTCTATGGATTTTTAGAAGATAAAAAGAATTCATTTATTATAATTTCTGTATAAAGCTTAATAAACGACACTAGTTTGCAACTCTAGTACACATATTCTAATATCATTTCATAATTTAATATTTTTAATAAAAGTTGTATAACAAAACCGTAAATATTTGGGCGAAGTTACGTTAATATTGTTAATTTTTGACCCGGTAGTTTAAAAGTTTATATATATATTGAGTCATACCTCCCCTATTATTTAAAAATATTTACTTTCGCCCCACACCACTCGCTATAAACTTGTTTAAGCTCCGCCAAGACGTCACTGCATATATACATCATTTAAAAATCGATCAAAATTTGTTTAAAACCGAACCAAAGTTGGTGGTTGAAATTGGGCCTCTTGTTCTTTTGCATATTGCAATCAGGCCATCAGGGATTCAGGGACGATTGGACAAAGCTGAAGCGGGCCTATAGCTTTTACACTGGGCTTGGACAGAAACAGCCTCGCATAAATGGTGGCCCGATACGGTTTTTGGGCTATCATAATTCTCGTCATAGGCCCATTATTCTACGAGCCCATCTGGCTTCTTTTTCGTCGACCGAATTCAGCTTAGATTCCGGTCAAAATGAACCGGAAAAAGAAGCACCGGTGAACAGAACAAAGTATGTTTTTGAGCCCGAAGTTAGATAATAGATACTTGTTTCGTCAAAAATCCTTAGCTCAAATGGTTGAGTTGAAGTATACAAGATTTTATTAAAGGAGTAAAGATTTTGAATTCAAACCCCATCTATGATTAAAAAAAAAAAAAGGTTTCAAGTTGAGACAGGAGATTTTCTCTCACCTATGGTGACTTTTCTCCTAATTGTAGTCTTGGGTTGCGTGCTCAAGTTATGAAGATGATCGGTGAACCAACAGACTGTCAATGATAGATACTTGTTTGCATTTTATCAGGCGTTTTGAATTTCAATATGTTGTCATTTTTTCTATATTTTACCGACAAATCTAACATACTTCTAAACTAAAACTATTCTATCTTAATTTTGGATTTGAACCTACGACCTCCCATTTTAAGAGACAAGAGCCTCTATCAAGTGAGCTAGTTCCAGATTGACATTCTGATTTGCCTAGTTGTCGTCGTGTACAAATTTATCTATGGAATTATATTTGGAATGAATCATCGTTTACGAAATTGTCATTTCATACGTTATTGACTTGACTAGTGATCATAACGAATGCGCCCAATAGTGATAATATTTGCGGTTATTCTATCATATTGCTACTTTTAAAACGGAGAAGTCAAGGCCTACCAAGACCTTACTGAGAAATGAGATAAGGTAAAACGCAGCTTGAGATTAAAGACATTAATCAGTCTAAGCGAGATTGAGCCTAAGACTTGTGCTAGAGTCAGTTTGCTAAATAATTACCATCCAAGATCAATATTACTAAGCAGGTGAGATCTTCTTTATGTCAGGTGCTAAGAACATGTAAACTTCTTTTATCTGAATTTTGTCTCTTTTATGTTTCTTGTAACTAGTAATATTACTCTTTTATGATCTTAAGATCATGTGTTTAAGTCGTAGGAGAAAGTCTTATGCACAAAATGCAGGGTAAGATTGTGTATATCAGATTACAAAACGATTCGTCCCCTCCCTGCACTTTGCGCAAAATGAGAGCTAAGTCGAACATCAGATGCGTCTTTTTTTATGTTTCTTGCAACAAGTGGCCATCATGTGATTATCTCTATTATTCATTGTGAATTGTTGGCCATGTCAGAAGCGCATTATGTTTACATTCTTCACGTTCATGCATCCCATGGAGTTCTTTTAGTTTTTTGAATGGTCAAAGGGAACAAAGATTCAAACTCAGCCGCCTAGATTAATGAATACTATTTAAGCCAAGTAGTTATATACACAAGGGATGTCAGATTTATTCCATCGATTGTTAAGCTTTGTTCAATCGATGGTCATATTTGTTCACTCACTTGTCCAATTTGTTCGATCGATGGACAGATTTGTTCAATCAAATTTGAAACAACCAGACATACTGTAATCGACGATACAATTTGCTCAAATACTAGCTAGTTAGCTGCATAAGACATGCATTAGACCGCAATAACCGCATCACATAAACATTATAGAATTGTATCGCATAAACCGTAACAATGCGTCTCCATAAGCACAGACAAAATAAGATGGTATTCATTTTGATTATTTATTACTTTTTCGCTTAGTAGCCGTTAATCATCTATAATAAAGTAAATCCTATAATTGCAAACAAATGTAGTTACATTCATTGTAAAAATGGGGGACTCTCAGTAGAGAACCAAATTTAAGCAAAGATTCGTGAGAACCATATAATGTATTTGCACTTAGTGTTTGAAAGATATAATAAGAATTAGACATAGAGCAAGATAAACAGTTACAAAACTGCCTTATGTATCAAACTTAAAAAAAATACGTGTGTTTATGTGGCTCCTATGATTTTATACTAAAAATTGGTGATGCATTACAAGATTTTGTATATAAAACTGTGAAGCAGATGGAAACATATGTTTGTTAGGTGTTTGTGCTAATGCCAGCAAATATATCTAGCATGCCACAGATGAACAAAGACTCCATGCCTAACAACAAAGAGAGATCCAATCCAGTAAGGAGGTAGGGTACCCTGGTCATAGGGTAAGGTGCTCAAATATGAAAGATAAGTATCAATACAATGGATGTAACTAGTTTGTTATAATAAAAAAATTATGAAGACAACTTTTATAAAATAATCAATCTTGTAGTTATGGTCACCCTTAATAAATATATTGTTGATGGTGAGTTACTTTTTTCATTGTTGTTGGATTTTGCATCAAGTATGCTCGAACTCAACCCGCCCGTTGGACTAGAAGATTAATGCTTCACTAGTTACAATCCGGTTGATGATACAAGCTATCAGTGTTAAAGCCCATTGCGGGTATAGCTACTACAAGCCGGGATATTTGAGAACTTATCTAAGTTAAAAGCTAGGTAAGAAAATGTTTATTGAAGCCAAACCAACGAAGCGTTCAAATGATTGAAAGAGTATTTGAATGTCAAAATTGACCCTTAAATATGTTAGACTTATAATGGTGTAGATTTAAAAGTAAGATTAGATGGGGATATGTAGTTATTGTTCTAAAAGGAGTACGTTTGACTTTGTATGTAGCAGAGAGAAAATATTGAAGTCAAGAGTCAAGTTCTTGTGTGGTGATATCAGAAGGAAATGTTGTTATAAAAGAAATGTCACTGGTCTAATTAATAGTATGAATTATTATTAACTAATAAGTAGTAGTTTGGGTTATTAAAATCAAATATTTCTAAATTTAAGTTATTCTTAAAAATAATAAAGGACTTGGTTATTTAGACACTCATTTAGGTTGTTAAGGGTTAGAGTTCTACTGTTCATTATTCGTTCTTGTGTTTCTCTACTAGATGTCATTAAATTAATCTAGTTCGTAGAGTTGCTAAAGAACCCGATCATTATATTGTGATTTTCTTTTTTTTTTTCGGAGTTGTATTCAATGATTGGTTTCCCGCGGCTTCTCTATTTTCTACGGAATCACGAGGGGGGGGGGGGAGGGTTCCCGGTCACCTTCTCTTCTCTTCTTTGTTTTTCTCACAACCTGATGAATATTCACAGGGTGTCTCCCCTTGCAGGACCGTTTGAAGGGTGAGCAACTCAGTTTTTCACAATGAATAGAGACTTAGAACACGTAACAGATCAAATAGGAAACTAGCAGGTTAAGATGATACTAGAATAACACAAGTAAACAAGAGACAGAAAGCTTAAGAACAAGATAATTGGTTTTCAAGAAAGATGTATATTGCTCTCAAGTTCTATTACAAGTGTTACAAAGCATGCATATAAAATACAAGAACCTGTGATACTTTATACTACCTCCTACAGCCGGTCATACTTTGAAAGCCAGCTGGAATCACTAATCTAGACAACAAGATCAATGAAAAGTCAAAAGACAGATTGCCTTTTGACATGTGACTATGACATGCCATAGCTCACATCCTTTTGTAATACAAAAAGGATAAAAGTACATAAAGCAGAAAGTTACAGACTAAAGACCTTAATCTACAGCTTCCTAAAGCATGGATCTTTTCACTAACTTGTGTAAAGTTGGTGAGCCTGCAGAGTGGCAGCGGAAAGTTGGTCAGTTTTTCTGAAAAGTTGTTGATCACAGAGAGCATGTCTTCTCTGTCTTCGGAAGAAATCAGTCTTCTAACTTTGAGGCTTCGGAAGACTTTGTCTTCTAAGCTTCAGAAGACTTCATCTTTGGCTTCGGAAGAATTGGTCTTTTAGCTTCGGAAGATTTTACACTTGTGTAATTTTCTTGTAAAGTGTAAAACTTCCGAAGTAACTTCTACCATGCACAAGGTGCATACATGCAGGAGATACCCTGACTGTTTTGAGTGCATCAGCCTCTTGTATAATCCTTACACCCCTCTATAGCCACACATCATCACCCCCACCGTCAATCACCACCCTCCGCACCTCATCTCCCTGTTTCTTCCCCACTCTCCCCACCGGGACGACTCCAAGCTACCTTAACACACCCTCCACTCTCCATCTCTTTTTAAATATATGTATAATAATAATTAAACAAAATACAAAATCAATAATTCTAATGTTGAAATAAAACGATAAAAGTTAGAGTAAATAAACAAATGCAGCCTTGCCCTTTGACATCACATGGAGTACAAATTTATAGGCATCAAACATAAGTGGACGTAGGTTCCTTTATTTTGTCTGGTCAATAATCTCATCGTTACTGACACAGAATTCAGTTGGAATTGACAATTATTACCTAATTTGCAAGAAACATCACACATCTACCCTTCTATTCTCTCGCCACCTTTATCTTCACAAAAAGGTAATAACTTCACTTTCAATAGGGAAGGGTTTCATCATACTCTAAACCCACTCATTGAATAACATATCTATTATTGTCACTTTGGCATGGATTTTCTATCGTGTTGAATCTTTTTAACACGACACGAAACTAATTTCATAATTATGCGTGTAGATTGTAGACGGTATTATGTTTTTAGGCGAGTTAGATGTTCAACTTAATAAATGCAGCGCATACGATTGCTAGCATCAAGTTGAGTTATCTTGGGAGCTACTTGAATTGTAGCTAGAGTAGTATTTTGACTTTATAGTTTTGGGTTGGAATGAAATCAACTTTGAGATAAAATAGGAAACGAACACTAAATAATAAGTTACTACCTTATGTGAAACTTGAAGAGATATTGTTAGATGGTCGTATATTCTATGTGATGATTTTAGAAATATTATGTATACTTGGCTTACATAATATGTGCCTAAGATATTAAGTATTTGAAATAAAATTGATATAATTTTTCATGTCACAGTGTAATTATACATAAAAGTAAGTTAAAACATTTTAACCAAAAACATCCACCGTTTCCCTTTAGAGGAAAATAGTTATAACTATCAGCAATAACAATTATGTGTTACTCGAAGTTTATATTAGATTTAACGTATGTCGAAAACCAGTATAAATCATATAAGGTTGATGAGAACTAGATTATAATCCGAATGAAAAACTGAAAAAATAGTCGACTTTACTTATAAGGTCAAGGTCGATATCGACTTTTGTTGACCTATTATTTCTAGTTGACCAATAGTTTTATTGTTAGCCTATAAAGGGTTATCCACGTTAACCCCACAAGGTTCACGTTAATTAGTATTAATAATTGTTGTTGATTCTTTAAAATGTTTTAGCTAATCTATTACTAAATCACTGTAAAGCTGTACCTTAGCCTTTCAATCATCTTTTAATAATTTGAATTTAAGGAATTTTATATCAGCAAGTACTTCCTATTTTCTAACTTGTACCTTAACATAAGTTTTTTCATATTTACGTTAGGCATCTTATTATATTGAAAAGTTTTTAACAAACATTATCTCATTTTAGACCCCTAAATTATTATTAATTAAATTTGAACCTATATAGTTTTAAAATAGTCTTTACTCTTACGACTATACTACATATTCAAGTGATGCGGCATTAAAACATATGTAGATGAAACTAAACCTATAAGTACTTAACTTATAATAATTAATTCCTTAATGTATGACTAGCTTTATATAAGAACAAATAGATAAAATACTCAAGAAACACATTCTTTTATATTGTTAGTGTATAATGATATAGATTATGACAACTTATCCACTTATTAACTATAATAATATCTTCTTACAAGTCATTAACTAATAATTTATTAAAAAGTATTGGCATCTTTAGTCCTAATACTTATCTTATTTTTCAAATGATATAACCAACGATGGGAAGGGTCGGTTAAACTACCCACAATATAGTAAGTTATTAATATAAAATAAAATAAAATAAAAATCTTCTAAAATGGTCGGTTTTATTTTATTGATATGATATTGATTATATAACTTTATTGTTACTTTATGATTATGATTGTTACAATAATAATAATAATTAATCTCCTTCTTACAACTAAACAACCCCAAACCTTATAGGATTCGATTATAGCTTAAGAATTTGTAAGCCTATAGAATTAAAAGCATGTTAGCCATGACGTTGTTTTATTATAATCAAAATTAATTTAAATCTAGGATTAGATGTTGCATAACCAAATTGATCATCATTAGATGTTGTCAATGTATAATACTTAAGATATCAAAGTACAAGAAAGGAATATGTTAGATCCTCACTTAATTAGTGCTACATTTGAATGACCCAATTTACCTTATGTTGGTGCACCAATTTTTGTTAAATATGTTTGTCAACTAGTTTGATCATGTGAGTGTGTCACTTAACATGCTTATCTTTCACGGTTTGTTGTTTTCACTCTCTCACCATAGAATCCATGTGCACATGGACCAACTAATATACCAAATTATGATGCAAATTAGACCCCACAAAACAGAAGAAAAAAAGCTACAAACCCAATTTCAGTTCATCAATAATTGTTTAAATGAACCTTCAATACCTCATGCTCTTTAATAATTATTTGTCTACTACTATACTCTATTTCAACTTACTAGTACTATGCTTTTAGTGAGGGCCATGACAAGGGTCTCTCAACCACTCATACACCTCATTTTGGGATTATACATCATGGAACAAAAGTTATGCATTATTTTAAATTTTAGAATTTTGGCTTCAAATAAGAAGAGAATTTTTATGTTCTCTTTTATGTTACACATATGACTATTCTTATTGCCAAGGGTCATGTCATATGCGGAGTCATTTTAAAAAATATATATGTGTGTTATCTCTTTGTTTAAAATATGTTTGCTATGTGTTGTATAATGAAAGACCAAATTTGAATATGTGGAGACATTTCCATTGTGTAAGATACGTTTATAAAACCCACTTTTTAATGGGAGTTTGATAAGATAGAGTCCGAAGTCAGGGGGCGTTTGGTTGGAAGGAATGGAATGGAATTGAGAAACTAGTATAATTTTCAAGTAAAATTGTGTTTGAGTGAGCAATTAAAAGTAAACCCAAGGGAATGTTTCACCTCAAATTCCCTTGGTTGTGGGATTTCAAAATCCTTCCACCTAGAGAGGGAATTTGAAATCCCACAACCAAGGAAATTTGAGGTGAAACATTCCCTTATGTTTTACATTTCATTACCCACTTAAACATAATTTTGCTTGAACATTATACTAGTTTCTCAATTCTATTCTATTCCATTCCATTCCATTACTTCTAACCAAACGCCCCCTAAATGTTTTCTTGCTATCCTTTACTGCAACTCGGTATGATTTTGAGTAAAAACACTACGAACAATAAATACATATCGGTTTGATTTGAGGTTACAATGACCTTGAGTATAAACATGAACTAAAATAAAGTCCAGCTCGTTTTTGACAAAAGTTAGATTAGAATTTGAAGTTTTATGGTTGATTAGCGTAGAACTCCTTAATTACAAGTATTATGCACACGTTATGACCATTAACCAAAACAAAGTTTAACTCGTGTTTATCAAAATCCTATCAAGAATGAGAATTTAGGATTAATTAGTGTAGCACTACCTCTGTGCTCGTATGCAGTTATTTCCTGTTTTTAAATACTTATAACGTGAAATGACATCTAAAAAATATTCAACAAATGGATCATCAAATGTTGGCCACTGGATTCTGAAAATGAGTCTGGGTCTCTGGGAACAATGGGTTGTGCTGAGATGTAACCATTATATCAAACTAGAATTAAGCTCTCCGTGTTTCTGTGGGGGCGTAAATACATGCGAAATAACATCAATAACATCAATACCATAACACCGCTTGCAGCCAACAACACTGAAATTGTAGTGTGTTAATACAAAGAAATTAGACCAGAATGTAAAACATAAATAATATAACTAAAGCGATTTAATACCCGCACGTTGCAACGAACTTGTCAAAGAGAAAAAAAATAGACGTAACATGTTGAATCACACACGCATGTTGTACTATGTTAACTCACAAAATTTAGAACGAAATGTAAAAATGTTGAATCACACATGCGTGTCGCATCGTGTCAACTTGCAAAACTTAAAACGAAACGTAAAACGAAAATTTGCGAAAGATGAAAGAGCTTTGGGTTAAAGGTACAAATAATCAAATTTTGGGACGTTTCATTGCAAAATATAAAAAACTTTGGGTTAAAAATGAAAGACCAACTTTTTTTAAAAAAAATCTCCCTAAGCAAAAGATGCAACAATATTATACATAAAAAGCTTACAAATTAGTATAACATAAATTGTAGCAAAACTGAAATATTTTAACAGACCCTACTAACAAGATTAAACAAGCTTATAATCATTTATGTTAGATCCTTAAATTAATATTATCATAGAGAATAAAGTTGATCATATATTAATTAAGTGAGCGTCTTCCCCTCACTTGGCCTTTTGTGTTATGGAATTATATGTTTGTGTTATGGAATTATATGTTAAATGTTATACACGTTATAATTATAATGTAACAAACATGCATAAATAGGAATAAATGAAAGGATTAATGTATATGATGTACTGATGTGTTATGACATGGATGAGACATCTCATGGCCTAGAGGCAATTTCAAATTATTGGTGTTAATTAATGGAAAAATATATATTTATCATATTATTGAACCAATCACGTTGGATGCCAGTATATTATAACAAATAAGTTGCAGACATATATTAAAGATTATTATTACATATCTACCACATTAATCTATATGCGGCAAATTTAAAAGTTACAATATTGCATAATTTAAGAAATATGTTTGATGATTTGCTATTTGTTAAATCTCTTTTTATAATAGCTAAATGAATAACCTTCATGTACAAACAATACAGAAGTCAAGTGACAAGTAAGAAAGGCTAAAAATCAAAAGAAGCACACAAGAAATGAGTTAGAAATCTAAAAATCAAAAAGAGGTATAGAGGTTGTCACTTAAAGGAAAGTTGTTCTCAAAATAGTTTATATAATGAAAAAGAGAAAAGGTTCCTCTAGGTGTGCGTGATTGTAGAAAAAGAATTTATGATTTTTATCCATGAAAGATAATTCATGTTTTCTGCACTTGAAAACTTAAAGAATATGTATAAACCAAAAAACTTATAAAAATAAAAAAATAAACATAAGTTATATGAAGGAAGTGGACGCCAACCGCTATATGTAATTGTGGAACCAAAACTTCTTGATCCGAGGTTCATCCTAAATTCTATTATCTATCAACTAAAACTAAATGTTTAAAGTTCAAACTTATGTTTTACTAAAAATATTATTAGATTTATAACAACATATGATGAATTTTTATGAGCAGAGGGTCAACGAACCCCTTTAGTTCTACCCCTAACTAAATGTGAAGGTAGGAGACAATAGTTGTAGTAGGCATCGATGACGCTAATAAAGGCGATGGCGGTGGTGGGAACAATGATCCACAGCATCGAAAAGAAGACATGAGGTGATAATGCCAAGTGTGGTCCTAATGACAACAAAAATGGTGAGAATGGAGACGGTAGGTGGTGACGATAGTTTTGAGGTACGGTGATGGTGATATATGGCGGAGGCTTGTTTTTCAAAGAGTATCGAAAGGTAAAGTTTGAAAAAGTAGGCCAAATATAAAAAACCGAGAGGACGTTGATTTTGAAGAGGTCATTCAAGGGAAAAATGGTACTTAGATTGACTCGAGGTCAGAGGAACTTTATATAAGCGTTGATAGTTATTATTATATATACTAATTATTAATTTTCTTATGCATTATGTGTTGTACAACATGCTTTAAGGGTTGTACCCATCTTTTGTTTTATTTTTATTAATCGTTAACTTTTTTATTTTAACCAAATACTTTTACATATTTTATAATAAATATTTTTTTACTTTAAACTTTGGTCCCTATACTTTTTATATTTTAAAAAAAAATTTGTTTTACGTTTCGTTCTATATTTTGCGAGTAACACGTCGCAACGTGCGTGTATGGTTCAACATTTTTAGGCTTATTTCTTTTCCCGCTTAACGGTCCAGTCGCAACGCCCTGGTTCAAGAGCGACTTACTTGTTTTTTTATATGTTTTACGTTTCGTATAACGGTTGTGTTCTTAGTGCTACGTTTCGGTCCAAGATTGGCTTTATTTTTTTTCGTTTTTTATACGAGTTTTTCGATGTTGGTGGTTGCTAACGGTGATATGTCCTTGGTGCTGCTTGACATGGTTTTATGTCCCCCGTGGTAATACAGTGGGCTTAATACTTGTTATATATATATATATATATATGTTCTAACTACATACTTGTTACACGTTCTATATGTTCCTCTACATCATAGAGAACATAATACGGATATGTCATCAAGAGGTATGTAAAAGACATTAGCATACACCCAACGATAACATGTGGAGTAAGAACAATAGGAGAATGGGAGAATGTATGCATCTCATGACGTTGCTGATCTTTGTTATCTTGGGTTCACTGTTAACGCAAAATATTGGTAGTGTGTATCCAATAGGGAGACAAAATTACGAGGTTTATTTACTCTGTTTTAGCAAAAAAAAAAAATGGGCAGTTAGTATACATGTAAATCATAATGCGATATATATGAGTGGAGTTGCTTATATTGGATCATAATTAGTTATATTTTGTTATAATATGCTATCACTAGTCTTACGTACTATAACGTATTTGACTAGAATAAATCATAATAGGTTTTAATTTGTCATATTTATTTAATTAGAATGTGTTATGATATATCATAACGAGTCATATTTGGTTGTAACGAGTCGTTACAAGTACAAAGCGGTCATATTTAAGTGTAATTACTTGTATAATTGGTTTATTTTTGTTGTAGCATGGTTTATTGGCCAAAACGGATCTTAATACGTTGTGATGATTAGTTATATGTTTATTGACCTAAATTTGTATTTAAGTGTTAACTATATAATCTATACTATATATAGTAAAACTTTGGGATATAAGTGTAACTTTATAAAAAAAATTAAGATATCTAATACAATTTTTTAAGCATTAGGTACAAGTGTTTTATGCAATCATTCTTATTTTACCCCTCATTTAGTAAACTTCTTCTAATTAATGCATATTATTAATGCATCTATCTATACTAATAAAAGAAGGTTTTTGTAAGCCACATGACACAATTCAAGACTACCTAAATCTTATTTTTCCACTTCTCTCTTCTAATAAATATCACATTAATTACTAATGACATAATTTAATTTTTTTCATATCAATTTTTTTTAATAAATTAAAAAAGAGATCTTTCTATAAATGCAATTTTAAAGAAATAACATTTATTTATTTTTTTAAATATCAAACTTAAAAAAATATAATTTTAAAACCTGTGTTTTCTAAAAAATAAAATTCTTATGAAAAAAAATAATTAAAATTTAAAGTTTAAATAAATTATAAAAAATGACACTTTTTTAAAAATTGTTTTTTTAAATAGTTTGTTTATGAACCAATTTATTTTGAGAAAAACAAAAAAAAATAACAAAAATAAAAAATGATATTGTCCTTTTATCACTTGTACGTAATATCGATCATATCTTATACCAAAAAATTGTTTTATGATTAATTATTTTTTATTAATAACTATTAATATTTTATTTATTCAAACCGTGTAATACACGGGATATTAACCTAGTTATTTAATAATATGAGATTATTTAATTTACTATATTATATATTATATTATTTAAATACTTAAATTAACATTAATTTAAATTTAAATTTATTAATAAGTATTATTTTATTCGAATACTTTACTATATTTTTACTAAATACTTTTATTATTATTATTATTATTATTATTATTTTTATTATTATTATTATTATTATTATTATTATTATTATTATCGTAATTAAATTTATAAATAAATACTATCTTATTTGAATCAAAATTATTTTAATCTAATTAAAACTTACGTACTTAAAATATTTTAATTAATTTAAAAAACTAAAATAACATCAAATAATAAATAAATTAAAAGATGAAATATAGTATTTTCAAACTTGTATGTTTAGAATATTTTAATTAATTTTAAAAGACCTAAAATAGCATCACATTGTAAACAAATCAATAAATAATAATACTTATAATTATAGCAAAACTATATGAATTAAGTATGATTTTATAACTTTAAGATAAAATCTATTTAAAAGCAAACAAGAAGATTAAATTTATGTTTTACCTATTAATATAAAAGTCCACGTGAAAAAAAATTAAATCAAGAGGGTTTAAATTATATTTTAACTATTACTGTAAGGGTTTAATTGAAAAAAATCCACCACGGGATCGAGGCTGGTGTTCCAAGACGGGGCAAGTTTGATTTAAACAAAATAAAAAGCTACGCAAAGCGTGTGTTACGTTTTGTTTTTTCTTATATAAAGTTTTCGTTGAGAAGTGCTTTTAACAAAATAAAAATATCACGCAACGTGCGTGATAGGTTTTCGTTAAGAAGTGTTATTTTCTATGTTTTTATTTTAATTTTAATGAAAATTATTAAGTCTTCTGCCGCAAAATACGGGTTCTTCCGCTAGTTTATATTTAAGTGTCATTTTGTCTATACTTGTAGTAATTATAAGCACAAATATTGTGTTGAAAAGCAGCCAAGATAAAAAGTTATGTTTGAGTGGATTACAGCAGAGGAGAAAAAAAAATGTTTTGTGAAAATTGTCCTTTTGTTACAGCGTATGGCATGAAGCGGCCTATAGACTTAAACAATGGTTGTATTTTGTAAGCACTCGAATATGCATACTTTATAACCAGTTATTTTAATTCGTATTATATTAGTAATTTATAACCAGTTATTTTAATTCGTATTATATTAGTGATGTGTAAATGTTTATGAACTTGTACAAATGTCGTGTTTGAGTTTTTAAAAACGCAACTCACCCCCGTATAACATACTTCTAATTGTACATCATAAATAATTTATATCATTTTATCATAGATGAGACTCGAATCTTTGACCTAATTAATAGGAAATGACTTTATCATATATAAGACCCAACCCTCCACACAAAACTTTTGTGTTTGATATGTGTATGTATTATATTTATCATATATGGGATTTTGGATGTTAATAAAGAGGAAAAACTAGAAAAGTAGAAAATGTACTTTTTGAATTCTATAGGAAACATTGGAGACATGAAAATTGTCCAAAAAGTGTTGTCGTAAATCTGTCGCGAAGGATTATGTCGCAAAAGTGTTCCATCACGAAATGGCAAAATACTTTTCGTCACATCAGGATTCCATCACAAAGTAAATTGCCGTAAACATTGCAAAAAGAACTTCGTCACAAACGGCCCTCATTACACATCTTGTCACAGACACAATTCATTAGTAATCCATCTCAAACTCACAATACATCTAGCTACGTCATAAATGGTCGCTAATTCCACGACAATATCATTTTTGTCGTAGTCAAATAACCAACAAATTCTATCGTAGTCCTTCCTAAAAGGGAATTACGATATTTTTGTTTATGGCAAATGGTCATTTGGTGAAATATTTGTGTGTATCAGTGTATGTATCAAAAACATGTTAAAACTTAGCTAAATTCTTAAGATCTTAATCTAGATTTCTTTAGCTTAATTATATGTATTTGTTAAATAATATATAAGGTTCAAAGGTTATATGACTTGAATATAAACTACTTGAAGAAACACCCTTATCTACCATATTCACATGTTTTTATGAAGTTATCTATTAGCTAGGCTGTGGCACTTGTCTCTTTACAACTTGTTCATGTGAGATATGCAACATTATTATAAACTCTCCAATTATAAAGCACATAACCACATGAAACTAGATGCTCACTCACTTGTCCTTTCTACCTCATCACACCCCACAATATAAATAATCTATATGTCTATATAATATTTATGTATATAGACACCCTTTTAAATTGTAAATTCTTCATATTTTATAACTATAAAAGAACACCCTTTTTCATACACACACACTTGTTCTCCCCCTTGAAACTTGGGTCTGACCCATTTTCTTCCAACACTTTCTCGGGTCGATCATCCCCTATAAATCTTCATCTTCATATATAAATATACACTTTGAATCTTGTGTTTTCATATTGGTTGAAAGAATTGAAATGGGGAAGAAGAAGATGATGAGTTTTGGCAAGTTTTTAGACAGTTTTTGTCTAACGAATGGTGGTGCAAGTTCTTGTCTTTGTTGCATGAATAATTTTGAAATCCAAGATGATTATGAGTTTGAGAGAGAACCACTTGTTGATCAGTCAAAAGATGCATCAGATAAACCTCAAACACTTGCATTTTATCTAAAGCCAAAGGTAAATGTTCAAACTATATATTTTTTGCAAATAACATGTAGGATTTGTTGCATTCAAAATCTCATGTTTTTCATATAGCATCAGAATTGACTGTAAGATTGCTAGAGTTGTCTAAGAGTCCTCTGACCCTCTCGCTGTAAAGTTACTAGAAGAGTTTGTTGATCCTTTAGCTTTGAATATTTTTATTTATCATAGAGTTTTCAATGTCATCGTTTCTTGTAGTTTAGTCCATAAATTGTCATCGTTATAGTAGTTAAACCTAATGTTAAAAAGGGGTATGTATTTTAACTCTACAGTTGAGCGGTTATGATTATGTCGTTGTATCGTTAGATGGTTATGGGATATACCTTGTTTGAGTTGGCTATGGTTGTTTTCTAGTGAACAACTTGCATTGCATATGTTACATGCTTATGTGATGTTCTTGCTTTAAATCATCTTTCAACTAACTTATGTTGGATCATGTATAGATGGTGGTGCTAAGGGTGTCCATGCATTGCAATGGTTGTGCAAAGAAGGTCCAAAGGCACATCTCCAAGATGGAAGGTAACATTTCAAATCATTATTTTCAAATTTCATATCATATGGTTATTCCACTTAAAGGAATAGTATGACCCATTCAATGTATAGGGGCAAACACAATAAAAAAGTATGTATATAAAAGATTATTTCTTGCTTTCTTAATACTTTATTAGTTACTAAGAATATTACAAGTATCCTTAAATCATGTTAAAAGAAAAATGATTGTAAACCAAAATCCAAATCGTTTATATCTTGGAATGGTTAGTAATGAGAGTTAACTTTAAAAATTGATAAACTTATTGTTTTTAAATGTAGAACCGTGAACTTATGAGAGTTATGACTTATTTATTAATCTCATAAGTTCAAGTTGATAATCTCAAAGTTTATATAAATAAAAAAGCTTTTTAGTACACTTAAAATCAAAATATAAGTTAATCAGAGCACCCATAATGTAGATTGGATAAAAAATTTTAAAAAACTAACATAAATTACTATCATTCTATACACATTCTCTAGAGTGTTTTCATATAATATAATTTCTTTTTGTCTTTTAGGTAACTATTTATGATTATTTATTATCCCAAAAAGAATAATGTACTTTTTAATTATTTGTAATAAAAAAAAACAGGAGTTACATCCTACCAAGTGGACTTGGAAACCAAGATGGTGATTGTAATGGGAGACATTGTTCCATTTGAGGTGTTGGAGAGTGTTTCAAAAGTCAAAAATGCACAACTTTGGACTGAACCAATATCATGAATCTGGAATATTATTGTGACGAAATTAGCTACGAGATTTATATATTTACATATATGTAAAACGCAAAATAATAAGGTAATATTCTGGTTTGACACATTTTCTAGTTGGGCTTAACGTCCTTTTCTGAATGGCCCCTAGACTCTAGTTGTATAATGAGCCCAAGATGAAGTTTGTAAGTTACAAGCCCTGTAACTGATGTGGGCCTCAGTTGTTGAAAGCCCATACTAAGAAGGCCCATCTTTTTATGCCTTTCTTTATTACATTATAGTTGAAGTTTTATCTTTAAATGTAATTTGGATATTTTAAGCATCCATTACCAACGACCGTGGCTCGAAACTTTTGATGGTATAATTGTAATTCAAGCGTAAAAATGTTTATTAAGATTTAATCAATTAGGTTTCTAATTCTAAGATTATTTGTAACTTATATTATCGACTATATATGTTTACGAGGCATGCCGATTATGTGAAATAGCTTCTGTAGAATCTCAATTGTAAATCATTATGTGACACTTCATAAGCCATTCTACATAGAATGGTTTTATTAACAAATTGATTAAATATAACTAATTAAATTAAAATAGATGAACCTATCAGATTTATTATTGAAATACACAAAATTACATAAATCGAACATTATATTATCGTACTTTAACAGAAATGTATAATATCTATTTTCTAATATCTGGTTCCCTTCCTTTTAAAGTTCTTTAACATTGAATAAAAATTAGAAGGAATAAAATTGAAAAGTCTCATTTTCGCACGCAACAACTATGTTGGTTTAGGAAATGTAACGAGCTAATGACAATGTAATTAAATGCCGAAGATAATCAATGTGAATAAATCTAACCCGTAAGTTAGCTTTACTATGAAAGTTGAGTTCAGATTCAACTTGTAGCAACGTACTCATGATTTCACAACTTCTGTTGATTTTATAAGTCCTTAAATCAAGTTAGAGATATGAGGAAGCATTTAATCTTCTTAGGGAATTTGAATGCTTTGAATTAAAGGTTATATAACCCTTTCACAAATCATTTATAATATTTTGATTATTTTGTATGATGTTAACACACTTTGAACATAGACACATACATAATAGTCATGTTCTATAAATAGCAAGATTCAATCTTAACTAAAGGTACATTGTATCTTCTTTATACCATCATCCGTTCATTCTCACCTTATATTTTACTATTAATTATATTTATCTGTTACTTTTCATCTTTATATTTATGTCATCTTAACATCATACTTCCTTTTTTTAGTATTTCATCACAACTTTCAAAATATGTTATACGCATGTCATGTCGCATCTTATATCTTTCGGTTATCTTTTAGTCTTTTACTACAAATCATATTTTTTTAGTTTTAAAAAATGTATTACTAAATAAAATTAAAATATAGAGATAAGCTAAATACTAAGTAAAAAAATAAAAACATTTCAGAACAATTAACAAAATATATCATTTCAGTTTTAAAAAGATAATAATTGGATTGTAAATTCTTTTAATGGTTTTGTTATATATTAACTTAGATATTATACGAATTTTTATAAATTTAGTTTCGTGTTTTATTTTAATTATATATGTATTTTTTAATTTATAAATAACTTAAATATTGTGTTTACAAATAATTGCGGAAATAAATTTTTTTGGAGAAATGAAAAGCGATGAGTGATGCCATATCTTGATGAGGATACTACTTATCGGCGTGATGTTCCCTACAGTGTTGATGGTCCACATCAGCCTCGTTGGGGGCATGGGTTACGTATGGCATATTGGTTTTCCCATCTCTAACTTATTATGACAATATTAAAGAGAGTATCATTTGTTCGTTCTAAACTCAATCCATACATTATGAAATCTTAATTTTCTACTTTAATATACCTTGAGACAAAATTTTATTACATTACTAATCGTAACCCATAAAACTACGGTCAGCAATTAACATGTCAATGGGAGACGCCTCATAAGCTAGCTAAGAATGCACAAAGTTGCACCAACTCACATTTCCCCTGATTTGAAGCCGATTGGGGGGGGGGGGGGGGGGGATTATTCATGGTTGGCTTCTATGACAACTTTTGGACCTCAACCACACACATACACATGACTTCTTCGGCAAGCTTCACCCGCACTCCCCCTTCCTCGAGCCGTTGTCCTGCCCATGGGCGGTGTTGGGGGGGGGGGGGGGGGGTTATGCCAACTCTACTTTTCCCTACCAAAGCCACAACCACCCCGGGCACCCTGAGTGTAATCTTTTTAACATTTTTTTACTATAGTGCCCACTTGAAAGTTTGGAAGATGACCAAAGTGCGTCCTCACGCATGTAAAATCAAAGGTTTGAAAATTCTTATAAAAGAAAATTACAATCTTGAAGTAAAGATCCATATGATAATACTTCATCTTTTATTGCCTTTTCTTTTATGTCTGCTTTTGTTGATTTGAATATTATTATTTATATCTCGCTGAAAGAATTCACACGAGTTGTCTCCCATACCAATTACTCAATTAGGCAAACCAAGAATGAAGTATTAGCTCATAAGGATATTGTTAACCATATGTCATAAATTCTCTACCTCACGTATGATATGTGATAATAAATTTAGTAGGTTCACTAATGAAAATGTAATTTAAGTGTTTCAAAATTAATGCACATAGAGGATAAGGGTAAGAAACAATTTATTTTATATTAAATTGTTTCTAAGTTATTTAGTCTATCATCCGTTTGAACAAGACAAACCTATATTCAACCAACTTATGACTATCCCTATAGCTAATATATGGTTGTTAAGTATGTTGTTTAACATAAGTTTCTTAAAATAAGTATAGATTTCACTTTTTATACACACAGAATTTAAGTTTAATCAAAATAATATTATATAATCCATGACCAATATTTTATAATACACTTAACTCTAACAATTTCACATATCCATCTATAAACTTGTAAAATTGAATTAAATAATCCATGATCAATATTAATTTATGCAAATTGAATTTTAATAATCATTTTGTTACTTATTGTCAGAGTATAACGTGTACTAACAACTACCAATGACACTAATTGTTTTTATTATCATTGCCAAGGGCAATGCAAGATTAATGGTAGCATTAAGTATCTGTACTTAAAATGTGATTGATTTCACTTGATAATTATTAGCGAAAGAAAATATGTAATAAAAATTGGTTGAAAATTAAATGTAAATCTATTATCCTGCAATGTGTATACATATAAATCTAGGTAATTAAGACTGATCTTGACAATTAAAGAAAAAGTTAAAAGTATAATCATTCAAACTAAAAATATTAATTATTATAGATGTACATGCCATTCTATCGGTAAGAATTTTATGATATGTTTGATAACAAGTATTGAGAGACGGAATGAAATGAACAATTTAATTCTTAAAGGGTAATCAAATAAAATAATAAAAATATTAATTTATTTTTATTTTTTATTTATTTCATTCATTTATCTAGTCCATTCTATCGTTGATTCTATTAACTTATACATAACATACTTTTTTCTTTTACATTATGTTTTGAGTTTTTCTAGTCCATTCTATCGTTGATTCTATTAACTTATATATAACATACTCTTTTCTTTTACATTGTGTTTTGAGTTTTTTTTTTTTTTTTGTCCTTTAAATTTTATTATTATCGTATTTAAAAATATTTTCTTGAAAGTTGTAGATTATGAACTCATCAAAAGCTTTGGTCAAAGCTCCCCACGTCAACACAGATATTATCGACAAAGTATTTGATCTCACAATTTACAACCCCAAACACCTCAATAATATTAATATCCCCCTTTCTCTCTCTCTCTCTCTCAAAACCACCGATCACCATGGCGAACCCCACGTTCTTCTTCATCCTCCTTCTCGCCATCATCACCACCACCACATCTTCTTCAAACCCTAACCCCATCAAGTCACCATCATCATCATCATCATCTTCTTCTTCTTCTTCTTCACTACCCACTGCTCACTCCGTCCTCACCCACCACGGCTTCCCCGTCGGACTTCTCCCCTCCGGCGTCCTCTCCTACCACCTCAACCACACCTCCGGCGAGTTCTCCGTCGACCTGGGTCGCCCCTGCCGCCTCATCCTCCCGCCTGATAACTACCTCGCCACCTATTCGAAGAAAGTCACCGGCAAGATCGTCGACAATCGGATTGCGGAACTTAGTGGAATTAGGGTTAGGGCTTTTTTCCAGTGGTGGGGGATCACTGGGATTAAAATTAGTGGTGATGATTTGGTGTTTGAGGTTGGGATGGTGACGGCTAAGTATCCGGCGAAGAATTTTGATGAGAGTCCTCAGTGTGAGGGCAAAAAGCACTCGTCTTCTTGAAAGGTATATGTAGGGAATAGATAATACATCTGATGTGCTGTGAATTGAAGTTCTTGCTAATTTCTGTGAGGTTTTGTCACTTTGTGTGTGTTGTTGATGATGGGTTTGATTTGATATGAATTTTGTGTATATATGTATTGATTTAGTTGGTCATTTATGTTTTTGATAGCTACTTAAGTATCTTTAATTGGTGGTTACTTTTATGATAGTTATGATTGATGTATGGAGCAAGCTTTGTGCTGTCATGACTCGTGAGCTAATAGTGTACAGTAACCTCATATAGTTAAGTTTGACAAAGTTGAAGAGGGGTGTTTGGATGGGTGTTAAGAGTTTATTATTGCACTTTTAAGGGGGGTGTTTGGATGGGTGTTAAGAGTTTATTATTGCACTTTTAGGGGGTGTTTGAATGGGTGTTAGAGTTGATTATTGCACTTTTAAGGGGGTGTTTGGATGCGTATTTGAGTTGATTATTGCACTTTTAAGGGGGTGTTTGGACGGGTGTTAGAATTGATTAATGCACTTTTAAGGAGGTGTTTGGGGATGCTTATTTAAGCGCCTTATAGTTTAGCAGAAACAGATAATCAAATTATTGAAGACAACTTATTTCACTGTAAGGATAAACTTGTAATCTTATAAGCTCCAATGATCACTTGGAAAGTAAGCAATCTCAAACACTCCCAAAGTCATAACTATGATTGTTTTGAGTGGTTGCTAAACTGCTTATAAAACTTATAACTCTACCAATGTTCTGATTATTTAAGATCAAAGTTTTCAACTTCTGGGATAAACTGATTATACTTTATGATTTTGTAGGTTTTCAAGGTTAGATTGGTTCTCGAATAATCTAGAAAGGAGCTAATATGAATTTTGATCTGATTATGTGATTATTCAACTTACATTAGTAACTTTGAGAATGTACCATCCAAGAACCCATAAATTTATTTATTTTTTCTTATTATTTATAAGGTATTGTTTATGTCACATAGATGATGAGAGAATGATAAAGAACCCGTCCATTGTGGTTGCTTAGTATCAATATAACTTACTATATCGTTAATCTCAACATTTTAGTCCTGTTTGAAGAGCTTTAAAGACGTATGTTTTTCACTTTATTCAAGTTGTGTCTCATTTTGATTTTTTGGATGCTACAAATGATTTTTAATAGCATAAGATTTTGCTTTAATGCAACCATGAGACTTAAGTTAAGCAATGGCAAATTTGATTACGCTTGTAACTATGTTTTTTTCAATGACCCATATTGTTCGGAAGACAACAAAGATATCACTCGCATAAACGACTTTGAGTAAATAAGACCATGTGTAGTGGTTGTTTAATTAAAATGACATCTAAGTGCCACTTAGACAATAACCATTTCACTAAAGCCCCTTTAAATCAAGTGTAGTGATTAACTAATGTTTGAAGCCCTATTGATGCAATAATGTAGGCAAGGTTGTGTTTGGAGCCCGTTAAAGGCTTAACGCCTTATAGGTTTAACTATCATGTAATGATGTTTGAAGCATTACTTGTGTCTAATAATAATCCTAAATTTGCTGGTGAACAGTTATGAAACCCTCCAATTGTAAATTAATGTGTAGATTACAATTTATTCAAATTTGATTACATGTATGACTAATGTATTCTAGTTATCATGATAATGGTGTCTGTATTAGTTTACATTTTTACAGGATCTGTATCCATCAAACTTTCGGCTAATTCTTTTTCATGTTTTTATTGTTCTTGCAGGGTGTTTAGGTACCTGCTGCTCCTGTGGATTAAATTATTTTATGAAAAATTTCCAGTAGTATGTATCCTGCAGTATAAAGCCACACAAGGAGTAATTATCAGCAGTTAACCTGCACGTACCAGTATCTGTATATCATGGTATTATGTTCTTAGTACTAAAAAGATGCTTTAAAGAATGCTTGCTGGATGCTTTTAGGCCTTTGGAATCAAGTATGATGTAATTGATTATGTGCTCTGTGTTGTATATGTTTATGACTTTGTTATGATTCAGGTTGCCATGTTTTATACTCTCTGTCCACTTGGTTTAGTAGTGTGCAGGGTCTGGACCGACCAAAAGAACTGAACCGGACGTCCGGACCCGGACCCGGACCCGGACCTGGTTCGGGGATATCTATAAATGATGGTTCTTGGTTTGGTCCGAACTATATATTTATTAATTTTAGATTTTGAAATTTGTAGACTCTAATAGGTTAAAGAACTAAGTTCCTTTGAAGCCTGTAACGTTTCCTTTTCAACCATAAAAACAAGCTTGAAACATAAAACAAGAATTCGGTATGAAGTTATAAAGTTCTAATTGAGTTTTTTAAGGCTTTATGTAAAATGCATGTCAACATGTGTACATGTGTGTATATTATGTTTTTTAGAACAACTCAATTACTCTCTAATTATACTCTTAGGCGTATAGTCTAAAAAATGTTGTCATGTAGGTGTTATATAAGGATACTCTTGGGGTCACATATAGACTCGATGAGTGTAATGGTTGTGAGCTTGTGATTTTTTTTTTTTTTTATGTTTTTAATGATAAGCATGTAATATTGTTATAATTTTATACATTATAACAGTTTGAACCAAACAAGTTTTGTTTGGCTCAAGTTGGTTGCTTGGCCGAGGGTTGTTTTGGTTCTAAGTATCTATATCTAGGTAAAAGATAAAAAAAAAAGAGGTGTTAAAGGTTGAAAGTTCATAAAGCATGTGAGTTGGTGTAGATGTTGTATTGATTCTAGCGGCTAGTTTTGGTGTGGGATAAGAGCCCAATGACTCTTTTGTGGGGGCTTCATGGTGACAAGACTTACGAAGCAACACACACGCCTCCTCTTGTGGGGCTATGCATTGCCTCTTGGCACAACCTCGTCTTGGGCCACGAGGCCATTAAACATGCTTTTAAATTTACCTTTTTTATCCATCATAAGAATTTAACCCTCAATTTTATCGAAAGCATATTTTCTTTTGAATTTGCATATGATATTATTTTATTATTTTTTCTCACTTGAAAATGTTTTAACGTTTGATCTGAATAAATGAACCCTCCCTTGCTGATTGACTTTTTATAATTACCTTTTGTCTTTTTTTAGTTACTTTTATTTTTATTATTCACACTTTTTTTTTGTTTTACTTGTTTAAAATTTTTTACGTCATTCTGATTTTGATCCTTGTTTTCTTTTTCTAGTTTCTTTTTGTGATGTTGTTTCATCCAGTGTTATCTTTTCTTAAATCTTTTTATTGTTATTATTATATTTATTTTGTTTAGTGTTTAGAGGCAAAGACATTTTAACATTATCTTATTTTAAGGATACAAACTTTAATGCCTCCGTTGTTTCAACTTTTGTGGCTATATGTGCACAAAAAGTTGTTTCCTTCGCTACGTAGCGGGTTCAATCTATATTTCTGATCTATTGTTTTGTCTTTTGTTTATACGAACAAGTGACATGGTTATTTATATCTACGTCTTTTTAAATATTAATATTTGCTATCTTTTTTAATAGTTTCTTGCACTGATGAGACAGATAATGATAGAGCTTGTTCTACTAGGCCGGCCTTTTGAGTTAAAGGAAGATGACTGGTTTTTGAGACAATTTTCTCACTAAATTCTTCAAAATGCAAGAACATAGATTTAAGTATACAAGACTCAGAAAACTACTATTTCGTCACTCTTAAATTTAAGATAACATGTATGCACTTAAAGTCTTAAATGAATCATGGTTCATGCGAGAACCATTGGTGAACCAACTAGCTGACTCGGTTTTATTCTTCAAACCTTGCGGGCTTCCTCCCACTTCTCTTGTGTCTCCCGTGTTAAGACCAGCACCGATGAAGTCCGCCCATGTGGTATATGGTCTAAGGCTCTGCGGTATACCCTAACGCCCCAAGGGCATTACATGACGTGGAGGCATTCGGCATTTAGGGGCATTAAATCCCTCCTCCTTAACGTGTTAACGAGCGTAGATGCAAGGTGGAATTTTTTTCAATTCGGGTGAGGTGGAGTTAAAGAGTTAAACTATTTTCTTATAGCGTGGCGGAGTGAAAAGCGCCTACGTAGAGCTAAGGGGCTTTATATCATTCACCATCGCTTGACTAGTGTAAATTAGTTGTGATATAGAATTAGGAGTATTTTAATGATCTAAAAAACTTATAAATAGTTATGATCCCAAATCAAAACATATAAATATGAAAATTTCCTAGGTTTAAGTTTTACTTTAAAATACTCAGGGTTGAGTCATATGGTTTTTTCAGTTATGGGTTACTTTTAATACGAACCCCACTGAAAAAACAGATAGATGGGCCAATTAAAATAACATATATCATCCGAATTATCATCGTACATTTGTAGTTAAAAAATTTATTATAATACTATACGTAATCCTGGATCAGTCAACGGGCATACTAAAGACCCGACCCGTAAAACGACTTAAGAAATACAGCATGAAAAGGTGTCGTAGAAAAGTGTATGAGCATCTTTGACGTGGCTCAACGTGGGGTCCACGCGCTGCCTACGCTCACCAACCAATCAGATTGAGTGGTCTTTTATCTTACCATGGTCTTCCCCACACCATATCCAACCCTCGTGAGACTTTCAATATTACTCGCCTAAAACTTCTCCAACCCCAATCCAACGCATGTGGCGCGTGATAGCACGACTTTTCAAAGAATATAAGTCTATAAAAAATACTTAGTTAGCAAAAGCATGCATTATTTTAATCAGGCTTAAAGATAATATAATAATAACATTATTTTATCTCCTCGTTAAACATGTTTTATTCAGCTTTATATTATTACTTAAACCAACGACCTGTATTGTGATTCATAATTTATTCTTGTTCCAAAGTTTTAGACAATTGTTTTAGTTAAGTATTGTTATTATAAAATATGACCGTTTGATTGATATGTAAACGTTGACACCTAATCAGAAAGTTAAACATTATATGGAACATGTGAATTGAAAACACACTTGTATTATAATAATTGTTATAGTTATTTAAAATGAAATTTTATCAAACAGGAAAATTGTTATATCCGTATAGATCTATCAGAACATTTATTATACAAATATTCAGGTCTTTATAATATTGTGGCAAGATGTGATCGCCTGGTAACACTTGATCAAACCCTCTCTTGCCATTAAACTATGTTTCAATTTCCAGGTGAAAGTACATATCATTTTCAGTATCGTCAATGTAGCAATGAGGTTATTAAAACACTATTAGTTTTCGTTATTTTTAAACAAACGTAAGTTTGTATATGATCTTACTCCTTACATCACAAGTGTAATTTTACAATAAAAATTAAGACGTCTAATACAACTTATTAAGCATCACGTAAAAGTGCTTTATTTAATCATTCCTATTTTGTCCATCATTTAATAAACTTCTTATAATTAATAGATTAATTAATACGTTATTTTATAATGTAAGATTATTTAAATCACTACATTATGTATTATATTACTTATAATACTTTAAATTAACATTCAAATTTATTAATAAGTATTATCTTATTTGAATACTTAACTATATAATTATGAAATACTTTTATAATAATAATAATAATAATAATAATAATAATAATAATAATAATAATAATAATAATAATTTGATTTTTAAATAAGTATTATCTTATTTGAATACTTAACTATATAATCACTAAAAACTTTTATAATAATGATGACAATAGTAATCTATATCTATATTATCTATATCTGTACTATTATATAAAACATCTAATAAGAACACACTTGTAATTTTACTCAAAATTTAAGACACCTAATATAAAATGTTTAAACATAAGGTACGAGTGCTATATACAATGGTACCTAATTTACCCGTATTTAATAAATTTCTCACAATTAATGCATTATATAATATATATTTATTTTATGTGTTATCTTATTTAAAATGTTTTAAATTAACATTAAAATATATATATATATTTATTATCTATATTTTTATAATTTAATATTACTTGATTTAAGTATTATTTTATTTCAACACTTAAGTATATAATCACTAAATACTTATATAGTTATAATAATCACACCCAAAGATATCAACGTTTAAGACAGGGCAAAAAAAAAAACCTCGATAACACTCGACACATCACTGTATATAACAAATAGAGGCTGTAGATTGTAGCATAACGTGTCTCAATGTATTAGTCTTATGACTCAGCGCTAAGCGAGAAAATAAGCAACAAGCATGGTAATACTTGTAAACATTTAAGAGCAGTATAAATCATCATTGAAAACCAATTTTTGTGTTCTTGAGTGTTGTTAGATGTTTTTTTTTGTTGTTTATTGTTTCATTGCTTGGTTCCCTGTTTGATATATTAAGTGTTCTTAGTTGATAAGTCCTCAATTGTAAAACTGTTGTAAACCATAACCTGTCATGCAAAAGCGATGGTGTGTTTGTTGTTCAAAAAAAAAAATAATAAAATAAAAATACTATCAACTACGAATGAACTTGCTGTCTAGTAATATATGACGTATGCATAGTGATGTGTTCTTCAAGTGAGATTAAAGGTTCGAGTGCCATGATAGACAACGACGTTGATTGAGAGAGGGTTTATGTTGTAAGTTCTAACAAGATAGTAATTTCTGCATGACACGTGTGATAAGAGCTCAAAACTTTTTAAAGAACATCATGATTTAAATATTGATATGGGTTAGATTGTAGTACTCACAACACGTTTATTATCATCAAAGCTATAGTTTATTTAAAATTTAATAATCATTTAAGTTTATTTTATATTTTCTAAAAATCTCTCATATTTCATTTGTCATATCTATAACTAGTCTACTATCCCGTGTATCACACGAGTTGAATTAATATAATATTAAATAGTTTGTAATAAAAATTTAAAAATTAAAAAATAATTTTGAGAAGATATGATCTATTGGGTTATATATAAGTAAGTACTTAAAATAAAACAAAAATAATATCATTTTATACTTTCGTTTTATAAAATTGTTTTTTTGATTTTTTTAAAACACTTTGTTTGTTTTAAACAACTTCTTTTTTTTAAGATCTCACTCATAAAAACTAAAAAAACGGCTTTAAAATAGATTATGTCTTTAAATGTTCTTTGTTTAAGAAATGATTTTGTAATTTTTTATTTGTTTAAATAACGTGGTTTTTAATTTTTAAAATATCTATTTATTCAAAATATTTTAAATAATATAATAACCGTATATTATTATTATTATTTAATAGGAGAGTGATACGAAAAAACTAAAATATAAAAAGCTAAAATCATCACATGTGACACATCAAAACCTATTTTTATCATGTATAGATTTACAAGATTCATAAGTAGTTGACCTTAACTTTTAGGGAATAATTATGCTTTCCCTACCAAATTTAGGGGACGTGGATGAGGATGAAACAACCTATGTAAAGTTTAATTAAACAAACTATCATAATCTTTTTAAAATTTACAGATAATGACAAATATAAGAATTTAAGTGTGAATCCCTTAAGATTTAATTTAATTCAATGTGAGTCGTTTCAAAACTTTTTTTTAAAACGAAAATATATTTTATTTCTACTTATAAATTACTTCAAACTTATTATATCATTGTTTGAGTTTGAAAATTTAAACTTTTTTTAAAAGACAAAACTTTTGTTAAATAAGGTAAATCGATGTTGATGTAAGACTGTTTTAAATAAGAATAATAATATTTGCAAGCCTACGCGCACGCGAAGCAAGTACCGAACATGCTTAACACCTAAAACCACATCGTCAAGCGTTAGGTGTACGTTTTACACTTTTACTGCTCACCACCAACCACTTCCCTTTTCTAACTGTATTCCCATCCCCACGCGCTCTTCTACACGCGTACTTCCCATCAACCATCCAACAAAACAAAACCCAACCCACAAATCAAAGCAATTTTTCTCTCACAACTCGCATAAATAATAAAGTCTCCGATTTTTTATATTTTCTTCAC
This sequence comes from Flaveria robusta, assembly GCA_025506415.1. Classification (NCBI taxonomy): domain Eukaryota; kingdom Viridiplantae; phylum Streptophyta; class Magnoliopsida; order Asterales; family Asteraceae; genus Flaveria; species Flaveria robusta. Next base: position 1,550,506 of record CM046462.1, read on the forward strand.
GCATAAAAAACCCTCTGTCAATCTCCATAAACAAAAACCCTAATTTCATTCATCTCTTTTGCCTTCTCTCTCTTCGCACATTATTCACAGGTATCTACCACTTCGATTCTTCGTTGATTGATTATTGTCTTTGTAGTTCATACGGTTTATCTGCAGGTGAATTGTGTTTCTTCGTAACCTGTAGTTTGTTGATCGTATTGTGTGTTTTTGTGTTCCTGTGCTCAGATCCGTGGGAAATTTTGAGATTTCGATGTATAATTGTTCGTGTTTTTGAGTTATTTTGCCGTATTCTTGGTTTTCTTAATGATTAAAATGTTGAAATTTCGATGTGATTGTTCGTGAATTATGTGTTATATTCCTAAAAATTTTAGGTGAGATGTTGATGGTTCTCAGGTTCTGATAAAATGCGTTTATTTTCCTTTGCTTTCCTTGTTCTTTGTTTTGATCTGGATTTGACAATGTACGATGAGTAGTGTGGGACTGGATTATGGTTAAGCTATATGTCGTATCCTTGTGTTTTCTAATGGCATGTGACACAGTGAGCTTTGCTGTGTGACGGGGGAAAATAGATGAAGTGATATCTTAACTTTCATGTTTGTTTGTGGTTGTATATCTTGAAAGAAGATCTTTTAACAACAAAGTTAGATTTACGTAACCAAATGATCAATTTGGGATGATAGGATATCAGAGAAAAAGAACATGACAGGGCAAGATGTAATCATCTCAAGTTCATAACCAGCATTGAAGATATATATGTTAGTTAATTGGATGACATTGATGTAAATGCTATGGTCGTGACTTGTGAATAATGTTTTTCTTTGTTGAGCCATGCAAGTGTCTAACCATAAATTTTGAATGATGAATTTACATATCGGAATCTTGGATTGCAGTTCTTCATTATTTATGTCAAATACCAATTTTATTACATCGCAATCCGGATAATGCTAACTCCTTTCTTGCCAAAATCATCACAGGGAGGGTTGCTTGAACACTATGGATGCACATGAAGAATTTGTTGCTAAAGGTGAGAATTTTGGTTTCTTTAATGTCTCTTGTGCATATTGTTCCTGTAATTTGTTCATGCAATTTCACAATGCTTGGATATTACTTAATTAGTAGTAAGGGAGATTATGCTGTTAATCACATATTGAACCATGCATAACAACTAAAGTGCAATCCACACCTAGGCCATTTTTTTGTAGATTTATTGCTTGAGTACATGCTGAAATTTCTTTTCTTTTAGTGGATTACTGAAAATGCTCAATCACCTGATGGTCAAGAATAGGTGAGGGCTAGGCCGCAATGGCAAAGCTTTTAGATGCTAATTTGCATTTCTTTTGTTAAAAAATTTTGACCTTATCTTGCAAATATACTGACTTCATTGCGTAGTTCTTTTAACTTTGATCGCTAACAAGTTTAAGGGATCCAAACCACATTTGGACGTGGCAATATTATCCTTTTCAAGGAAGTGATGTTTCAGTGAATTATAATCAAATTCGGAAAAAGGAAGTAAAATATTTTTCTGGACCAATATTATTATCTGTTCGTTCTATTATCAGTAAAAGTAAAAGAATGTGGCTCTTAACTATAAATCACAACAATCAATGTAAATCAAAACATAACAAATAGCCACCTGGTTCCATTTGACAGTTTTTTAAAGACATTAAAGCAAACAAATTATTTATGAAATGGTTTACCTGCTCTTGCAGATATTGAGCCAGAGCACCTTTCTGTTGTTTGGAAGAAGTTGTAGAAAGGTGAGGATAATATGTATTTCAACCATACACTTGATATGCCTTTTACGTGTTCGAGGCTAAAAAAGATAGTAGAACATGAAGATTTTGGCTAGAAGTTATGGTTTCATTGGTATCGACTATTAATGTTGGAATGCTGCATTTTATTGAACCTGATTTAGTGCCCTGAAAACTTGATATACATTACAGGGATAATATTCTTAATTTTGTTTAACACTTATTTTATGGCATTGCGCTTAAAGGTATATCACTGCATTCTTGGTGATTGATTATACATATATAGCATCTATATTTTTATATCAAATCCTGTGTTTATCTGATTATAGCTCATTTGTTTCCCGTTTTGTTATTAATTATACGCTTTTTATGCCAAAGTTCTGCACCACTGAAAGATTCCAAGGTTCTGCATTCCTCTTCTACTTATTTACTGACTTTTCGTGAGTCGCGAAAAATTTCTTTTTTAATTTTGACTAAATATGGATACTTTTTTCTTTATTCTAGTTATAAAGGATCCTGAATAAGTCATAAGCAAAAGAACAGAGATTATGATTAAGATGTTTTATGGTTAATTGCATGATCACAGTCGAACTCCGCTTCTGTTTTGAAAGATTTTAATTTAACAAAGTTCAAATTTCTTTTAGAGTAAGTTTTTCAAAACATCAAAACCTTTTAGCTCTTCTTATTTGGTATATTTTTTGTTTCTTTTCCATGGCAGGCTGTTTTACACCTTGCGTCTAGAGTCCCAAGCCTCCTTATTTGCATGTTGGTATGTATCGTGCTTTTTGTTCTAATCATTGACTATAATTAATGATGCTTCTATTGAATGTCTAAAGGTTTATTTGTTATAATGGCAGTTTTTTTTTGATTCACTAGATGTTCTTATCGAGTTAATTACCCAATTTGATAATAGTTCTTGTCATGTACATCACTTGTTTCTTTTATCTTTTTCAGTTTCAATTATTATATATAAAGTGAATCAAATTTGACATGCATTATTAGATTCCCCCTTCGTTTTTTTTAATTCACTTTTTTACGTCTACAACTGATTTGGCTTTTCAACTTTTAACCTTTTCCTATGTGTTATAACATTTTTTTCATTTTTTGTTTCCAGGTGTTCAAGTATATCTTACAGTGTTCAAGCACCCCAGAGAAAATGGTCACTGATATGATGCATCAAGAACTCTCAGCCCACTTCAAGAGTTTGTGAAGTTGGGCACACCAAAAGATTGTGACAAGGAGAGTCAAAATCAATCAGCCTTTTCAAAACATAAAATGGCTGAAGCATCCGTCAAATCTAATAAAAAAATATTAAAAAGCCAAGATCCCAAAAAGACAACTGTAAGTCCCAAGTGCCAGCTGTCCAGGAAACAAAGCAGAAAAGGGGAAAAACCCATTCGGATTCCTCTTACAGAATCAAATGGTGATACTAAGTTTTCAGATACATGGATTTGCAAGAATTCTGCATGCAGAGCAGTTTTGTCTGTTGCTGACACCTTTTGCAAGAGATGTTCTTGTTGCATTTGTCACTTGTTTGATGATAATAAGGATCCTAGCCTGTGGTTGGAATGCACTTCAGATTCTTCCAATGGGGAATCTTGTGGTTTATCTTGCCATATTGAGTGTGCCCTTCAACATAGAAAAGTAGGGGTTGTTAATCTTGGTCAATTGATGCAGTTAGATGGGAGTTACTGTTGTGCTTCTTGTGGTAAAGTTTCAGGGATACTTGGGTGAGTTTTTTTCCCTTGCATACCCGTTCACTAAATGCAGGAAAATAATGGGGGTGATTAATGGGTTTGGTTAAAGTATACAATTTGTTAATGTGGGTTGAAGTGGGTAGGGCTGACCCACAAACCCTTTTTCATATATGTTATCGAATTTTTGAATAATCATGCAAAACCGTGCCGAGGCTCCTGCATGCGCAGGGCCCGGTTGGTGTGGGCCATTTGGGTCTATTGAACGCATCCTTACCCTGTATTTCTACAAGTGACATTTTCCATGAACTGAACCTACGGCAGCAACAATTTTTGATTAATTAACATGATAGATATGATTGCAAAAACTATATATTAATATAAATCAACTTATTTTTAGTAAAGAAATCTGAGAGGTTTTATGTCTTTGAATACATCTCGGATGACTTTGGACTTGTCTGATTCGTTTTTTTTTTCATGCGTTTGACCCATTGGGTAATGGTTTTGGTCAAAACATACAGTTATTTAGTGCTGGTCTATTCAGGCAGGGCAACATCAGCCCACATGCAAAAACTTTTTTGTTTGTAGAACGATTTAGAAGGTTTTATGCATTTGAATACAAATAAGATAACTTTGACCCAATCAGACATGTTTCCTTTTTAGTTGGATTAATTTAATTTGTTTGACATGTTAGGGAAATAAAGACCACCCATTTATAAATAATTGGGTCAAATAGGTCACCCCTAACATCTGCATGTAGATACAAAAAGAGTTTTCACTGGTTATAGTTTTCCAGATATATTGATTTCGTTAATCTGTTCTTCTCGTTTCTTTTGCTATTAGATTTCTGTAGTGTTTGAGTTTCTTTTCCGCTTGTTTGGACATTTAATTCTTGTAGGTTTTGGAAGAAGCAATTGGTTATTGCTAAGGATGCGCGGCGTGTTGATAGTCTCTGCTACAGGATATATTTGAGTTTTAGACTTTTGGATGGCACATCAAGGTTTCAAGAACTCCATGAAATTGTTAAAGAGGCAAAAATTAAATTGGAAACTGAGGTGGGCCCATTGAGTGGAGTCTCAGCCAAAATGGCCCGTGGCATTGTAAGTAGACTTGCTGTTGCAGGTGAAGTTCAAACACTGTGTTCTACTGTGATTCAAAAAGCAGATGAATTTTCTGCTACAATTTCTAGCGCGAGCCTGAAAAGCAAAGGTACCTTTAACGGTTTTATATTCTCATTAGACTGTTAGAGGTGATAAAGTGAGTGGGTTGATATAGAACAATTTTCATCAAATTTACACGTAAGTGACTGGTTGTTATTTTCGCATGGTTAAATACTTAGAATTGTAGAAATTGAAACTTAATGGAAAAATTGTTTTAATAAACGTAATCATGTAAAAGATCTTTTCTTTAAATCTTGAAAGATCTAGGGATTTTATGTTTTAAATTAATTGAGATTTATAGGTTATTAGAGTTTTAGTAGATTGTAATATTTTCTTATCTTCTGTATAACAGACTCCATTATTAATTTATTCATAAAAAAATGCATAACAACCAAAATTGACTCATTCAGAAATAAACAGGTGAAAATTGCTACCCTAGTTTTTTAATCAAACATTATATACACTAACCTTATTTTCTCTCTTGCAGAAGGTTCACTTCCAGCAGCATGCAAATTCATCTTTGAAGAAGTAACAGCTACTTCTGTAGTACTTGTTTTAATAGAATTATCTACAGCAATATCCACCGATATTGTTGGATTCAAATTATGGTACTCAAAAACAACAGAACCAACACACACAAAAGATCCTGTTAAAACGTTTCCAAGATCTCAAAGAAGAATTCTGATATCCAATTTGCAGCCTTGCACTGAATATGTGTTTAGGGTTGTATCCTACACTGAAATAGGTGATCTAGGACACTCAGAAGCCAAATGCTTTACTGGAAGTGTGGAAATAATCCATAAGAATTCTAATTTGGCTATGGTTCCTCATAATGAAGGAACCTCAGGCACAAAAGATGTTGAATCTGACTCAGGGTTTAAAGTTCGTGAACTTGGGAAGATCCTACGGTTAGCCTGGGCTCAAGAACGAGGTTACTTGGACGGTGTTTCAGGTATATAATATATATGTTTGGTTAGAATTAAGGGATAATATATCTCACGGTGTTTATACATTCATTCAAAAAACATGCAGAAATATTGTAAAATGTCGAAAACACACCCAAGTTTGCTACACTGACTCATTGCTTATTGATAGCTGCAACTATATTATTGTATTTTCTTATAAAAATCAAGGGCATTTTCTTCATCAGTCATGTTTTTTAGCAAGTTCTGATATAAACATTACTAGATATTGACCTGTAAAGTAGTTGAATACATCAGTGGCCTCTACATACATTATCCCTAAAAATAAAATGAAGGCTATATATATATTTTTTCTGATTACTAGTAAAAGGAAGTCAGTAAATTCATCCATTTATTTTGACTTAACCCTTTTTCTTTATATTACTGCAGTTTGGTATACTATTATTCGATGCATTGATAAATTGTTTTTGTTATGGAGGTTAACAGTTATCCCAACCTCAATTGAGGCTAACCAAAATGAGGTTAAGTTCTAGGTTTATCAACATTATACAGTTAACCGAACAGCTAACATTCCTAATTTCAGGTGCTGATCTGAGCGTGCTTAGTAAAGTGATTAAGCCTGAAACATCAAAATCGGATGAACTGAGTCCAGATTTAAAAGGGCTTGACCTGAACGTTGCTACTGTACCAGATTTAAATGAAGAAATAGTCGTGCCACTTGATTCTTACAGGGACGAAGGATACGTTGAGCCTGATAACGGCAGTGGTGAATCTGAAAACTGGGCCACCCATGGATCTAACGGTGAAGTATCACGAAAGAGGCCCGCAAGCACAAATGAAGAGACACATGACTGTGATAGCACTCTGATTAATGGGTCACCCCTTGGGGCCCGTAAAAGCGGGCCTGGCAGTTTGGATGAAAACTTTGAATATTGTGTGAAAATCATCCGGTGGTTGGAGTGCGAAGGGTATATTAAGCAAGAGTTTAGATTAAAGTTGTTGACCTGGTTTAGTTTAAGGTCAACCGAGCAGGAACGCAGAGTGGTCAACACTTTTATTCAAACCCTGATTGATGATCCATGTAGCTTAGCTGGACAGTTGGTTCATTCATTTGCTGACATCATTAATATCAAGAGGCCCAGAAATGGATTTTGTAGTAAGCTGTGGCATTGAACCTGGGAGGATTTACTGAAAACAGTGAGAAACAGTTTATATGATATTATTGTTCCCTTTATGCTGATTCCAGGTGGTGGCGGGTTGGGTAACAAGTCAAATGAGATTAAGTAGAAATTTTACATATTTTTTAGCACTGGTTCAAATGGACAGTGTCCAGTTGGGTTGACCCACAAACACTTTTTTTCAGATTGTTTAAACAGCATTTACAAATAAATAATCAAAGCTATAAATGTGATTACATAACCTATATTATCACAGTACTTGGCTAGTACTTTTAATCAAGTGATTTACAACGTTTTACGCCCTAAATGTGGTTATTGGAAAGTATATTATTACGGTAATTAAAATGATATTTTTAATAGCATGGTTAGAAAGGTTATATGCATTGAATTTCCATTTCTGTTTTGTATTCATAAAACATTTGCTGATCAGTTTGCTTGTTTTTATAGGCATTTTTTCTTGGTTGATAGGGGAATGGATACAGTTGCTGTAACTTTAGTCAGAAATCTGTTGGGAGTTGATATCAATTTAATATTTTCTGCATTGATCATTATTTTTCAATCTAAAGTAGTCATATTTATATTGTCTAGTTATGTAGAGATCATATTTAAATGTACTTGCTGCAAGTCAGAAGCATTTTATCATGTTCTCTTAAGACCCATTTTTTTCATTTTATTGTTGGAACAAAGGATCTGTCTTGTTTGAAAGTTCACATGTGTTTAAGGTCCTGTTGCCTCTACCTGAGAGAGAACCATACTGTTAGCCTTGTCACAAGAGTCAGGTCTAATGACCAAGCTTTGATAGGACAGTTACTCGGGATGGGCTGTATAGAGATAGTATGGTGTTAATGCTAGGGAGAATGCGTGCAGACAAACTCAAGGGACACCTTATTCCGTGCAATGGCCGTTTAACTCATGGTATGGTCTGCTGGATATTGCTAAAGGATGATCCCCTTGTGTCGTATGAACATGCCATCGACTGTGTTGTGTTGATGTCTAATGTCATTGTCATTGTTTTCTATAACCATCATAATAAAGCTTAATCCTTATTCTGAAACAAAATGTGACAAAACAGGAAACAAAAACAATCTAATGTTGTAGGATCACATTCTTTATAAGCGTTCTCATTCAACAAAATTAACATACAATATTACAATAATTAACTTTGATATTATATTTGAGTTTGGTCAAGCATAGCCCTAAGTTAACAAATGCATGTTTTCATAATTCATGCTACAATTATTTGTTATTTTAAACAAATATATGTACCATAGCCTCATAGGTGATATTTATACACACCTATTGGCTATTATCACATTAAACAAGAAGTATAGATGCATAATGTGTTATACTGTGTGAGTGTTAAACTGACTAATTATACGAACGATAATGTTATATATACATTGATGTTCTTACAAATCAAAATGGTTTTGATTAAGCATCCTAGCGACTAATGTGACGGCATTGTTTCAAACATGTGAGTGGTTCAAATCCATATGAAGTAGAGTAAAAGGTTGTTTGATAGTTTTTTAATGATTATTAAAAGATAATCTCTTAATAGTTTATAACATCTTAACAGTTAACAATTAATCATAATACTAAATGATTAATAGATATTATTAAAATTTAAAATTTTAATTATTTAACGTTAGAATTAACTTTTAATTATTTATTAAGAGACTATTAAACAGCTCTTAAATTAAAAAAATAAAAATGAAAAAAAAATAAGTGAATGAGATGCACACTACTACTCTCAGGTCTCCAGGGAAGTAAAACATGGTGATGAGATCGGCAGACTTCTCAAAGTTGAGTCACAATTTCTATATCTACAACAGCACTTACTTCCGCTCTGTAAGAACTTACGCAATCATGGCCTCCGCCGATGAGTTTGTCAAGAGGAACGTATTACCCAACGGTGTCGCTGTTATCACTCTTGATCGTCCCAAAGCTCTTAACGCCATGAATCTAGGTTACATGTTTCCCCCCTTATGATTATCACTCTCTTAGTGTTTGATGATGCTCTCAGCTGTATATACGACAATCAAACTTCCAATCCTTGTTCCTAATACTTATACGATTATCTAGACTAGTTATTATAATTATAATATGTTGAATAAGCAAGGGAGAAGCAGGATTTTAATAATTATATAGGGTTGGTTATTCATATAAGTAGATTTACTTGTAGGCACTGAAATCATGCATTTCCTGTTAGTTTTGTATTATAGATTATGACTAATCGACGTTCTAACTTAAAGGTGAACTTTCACTGTGTGATATAAGAACAATGTCAGTTTACAATGGAAGGATTTAGGAAAAATTAGAACTAATCGAGCCGTATGAGACGTCAGCCCCCTCCCCCTAGGGTTGCTCCACATTTTGGTTACATGTGAATGAGTTGAGTCTGTTTATCCTTATTGGCTTATTGCTGAATTTGAGGTACCAACTGGGAGTGAAAATTGATTTTCTTTTTTACTTTTATTTTTTCTGCTGAATGCAGATATGGATTTAAGGTACAAAAGTTTTCTTGATGAATGGGAAACGGATCAGAAGGTGAAATGTGTTCTAGTTGAGGGCAGTTCAGCTCGTGCTTTTTCAGCAGGTATTAATAATTAGAGCTTATTGTGTATCATAAACTATCATGTTCATTTCTGTAATGTGCTCAGGCCTCTTGGCATGATTTAGTCATTAATATTTGGTTACGTTATTTCCCAATTCAGCTTTTAGAATGTCACTGTTAATATGGGTGTGATAGGAAGTTTCAATGTTACTATTTTTGGTCATGCAGGAATGGATATAAAGGGGGTCGTTGCTGAAATCCAAAAGGACAAAAGCACACCTCTTGTGCAAAAGGTTTCTCAATAATGTTCATTTTGTGACAAAAGTCCTATTGTACTAGCATTGCCTGCGATAACGTAGTTTGCAATGTAGTGTGCTAAACACAAACCGAGAAATCTGGACATTGTTTTGGTTTTCTTATTGGATCTGTTCCTGTGCACCATATGGATTATGGAGTACATTTGTGTTTAGTTGCAAAGTACATGAAAACATGCAGTAATAAGCTTCTTCTAATTGCAATATGGAAGCACATAACGTAATCGGTTTGAATTAATAGCTTGCTGATGTTGACTACTTCTCATAGTGTATCCCTTTTATAAACTTCTTCTGAATAATGTTAGAACTGAACCCTTTTGTCCTTATATGGATGCACTTTAAGGGTTGAACTACATCATATCATCTTTAACCATCAATTTTGTTCTATCTTGTAATGCCAGTACTATTGACATTATATAACAGTATTATTTGATATAGTTTTGCTTTATTTATGCATATTTGGAGTAGGGACTAAATTTTGTTTCTACAGGTGTTTGCTGCTGAGTATTCTCTTATTTGTAAAATATCTGACTACAAAAAGCCATACATAAGCTTCATGGATGGTGTGACAATGGGATTTGGTATTGGTCTATCTGGACATGGTCATTACAGAGTTATAACAGAGGTAACCTGCCTTTGAAGCTGACAACAATCTGGTGATTAAACATAACCTATAGCATTTTTTAGATTTTTGAAAGTTGCATTATGATTTCTTTCAGAAAACTCTTCTTGCTATGCCAGAGAATGGAATTGGTTTATTCCCAGATGTTGGGTTCGCTTACATAGCAGCACAAAGTCCAGGAGAAGGATCAGTTGGTATGTGTGTGCAATTCATATAAAAAGAATGAAAAATTGGATTATTATTGTGGTTTCTTAACCTTAGAAATAGTGATGTGGTATTGTGCGTAGATTAATTACTTACTCGTAATAAGCCAGTCCTTTTTGGCCTGTCTGTCCCTGAAATCTTTTTTATCTTATTGACATTTGATGACTCAAACTAGAACTACCTATTTTCATTTATAAGTGTATCTATATGTCTTAAAAGATCTAGAATCAGTATTCCAAGGAACAGGTGTGTATTTTAGTTGTCAATCTGTATAATATGTAGTTCTTTTGTCTTCTTATGATAAAAGGTGTTGGTTGTGCACAGGTGCTTATCTTGGAATTACTGGAAACAGGATTTCTACTCCAGCTGATGCCCTTTATGCAGGTCTTGGAACCCACTTTGTTCCATCAGGAAATCTGGGCTTACTTAAGGAGGCACTTTTATCAGCTACTTTGTATATATCTTGATCATCCTTTATTGTTCACACACACACACACATAACATTAATGACACATGAGGCCCCATATAATTGAGGTATTTGTTGATTAACTAAACTATCTTGTGGAGATGAGAGTCAAATCAAAGGTAGTTGCATTTTAAGGAAACTGGTAAAAGGTCTTCCAATGTGTACTTTAAATCTATAGAACCTTTCAAATAGTTCTATTCGAAAAAATGGATCATTATTGAATTAATCTGTAATCATGTTCAACACATTAGTAGTTTATAGAATTCTTGGACAAAAAGTGTTTGGTTGACCAGGCCTGATACACACCAAAGATAACCCCTTTTAGCCCATTACCAGACCTGCCCATTTTGTCAACTCTAATATATTGCAAGAAATGGTATCATTGTGCTGTTCTGTGAATTCTTTTTGCCCCTTTTTTGCTGAATCTTCTATTTAAAAGGAATGTATACTCAAAATGATTATGTATCATGTATGCACTTTGTAATTTTTGTACAGTTCTGAGGATCCACATCATGACCTCCAAGCAATATTAGCAAAATACAGTAGCATGCCCGAGTCAGAGCCCCGATTGAAGTTATTGTTGCCTCGTATAATTTCAACGTTTGGTGCAAATAAATCTGTCAAAGAAATAATGGAAGAACTTGAACAACATCAACAAAGTGCCGATGCAACAGGTAGCATCAAGTATATGTTTTATAGAGTTTGAAAGAATGGGTGGGTTGGGTAAACAAAAATGGGTTTGGATCAAACTGAGTGTTTCTTAATGTGCATCAGGTTGGGCGACAAATCAACACTCATTTGCCCATTTAATTTGAATTTTGTAATTAATTAGGGTATTTATTAAGATTATATGAATTGGATAGTTGAAATAATAATATAATTATTCTAATACAACAATTTAGGGGGGTTTAATCATCTGAACACACTTTGAGTGGCTTTTGATGCTTGTTGACCATTTGATCCATTTTAGATAAACATGATACAACCCAAATTGACACATTGTTGTCAGCAAATAAGTTGAAGTTGTCACCTATAGTGCTTTATAGAATTATCTCAGATAGCATTGTTCTTGCCTATGAGCAGTTTCACAGTGGGCAACAGAGGCTCTTTCAGGGATTAAAAAAGGTGCTCCATTTTCTCTTGTTCTCACACAAAAGTATTTCGCTAAAGTCGCCTCTGCATACGGAAATAATGAAAATGAGTTATCCAAGGTGAGTTTCATATATATATATTTCATTTTATTCCATCAGTGGAGGGGTTCTTATGATATTTTTTGCCATAGTAACATTGTTTGTTATATGCTTATATTTGTTGTAGTTAAATGGCGTTATGAAATCCGAATACCGGATTGCATTAAGGGCGTCACTTCGAAGTGATTTTGCTGAAGGGGTTAGGGCTGTATTGGTGGATAAGGATCAGGTATATTCTTCCCTCTGGAAAAAGTTATAATGAAATCTCATTTTGAAATTAACTTAACTTCTTTATCTGTTCCAAAAAGAATAATATAATAAAAGCTGTTGAATTTGAACATTAATCAAACTGCACTTGTTTTTTTTAAGTTGCCAACAACCATTGTTCTCTTAAAATGCGAAACAAGAATATTATTTTTTAAAATTAGATTTCTAGTATTTCTCCAGAACCGCCAATTCTTGCAAACTATTTCACAAGATTGATGGTTGGCTTGTAATGAAAAAGCCAGGACTTGTTTGGCTATCTAAAGGTTGACTTTTCTTGGCAAACTGGAATCGTGTATATTCAATTTGGCTATCCACTCTGGAGTTCTTGTAAAAACGGAACCGTTTCAAAGACATTTTTGAAAATTGGAACATGTTTGCTTCGCACCAGTCTAGGTTTTTTTTAATTATTTATAAAAATGAAAGAATGTCTGGGCATTTTTAGTTTTTTTATAAAAGTTGAAGAATTTCTTGTATTTTAACTTTTTACACTATAAAAGCCCAAGTTTGTAGTGCTGGTCATGGTCTGGTTTGGTTGGACCACTAATTTTGGTTTTTGGAGCCGACAAATCAACCAGCCGGGTGGCTGGAGTTGGTTTGGTTAGGTTGGACGTGGCTGGTTTTACCGGTTTCCCGGTTCCATTTTAGTGGTTTCACTGTGAGGCAATGTATTAGTTAAAAAAATCATTACTTTGTATTAACTTTTTTCAAAAAGAAAGTTTGTACTCTATAAATTAAAAAATAGCTCGTTTCAAGTTCCAAACCTTTGGCCGGACCATTGTCAAACTGGCAAAACCTATCAGTATAAATCTCAAACTGGTTGAACTGGCCAACTTGCTTCAGTTTGCAGTACCATTATTTAAAAGTTATCGGTTTCTGGTTTAAGTTGGTTTGATATGGGATCCTTCGGTATTTTCTTTTTAACAAATTTGATTTTTTGCCAGAATCCTAAGTGGAATCCGCCAAGCTTAGAGGAAGTTAAAACAAGTGAAGTGGAAGCTCTTTTTGAACCACTGGGCTCGGATGCCCAAGAACTCTGTGTTTAAATCATCCTAAGAATAGCCATGTTTGCATTAGCATCGAGAGATTTAAAAGATTTGTATGTCTGGTAACAACTATACCATTGCATGATTTAAGTTGTCAGCTTATGACTCAGTTATATACTTCATTAAGATGTAACACATGTAACTCAAACGAGAGTTGATTAATTTTTTAGCAAGCTTGATGAGCGGTCAGCTACCCTATTTGGCCATCTGGGTGAAGTATCTCCTAGGTCATACAGTTTTGGTGGTGGTGGTGGTGGTGAGGGTTGTGCCGATGGTGGCCGTGGTGGTGTCACCTACAAATAATTTACGATATATATTTGAAAGAGCGAATTATATAAATGGTCAATGTGATTTGACTAGATTGCACGTTTGGTCTCCGAACTTTGAAAATTGTAAAGTTAGTTCAAACTTTTATGTAGTTATTGCAAGTTTGATTCTTACATATTAAAAGTTATAAAGTTAGTTTAAGTTTTTATGTGGGCGTTATATATTTGGTCCTAAAGTTAAATTTAAAAGTTAGTCCAAACATTATAAAATGCAAAAAATCTAAATGAATTTAATGTCAGACAACAAATGTGTAATGAGTGTATAAAGTTTGGACTAATTTAATCACTCACACCAATCTTTGTTTTTCAAAAACACTCGTCGCATCTCATAACTACTGTGTACAAAAAGACCTTAATTGCCTTTTGTATTTATACACCTATTCATTACATTTTGTATCTATACCCTCTCCCTCTAACTGATCGCATGTCACCTTAATTGCACTCTCTAATCACCGCCATGCACCACCATTGTTTTGGTCCTAACTCGATCACTTGAACACCACAACTCTAGCCCTCTTTCTTGCTCGATCACTGGTTACACATAAAACTTTTTTCTCCTATTTCTCTCTATATCTAATGCCACCGCTACCATTGACTGCTATAGACCACAACCACCACTAATGGTTGCCACAACCTCACTGTCGCCACTTAATGCAGTTTTGTCCATCATATTGTTCTTTATCGCCGTTTACACGCTCTCTTTTCCTCTCACATTGTTAGTCGAACTCTTTCCCACTCTTTCATATGAATTCAAATTTAATCTTCTGGATCATCTCTAACTTCCCATTATCCACATGACTTAATTATTCAAATTTTACAAAAAAAAAAAAAAAAAAAAAGAAACATTCACCCACACACAGCGACATACTTATATGCAACTTTATTAAGATTATAACGCTTTTAAAACAGGTGATACGTTAAGCATGACAATTCCTCCCAAAATCTAAAGTGACATGTACAAGCAGCCCTAAACTTTTTTGATGGGTCAAATCCTCTCCTAAACATGCATTGGCATGATAGCTAAAAAGTTATATAATATTTTATACAGATTAAGTTAAATACAAACGTATAGCTCCTTGAAAATCAAAGATGAATGATTCACATAGATACGATTTTTATTACCATCTTGTAGGGTCAGTAGGTTAAAAAATTAATTATAAAAATTAAGAATTGAAAATTAAAAAAAAAATATTATTTTCAAAAAGATACGAAAAGATATCCTTCCTAAAATAGTTCATAACGGATATAGTGTTATGATACCCATATCGGACCTTTGGTGAACCCGCGTATCTCCCAAAGACCATCAGCGATTCTGATTTCCGATATAATCTGCTGCTACAATCTGTTGATCTAAACAACATATATATTTCATCACATCCATCGATCTCCAGTGAGTATCGTCTCCAATACCCACCCCTATATATAATATAGGTCGGTTTGAGTCGATCTCAAATCATATGAACCTGCTTGCTTTCGGCACCCAAATCAAGCGTTTCATCAAATGATTTTCGTTCTAATCTACTACATTCTCATCATTGCAACTACATGTTTCATCTAATCAGACTCATATCCGGTACGTACCTTCCCCAAAGTTCAATTCACATGTGTAGGTTTGAATCTCTCAAATATGAACTTTCGGTACTCAAATCACGAGGTAAAACTGTTTTCAACTGATTTCTGATGAATTGTGTCATGAGTTCTCTTCTTCTACTCTATTTTTTGTTCAATTTTAGTTGATTGCTGATCCGGTTCTGTGTGTTGGAGACGATATGATAGTTTTTTAGGGTTTTTATTTTTTTCCTTATGTTGCACATGGGATCCGAGTATGTATGTTTTTCTTTTACACGACTAATAAGAAGCCTATTGAAACTTACGAGTTTAATCTATGTTACTATCAATTAACTTTTGGTTAGGGTTTAGAGTTTGCACTCCTAGTTTGGAGAATTTGCTCTCTATACATTTGCCATGGAACTTGTTGCTATGAAACGAGGTGCATTTCTTCTTACCACATACTTATATTTAGCAGCAAGTTTCTATAGCAATGCCATTTGAGTTAAACACAAGTAAACAAGTGTAAATAATATCAAGGAATTAAAAAAAACACCTCAAAAACGCCATCAGCAAGTGTGTGGTATAGTAATTGCTAAAAATCTATCATATCGTCTCCAACACACTCGGACCATATGATTTGAGATTGACTCAAACCGACCTATATAGTAGGGATGGGTATTGGAGACGATACTCCCTGGAGATCTATCGATGTGAGAATATGTTGTTTAGATCATCATATTGTAGCAGCAGATTATATCAGAAATCAGAATTGCTGATGGTCTTCAGGAGATGTGCGGGCTCACCAACGGTCCGATATGGTATCATAACATTATATCCGTTATGAACTATTTAGGAAGGATATCTATTTGTATCTTTTTACTAATAAAATTTTTTTATTATATGACTCTTAAGTTTTA
>CM046462.1:1566765-1708357 GCA_025506415.1 Flaveria robusta
AAATCCAGAAGGAGGATAAAAGTGTTTGTGGGACAGCTAAAGATCACTTGACCCATTTTGCGACCTCTAGTCTGTTTAACTCGTATTACAATTTATAGAATGGTGTCACTAACACCTACATGTATTATTGTATCAATTTCCTCAGGTTGTTGCTAAACCTGGACCAACTGTGAAGAGGGTATCCTGTCATATCATACTCGACTACGTGGAGGAAAATTGTGACCTATTATCATTAGCTATACTCCGGACTACATTCCTATGACCCTGCATTTTCTGTAATTCTTGTGCCATAGAACTACCTTTGTGAGTTCCGGATTTTGCAAAAGGAGAAAAAAAAAGAAACCGTTCAAAGATATCAACAAGTTGCAGGATTTTTCTGTCTTAATTTGCGCTTGGTATCCGCCCAGATGGGTGTGTCACAGACTAGGCATTATGCGAAACCCTAGTATACATATTCAAAGAGTAGTTTTACAATGTGACCATGTTCTTGAGCTTCGTATATGTTTTCCTACTATGAGCTCTTAATCTCTTATGTCTGTCTGTTCTTTTGCCGTTGAAATTAGTTATTATTTTGACAAATTGTTGAAGGTGACCAAATGAGTAGGTTTGGTTTGTTTTAACCCACACAGATTATTTGTTTTTAAAATAGTTTGATGTTTTGTGGTTGCCAAAATTATATTTTCACCATTATAATCCGGAAGTGGTACAAATTTAAATAGAATCCTGGTAATTTTCTACTTGTTATCTTAGCAAATCCTTTGATATATAATTCTTGTTGGACTAATTTACTCTTTCATTGAAATAAGAAAACTTGTTTGAGATGTTAGGAGACAATTGTGACATCATTTTACATTGTTTCTTGTGTGCACAAAACAAGACCAGTGCACAAGGCCCTGCATGTGGGGGAATATTTTGATTTGATGTACGCATCTTTACTTTGTATTTTTACAAGAGGTTTTTATAACTCGAACGAACTTGTGACTCCAGGTCATGACAACACACTCCAAGGTCCACCCAATGTGGACACTAAGTCTAAGAAAATCTTGACGCCCCATCTTGCCATACAAAGTTTAAGTCCATAAGGATGACCACTAGGTTACATAATAACCAAAAGAATGACACAACACCATTAATATACATAAGCACTATTGTTGAAATGAGAGCAAAAACATTCTCAAACTGCTAAAAAAACCAATATTAAACACTGGGCCTTCTCATGCCATGTTGTGACATCTCTTGAAAAAGCCGTCGAAACGGTTCTTAAAATCACAACACATTCTTCAGGGGCAAGAGACCACACGTGTGGCGATGGCGGTTTTTTCTAAAACCGCAACATTTCCAACTACATGTTGAAAACCACCACCGGCAATGGTTTCAAGGTGCTCCCATGTCAATCTCCGCCTCTCAGCCACTACAATGGTGGTCGATTCGTCCTCCTCAACCTTGCCTTGGCATGAAAGCACCAATTGTTCATCCATCTCATGAAACATTTTCATCACATTTTGTGCTAGGTTGAGAACCGTGCGATTCCGATGGTTCTTTGAGTTGTGTTGTATTGAGGAGAAGACAATAGGCATAATCACTTGGCGGTTGCACATTATAAGATGGCGTATGTGCTCATTGTTCCATAAGAAATGTGCTCGTTCCGCCACCTGAACATTTTTAACACTAACATTAGCATTAAAGGATCAAGTCTAAAAACCATCATCAAACAACAGAATAAAACCAAACCAAACCAAACCAAACCAAATTGGTCAATATGGTACTATGATATTATGGCACTATGACTTCAACTCATTTGACCCGTTTAAACCTATTAAGCCGATTATTAAGTTTTACGCGTTTAACCCATTAGAGACGAAAAATATCATAATCAGCCCGTTAAAGGGCAAATGGGTCGAAATAACTCAAACATGTATTGTGTAACATCATAAGCATTACATAATTAAGCATCCTAATATAGAACTCGAAAATTACCTGAAAATGGTAGCTATCAAGACAACTTCTTATACGGCGAAACAACGGAACCATAATTTTCTCAAACTCATCGGTACGAATTATCTCGAGCAATTCTTCCAACTCACTCAAGAACATCAACTGCTTCTGACTATTTGTTATGGGCCAATATTTTACCAGCCCGTTTATCACAACACTTGCAAGTCTCGGATCTTTTGCTATAAACTGAACAACACAATACGTTAACTGGTGATGATAACTACCAATGGATTTCGGTTTATGAAGAGGAATCAAAACCCGTGACAAGAACATTTTGTGTTCTTTCTTTAACGGCAACGTGAATCCACTAATCACACTCCCAAAGATCTCCAGTAGTTCAGCAATCCCATTGTGTTTTTCAGTTTCATAAACAAACTGATACATAATATTGCTGACAGCCATTCGGATAAACGATCTGTGAACCATAAATTTGCCATAAATCCTATGTAAAAGCGACTTCAAACTATCACGTTCTCGTGGGTCCTCAGAATCAAAGAGATTCAAGAGTTTTAACAAGAACGAATGATCGATATACTGTTTAGCAACTTTTGGATCGAGAGAACTTAAACTAACAAATCTAAGGAGTATTTCATAAACAAGTTGCAGATGTGACCATGCTGGATCAAACCATGGATCTTCATCTTCTGTTTCTCCACGTGGCGAATTGGAGTATTTCGGAGGGAACTCGCGAAAAAGATTGACCCCACATGTTCTACAGATCGCTGACATGGCGGGTTCCGTGAGTTTTATGGAATCAGAACCAAGAAAATCAAGAATCTCGACTAAAACTTGGCGTTTTTGATCTTTCTCTACATTACCTTTATCTTGATCAATAAAATCATACACAGTCGAGCAAAGATTCAACTTACTGATAAGAAGTCTTGGTTTTTCAGAATTTTGGACATCTTTAAAGGATAAATGAGGCTGGATCATATCACCATTGGATGTTGGGAAAATAGATGATGACATCTTTTTAACAACATTTAATCTACTTGAAATAACACTACAAGTGTTGGTGAAGCCGCCAATGTTGCTTAAATCAGTGGCTGCATTGCCCCCGTCCGAATCATTTTGATTTGATTTTGATGATTTACGCGGGAGTTTTGCAAGAATCTGCTTAATCATAGTAGGAATAGTTGAATTTGCAGCCAATAATAAGCCTGGAATACACATATTAGAATCATGATCAGCAAAAAGAACTCAAAAAAGTTTATTTAATATTTAAGGGATAAAATAAGCAGATTCTTGGATTATAAAGATGAAAAGAAATTCATTTTCCTAATTAACAGAATAATTAAGATTAAATTCCCACATTCAACACCATTTGTTGAGGATGAATCATATAATCAGTAAAATTAACACCTCATCAAGAAACTTAAAACTTCAAAGAAACATTTCAAGAAAAGCTAATACACATAGCTATGATCTTACCTTAATAAAAAAAAATTGAACTTTTAAATAAAATGTTTCAAGAAAAGCTAATACCCATTCCTATGATCTCATCTTATATGAAAAAAATTACAGATTTTCAAGAAAAATTAATAATACCCATTATTATGATCTCATCTCATATGAGAAATATTTACTTCTCAAAGCATGTTTTTTGATAAAAAAAATCATCATATATAAATAAAATCTAAATTTTTTTAAGAAAAACTAATACTCACTATTCAACACTATTGTTGAGGATGAACAAATATAATCAGTAAAATAAACACATCATCAAGAAACTTAAACCTTCAAAGAAATATTTCAAGAAAAGCTAACACCCATAGCTATGATCTTATCTTAATCTAAAAAAATGAACTTTTGAATAAAATATTTCAAAAAAAGCTAATACCATTCCTATGATCTCATCTCATATTAAAAAAATTAGAGCTTTCAAAGAAAAATTAACAATGCGCATTGTTATGATCTCATCTCACATGAGAAATTTTTACTCCTCAAAGCATATAATTAATAAAAAAAATCCTCAAATATAAGAAAATCTGAATTTTCCAAGAAAAACTAACACTCACTGCTTATATACAAATCAAAAACATATCTGTAGATCTAGAACACCCTTAAAATCATATAAAATTTGAAGTATGAAGCAAAGAGTAGTACTGTAGTTTGCAGATCTGAAACCCAGATCAGGATCTACTAACTTACCAAAAAGAAATGTGAAATAGCAACTGGTATGAAACCCAGATCATAAAAAGCCCTAAACCCCCAAATTTTGAAGAAAAGGATACAACTTTATCAATTATATGTCAGCAAACTGAAACAGAATAAAATTTGCATAATGCCAGTAGGGGTAGCAACATGTTATTACATTAAAAGATTGAAGAAGACAGTAATATTATAATCTAAAAGTCAGAGCACTGAAGAATCAGGTGGTGTTTACAGAAGATCTATACATACACAAATATATACATATATATAGAGAGAGAGATGGAGAATATACCTGGACTTTCAGGGACAAAAATGGACATGGGTTTGAGAGAGAGAGAGAGAGAATCAGAGAGAAGAAGACATGCAAATGAGATAGAAAGCTGGAAGAGAGAGAAATTTCAGGTTAAAATCATGAGATTGAAGGAAGACATAATAATAGTAGTGTGAAAATGGAGCCCATGTCTTTCTCTCTTTCTTTCTGTAAGGATCCAAGAAATGCTTCTGGTTTGTAATTTTTCATTCTTGTGTAACTTAGGCCATGTTTGGAATTTTTTATTTTGATTGAAAAAAACTTTTGATAAAAAAAACTTATTAACTTATGATTTTTCAGAAAGAGTTTTTAAAAAAATGTTTGGATTAGCTTATAAACTAAAATGTTGTAAAATGACAAAAAAATACATGATTTTAATAACGATAGGAGTTAATAGGAGATAGTAAAGGGGTATAATAGAAAATTTGATCAAAAGGAGTTTTCAAAAGTCAATAAGTAACCCCCTCCTTACTTCTCAAAACCTTCTTTTTACCCTATATGAAAAGTCGGTTTGAAAAGTCCTTTTGAGTTTGCCAAACATTTTTTTTGACTTGTTAACTTTTGAAAAGTTAATAAATCAAAAGTTGGGATAAAATAAGCAATCTCAAACATGCACTTAATTACACTTTCAAAATAATCAAGAAACTGGAAGCTAAAAAATTCAAAATGAGTAATTGAGTATGAGATTAATTTTAATTTTTTTATATGTTTGGAAGTGGATCCGAATTGAATTTGTTAGACTCCGGTTATTAAAATTATTAGAAGTATAGTTAAGTAATTGATATTTTAAGTCGGTTTTTGAATTGAGTTTAAGATGGATTTCAGATAATAGATATCCTGACATAAAATCTTTTAACACATAAGACAATAAATGAGTGTATCAGTAAACTTGATAGGTAACGACTAACGAATGATGGTTAATTGGTTATCCAGGTTGTTTTTCAATTGACAATGAGATTATTTGTACTTCATTTCAGCCCGTTATCATCTCTAGGATTTCCTATCAAATGTATGCTTGAATATTTTGCTACGAGACCATACGTAATGGTTTAGTGATTGTGATGAAAAGTATTGTTCCGTAAGACGCACATGTAATGGCTGCTATCACAATCATGATGATGTTGCTTGTGTGAATATGAGATTTAATTAAAAGAAAACGATGAGATGTATTGTGTAATTGATAGTCAATATAATAACAATAAATTCATAAAACAACAATCTTCCTATCGCGCACCTAGAGTAGTGGTCAAGAAAGAACCCATCACACCTCCAACGAGGTGTTCCGTCGTGATAGGAATTGATGTGACATCCTATCACATCCCATCATGGATGGCTTGATATCACAAAACAACAATTTTAAGACTCTTTAATAGTGAATTTTACAAATAAAATGATTAGTTTAAAATAATTTATTGCAAACTGTTCATTTACAATTACAATAATCTTATAAGCATTTCTAATTAGCAACCTTTAAACTATTTATCTCAAACTAGTGATAAGTAACTTTAGTAAATCTGTGTATTACATTGACTGAATAAAAAAAATATTAAACAAAATGTTAGAAATTATTAATCATAAAACTATATTTAAGATAATATATGATTGAAATTACGTATGAATAATGCCTATAAGTAATAAAACAATGATATTAATTTTAAAAAAAAAATTTATTAAAGAAAATTAAACAATTTTCTTAAAAAAACCTTTTTAAAAAATATAATTTTTAAAAATTATTTTATTATAACGCCAAATTTTAATTATTTTTAGTTATAAAAATTTTACTTTTTAAAAACATCGATTTTAAAATATTTTTAATTTTTTTAAGTTTGATCTTTTAGAAAAAAAAGTTATGTTATAAAAATTTATTTATATAAAATAACATTAATAAAATAATCTATTTTTAACTAATACACTTATTTAATAGAAAAAGAAATAAAAGATTTTTGATAAAAAATATGATGTTATCATGTTTTTTTTTTTTTTTTTTGTTAGAGTAAAAATATTAAATTTAAACTTAATGAGATATCCTATCATACATGAAAAAACCGAGTTAAGCTTGGGGTTGTTTGAATTTTGCTTTTGTCTTTTAGCGATTTCCATCAAAAGAGAGAGAAATTATAAAAGCAAAAAGTACTTTATTTGATTGAAATTTATAAAAGCAAAGGCTTACCACTTGTGAAAAAAAAAAAGTTTTTTAAAATGTTATCATATGATTTATACTTTATAGGATCAACACTTATGGTATAAAGTGTAATTCAGAAATATTTTAACTATGCTTAATACATATTTTTTTGATCGACATAAAATTCATAATTTGCTTGATGACATTTTTGTTTTAATTAAATAATAAGACTTAAAACAAATACACCAAATTTTGTTTCTAAAAATAAAACATCTTTATTTTTAATTTCTTACAAATATTTATGCTTATTAATTATCATATACCATGCTAAAGTTGATTTCATTTATATATTCGTCTTCGCTTTCTATCTATGTGTTTTAGTGAGTGTTTCTTCGAAGGATTATGTATTTCTCTTTTAACTCACAAGCCATTGATGTTTTAGAAAACGTGAGAATGTGTGTTTATTAGATCTTACGATTTTAAATTATAATAATCGTTTTTAATGTATAGGCAACCTCAATTTACATATTAACATATAGTTGTCAAAGATGATAAATTTTATTATTGTCTAGTAAAGTAAAACTGTTTGCATAACCTTATTGTTTGTACCTCCCAACGGTTGTAACATTTCCGAGTACAAAAATACATCTAGATATGTCTTTTTAATAAAAAGTAGTATTCGCTTTCTAATAACAAAATAATAATATCTAATGGTAAAGTTTACAAATATATAATATTTACTTTTTCTGGATAAATTAACGTATCGATCTCATGTGTTGGCATAATAATTGAATGTTTCTTAGCTACTCATTATCACACCCATGTGAATATGATTGTTCATCAAGGAAAAGAATCCTTGATTCATAATTCATAATTATTAAATAAAGCTACAGTTAACTAGAAACCAACACAAACATACATATAAAGGTTATAACCTGAAAAGTTGATTGCATTCATATCTAATATATATTTGTTTTTCTATACCAAATATAACTTACTTTATACTTTATCATTGTATTCAATGTAGTATATTATAATTTTGGTTAATTATATGTAACATGTGGTAAAAAAAAAAAAAGATAAAGCATGTTGTATTTTTGTATAGTTTATTTATACGTGATTGTACTCGGTTCTTGTTTGTGCGACGATGAACTCGAACATTATGAATTTAATTGGCAAAAATTTACATATCACTATTATAAAAAAAAATCAAAGAATTTAGAGGAGACATGAAATATATATTTATCTTTAATGGTATTTTTTTTATAAATACAAAGGTTGTTTTCTTAACAAAGTGTAAGTATTGAGAAAATATAATATAATCAAGGCAATATATAAAGAGATTAAATAAGAAAGAGATATCACCACAAAAGACACAATATTGTATATCGGTTTATGGTAGATTTAAACTATTTCACCTTACAACCCACTCCTTGATTTTTCAATCGATAGTTCTTTTCCTTATATTTCGTCTAAACCTTCAAAGATCATCGTTTACAAGCTTCCTCTAAACAGGCACCATTATCATTTACAAGCCTCATTTTAAACCAACTAAAATCTATCACTTACAAATTGCTCTCTAACGCAATAGAGATTTTCATTTACAACTTTTCCTTTAAATAGAAGGATATCATATTTACAAGTTTCTTTCTAAACTGTCCATGGTAACTAAATGAAAATCTAACATATATAAAATAAATGAGCCATTGTATGTATTTATACTATTTTTTATTTCCTTTAGTCACTTGTCTACTCGATATTGACCCTTTGTTCTATTCAAACCATCAAACACTATTGTTTTGTGTAGAGGTGCACAAATCATTTCCGAACTTTAAACCACTCTCTTTACCAGTTTTGTGATCGGTTTTTTGACCAGCTTCAAGTAGTTTTGGGTTGGTTTTTGACCCATTTTTTTACTAATATTTGAAATTGTCTCCACAGAGTGGATTATAAACCGTCTCTAGCCTATTTTTTCTATAGGTTACAATCCAATTTCATATAGTACCTATTGTCAGTTTTGGTTCACAAACTGGTTTTGACGTGCACCTCTAGTTTTGTGTTTGATTTCTGAACTGGACACTTACTGGGCTTTCAAGTCTTTTTTTTCTATTGGGCCGTATCAAGAGTTACTTGAGCGATTGTAAGTGGGCCCTATGATTCCAGACGAGGTTGCATAGAGTTTGGATCTTGGTGGCCCATGGCAAGCCCGCAAGGGATGCTCTAGGATAGACTTGGGCAAAAAAACCGGGTACGAACCCGACCCGGCGAACCCGACCCGGACCCGGGTACCGGGTTGTACCCGGTTTGGAACCGAAAATACCCGGTGGGTAGGAACCGGTTATGGGTTTTTATATTTTTTTAGAACCCGAACCGTACCCGACCCGACCCGGACCCGACCCGATCGTACCCGGGTCCAACCCGGTTTTTACCGTTTTTCGGGTTTTTTTTAAAAACTAGCTGTTTTTAACGGCTATATAGCCGTTGGATCTCATTTTTGACCGTTTTTTTTGTTTTTTTGCCCCCTAAGGTAGTATAAATAGGTGTGGGTTGGTTTGATTGAGTACCCAACTCTCAAACGCAAAAACATACGCAAAAAACACAAAAAATACTCTAGTTTACTCTCGTTTTACATTTTCACTCTTTCGTTTTACACTTTTCACTGTCTTGAATCTTGTTATGGCTCAATCACAATCTTCCGTTGGTCAAAGTTCGTCCAACGCTCCAACCGTCGTTCGTGTTCTTCCACACAATCGTAACATGGATGTATGGTGCAATTGGGATATGGTTGAGTTGAGTGACGGGTCTGTAAAGGCTCGTTGCAAGTTTTGTGTAGCTTTGCTTGCTAAAGATTCTAACACGACTTTAAGCAAACACATTAGCAAGAAGTTTTGTAAGTCGTTGAAAAGTAATCCGGATTCGCAACAAACACAATTAGGTGGAGACGGTGGAATCTTTAATTACGACGTTAATAGGGTTCGAGATCGAATGGCGAAGTTCGTGATTCAAGAAGCTTTGCCTTTTAGTCACTTCGACAATCCTCGTTTGACCAACTTAATTCGAGAGACGCTTCAACCTCGTTACAACCATGTAAGTTGTACTACCCTTAGACGTTATTGTTTAAAATTATGGAATCAAGCAAAAAATAATTTAATTGTATTATTTGAAAATTTAAATACCGGTGTAAACTTAACTAGTGACGTTTGGTCGGCTCCACACGGTTTACCCGAATCGTACCTTTGCGTCACCGCTCATTGGGTAGATCCCAAATCATGGCAATTGATGAAACGTACGATTGCGTTTGATCTTTTTCCGTATCCACACACCGGAGAATTTTTGTTTTACTTTTTGGATAATGTAATAACTACTTTTAATTTACAAAATAAAATTTTTTCAATGGCATTTGATAACGCTTTCAACAACACAACCGCGGTTGAAAAATTAAAATTAAAATATCTTCCGATTGCAAACGGTGATTTTTTCCATACTCGTTGTGTTGCACATATTATTAATTTAGTAGTGCAAGACGGTCTATCCGTGCAATTTGTTGATAACTTTATTAAAGCTTTTCGATTTATGTTACATGACGTTTATAAAAAAAGTAGAAGAAGATATCAAGATTATAAAAAACTTTGTAAGGATACGGACTCTGTATTTTTAGGTCCTAATTGGGATGTACCTACTCGGTGGAATTCGACTTGTCACATGTTTAATTGTGCTTTAAAACAAAAGGGAACTTTGAAAGCTTTTCATAATAGTCTTTCGGATAATGGTGAAGCCGACCCATTTCCGGATGCGGGTTGGAAAAATGTTCAAAGTCTATCCGATTTTCTTGAGGTGTTTAAAAACTCAACAACAAAATTATCGGGAGTTTATTATCCCACTAGTTATTCGGTGGTTCAAGAATTATATTTCATGGCTTTGAATTTTAAAAATTTTTAATATAAAAATGATATATTTACACAAATGATAGAACCAATGAAAGAAAAGTTTAAAAAATATTTTGAGGAGTTACCACCCGTTTTTATTTGTGCCGCCGCTTTAAATCCGTTTTTAAATGTTGCTGGGGTTGAATGTTTGATAGACGAGATAAATGACAATTTAGATATGCATGACGAAAACCCCAATTTTTCAAGGGATGCCAAAAAAAGTTTTAATGCAAGCTTGAAAACAATATATAATTTTTATTTAAATAGATATGGGCCTAACGTAAATATAACCACACCAAGAGAATCAACCTCAAATGCTAGTACCTCGATGAAAGACCCGGTTATAACCATGTTGAATGTTGTTCGGGATGTGACGGCTAAACGACAAAGGGGTAACACCCCAACAAGTGAACTCGGTAGATATAGTGCTACGGATTTTATTTCCACTATGACTACCGAAGATTATCGTGTATTCGATATTTTGGCTTGGTGGAAAGGAAAGGAATCTCAATTTCCGATTCTTTCCGCTATGGCCCGTGATTTACTAAGCGTCCAAGCTTCTACGGTAGCTTCGGAATCTGCGTTTTCTCTTAGTGGCAGGGTAATCTCATTACGGAGAACAAGACTAACTCCAGAAGCGGTTGAGATGTGCATTTGTTTAAAGGATCACTTAGACGCGATGGATCGTATACAAGACCAAACAAGCCTCGAAGATGAAATTGCACTCGAAGCTAAAGTACACGATGAAGAGGTAGAAGAAGGAGTATCTTCTGGCATATCGGATGAAGAATTAGCATTTGATCAAGCGTCTCGTAGTAAATAAACATTAGACGATAACTTAAATAAAAGTTTTATGTTATTTTTTATCGATTGATTTATGTATTTTTAAGTTGTTTAAATAAATAAATGAAAAATTAATGTTTATTTAATATTGTTAAATAAAAATAACATTAATATTATTAATAATAATAACAATAATAATATTATTAATAATAACAGCAACAACAAAAACAAAAAAAACAAAAACAACAATAATATTATTAATAATAATAACAATAATACTTATTATGATTTATAATAATAATAACAAAAACAACAACAACAAGTCAATAATAATAATAATAATAAATAATAATAATAATAATAATAATAATGATTTTTATTAGTAAAAACAAAAAAAAATAAAAAAAATTCAAAAACCCGATTATACCCGGGTTCCGTACCCGACCCGGACCCGACCCGACCCTAACCGGGTATGTCGGGTAGGGTAATAGCTTGGGTGAACCCGACCCGGGTTCGAACCCGGTTCCACCCGTACCCGGGTACGAAAAAAACCGGTTGGGCCGAACCCGGTTTCAACCCGGTTTCGGGTATTGGGCCGGACCCGGTTTGCCCACCTCTACTCTAGGAGTCTAGGACCAGAAATCTATCCATTAAAGGAATAAAACTAAATAAATTAAGAGGGAAGTTGATATAATATTAATTAAACCTTTTAAGTGTTACTATAAACAATTCTATAAAGCCACTAATTTTATTAGAGGTTCTAATCTTGTAATTTTTATTATAGATGTTAAAATATTATAAAGGATAGTAATCTAAATAGAACATATATAAATCTTAATTACTATTTAGTGATTGTTTTATAAATGTAATTGAATCAATAGATAATAGTAAAGAAAAAAAAACACTAAATAGTAATCAATTTTTATGATTTTTCATAAATTTAAAAATAAGTATTAAATAGTAACTAGATCTCATAAATATTTCATTTAAGTCATCTAATTCAAAGTTTTTATTATATTCTAACATGTTTCACAATACTAGAACACCTTATAAAGTTAAGTGAATTTAGAAGAAAAAAAACTTTAAATTACGTTAGTAAAACATTTGAAATTTTTAATAATTATTGTGTGAAGTTAAAATATGAAAGTAAATGTCCATTTATCTATGCATATGATTAATAAAAAAACTTTATAAGTATAATTACCACACATTTCATACTTTTGTATGACACCGATTATTAAAACAAATACACATCGATCGTTTTGTAACAAGGACAACTTGAAGATAAAATATGAAAGTAAATGTTTCTCGATCCATTTATCTATGCATATAATTAATAAATTACAAAATAAAATTTTAACACATTTTTATTGATTAAAGAGGGTTAACATTCGTTCCTCACCCTCTATATATATCCATTTAAACTTGTAAAACATCATAGTTACTTAAACTATAAATTGCATCTATGTTAGTTACAAAATGATGAAATATATATATGCCTCTAAATTGATAAACATCATAGTAACTAAAAACATAAGTTCAATACATAATATACAATGAGTAGTTAAACTATAATGTAGTTTTTTAATATGAAAAGTTAGACTAAAATCATGATAGATATACTAACTTACTCTTAATATACTTTGATATCAAAATAATCTTCTAATGTTTTACATCATATCAGAAAGAAAACAATATAAACTTTGTTTTAGTTGGGGCTTTGAGTTATGAACATATTTGATCTGTTATCTCAACAAACAAGCTGTGATTCTTTCTTGAGAAAGGGAATTTAACCGCAATTAACGATTAATTTTCAACAAAAATTCCTTTAATTGCGAAATAAAATCACTGGTACGTTGTCTTAATTTCTAACCCTAGATTTTCAACGATTGTATGTGTTCAATTTCATGATCTTTGTTTATAATCTGTTCTTTAATTTGTTAATTTTGAATTTCATCTTCTGGATTCATTCTAACACGGAATTGGTACATGTACTGATCGTTGGATCATTTCTGTTGATGTTTCGATTTGAGGTTAATTCGTTGATTTCTAAATTACTATCGATTTACGGAGTTTGAAGAAGTTTGATGCGTTATCGGTGATTGTAGTGGTGGTGTAGTTGAGTTTTAGTTTGAATTTTTGTAGTTTCTTTGGTGAAGATGAAATCAGAGGGTAAAATTGGAGCCATGGTGTTTGTTCAGCTGAATTCAAGTTGCTTGTGTTGTGTGTTTACCCTTTTATGCAATTTATCAGCTAGAGATAAGGTATTAAGGATTTTAGCTGCAAGTAATTACTAATTAGGGCTAAATAAATATATTAGAACAGTTTTTGATTTCTGATTACGTTTCAGCATGTTTATGTTCTTCAAGTTATCATATTGACATATTTTTGTGCTAATCTTGTGAAATTTAGGTAGCTTTATGCTTTTATTGATTAAGGTTTTTTTCTTAATTTATAGCAATTTGCTGGAGTTCTAAGTTTTTTCTCCTTTGTTTGAATTAAACAAGTAATCTGTGGTGTTTATGACATTCATGTATCATAGACTGTTTAACATTCTATCCAGTTTGCATATTGCAGAAAATCTGTAGATTAATGATGCAAAGTGATCCTCAGGGAGACTGAAGCATTTTTTTTATAGCACCAAGTCCAGTCTTTTTTCGGTTATTGGAAAATTAGGATGGCTGTAACCACTGAAGAGCAAAGTAATATAGACCATGCAACCGATAGTTACCCATTGCTAGTGGAAACTCGAGAAAATCGTGAAGATGAGCATGTAATTGATTTGGAGATAGGAGGTGATGATGACGTGTCATCATCAAGTGGATCCAATAATTCTCTTCACGGTCTGGCTCGTAGCCCACGTGATTCAGCTTCTCAGTTGGTTCGGGCTTCATCGAGTGGGTCAAATGCACTTGGGAGGAGAGGGAATGGGCTGGGTCACCGTAGGTGGAGCCCTTTTGACACTTTGTTGTGGATTTCAATCGAGCTAGGATTCACTTTGGGCCAGATTATTGCGTCAGTTGTTGTTTTATATATATCAAGAAATGAAAACCCACAGACTCCTTTGTTTGCTTGGATTGTGGGTTATGCTGCTGGGTGTGTTGCAAGTCTTCCATTTTTGTACTGGCGCTATCTTCATAGATATCAGGCTACTGAAAATGGGTCAAATCAGACCCGACAGCCACCTTCTGAGGATAACCATCAACCCGAACCAAATTCTTGCATAACAATCTCGTTTGCTCGATCTTCAGAAGAGGAAAATCGACCTGCCACGTCACCCAACGCATGGAATGGTGTAAATGTGGGTTCAAATGCTAGGTAACTGTCTGCTTATCTGACACATTAATTATCTTAGTATGTGATAAATTGATTGACTTAATTGTATCTGTTCTTGTTAGCAGGCTTACCATGCTTGTGGACCATTTTAAAATGGCTTTGGATTGCTTTTCTGCTGTATGGTTTGTAGTCGGTAATGTTTGGATATTTGGAGGCCATTCATCATCTGCTGATGCTCCTAATTTGTACAGGTGCCACTAACATATTACATTATCTGAAAAAGAGACTTCGTCTGATTTTACCTAGAGGGGGCAATTTTGATCCATATATATATAAATGCAAATGGGTCAATATGGGTTATTTTTGATCTCTATGGGTCAATGAGTTAGCGTAAAAGATTTTACAAGTAAGGAAACGTGTAAAATGGATTGAGTGGGTCAAACAAGGTTAAAGTCATTCAAAATGTATTTGGAGGCATAAGACCTAACTCGTTTTTACTAAAACAAAGTTAAGTTTATTATATGGGTAAATGTCAAAATACACATAAGTCCCTGAACTTTATTTTCCATGGTAATGTTCTTAAACTTGTAAAAATACAACAAACGGTCCTTTATGTAAGGTTTACGGACTTAATCATGCGAAAAAAAAGAAGGATATATTTGTTAAAACATGAAGTCTGGTTTAATCTTGTAAAATAAAGTAAATAGACTTGTGAATGAATTTTCAAGAGTCCAAAGGCTTACATTTGTTCTTATAATGATAATAGACTTGTTATCATATTAACACACTTGTTATATATATTTCTGCTGTTCAAAAATAAAAAGTTAAATATATTTCCAGAAAATAAGGGAAATAAAAGTTTTTTGGTCAGTCCAACCTTGGCCCGACCCGTTTTGACCCATTAGCCCCATGACCTGTCCATTTTTCCATGTTAAAAAAAAATAATTACTTACGCCTTGCTATTATTACAGGCTGTGTATTGTTTTTCTAACCTTCAGCTGTATTGGCTATGCAATGCCTTTCATTTTATGTGGAATGATATGTTGTTGTCTGCCTTGTATCATTTCAATTCTTGGTGTTCATGAGGATATGAATCAAATGAAAGGAGCGAGTGAAGATTCTATAAATGCTTTGCCAACACACAAGTTCAAATTAAAGAAAAATGGAAATAATGAGACTAGAGATAATAACGATTCAGTAGTTGATGAAGGCGGAATTCTAGCAGCAGGGACAGAAAAAGAGCGCGTTATCTCTGGGGAAGATGCTGTAAGGAATCATGTCTCTATTTTAACATAAACCGTTTCATCGTTTTTTTAATATGAAAACAAGGAATTATGTCTCTACTTTAAACATAAAGATGGTTGATATGGTGCAGGTTTGTTGCATATGCCTGGCAAAATATGCAGATAATGATCTGCTGAGAGAGCTTCCTTGCACGCATTTCTTTCATATTCAATGTGTAGATAAATGGTTAAAGATCAATGCATCATGTCCATTATGCAAGTTTGAAATTAGGGGCAGTGATGACATTTCATCTACACAAGATTCCTCCAATCGGCAACAAGCATGAAACATCATCAATAGGTAAATTAAACTTGAACACCACAGAATTGAAGTCTTTTGGAAGATAAGATTCTGTCATGTTGATTATGATTTTCATCTCTTTTACGTAACCATCTAAGAAGTCATGGGTTGTATAGAAAAATCAAATCAAATAGTATCAAACGAATATGTTGTTAATAGGGTTTGTCTAATAAATATTCAGTTTTCCCATATGATATACAGTTCTTTTTTCTTTGGCAAAAGAGAACCAACTATAATTTCAACAATACACGTGTAAGTGTGGGATGCGGTCGGTGCAAAAGTAGTTTTATGTAGAGAACTATGAAAAAAATATAATGCACGTCTGCCTAACATATGGAAGTAAATGGAAGTAGTGGGAGAGAGAAGAGCCGGCTATATCCATTTTATGTATCACATTGTAAGCAATATATACAAGTATTTATGTAGGTCTTATGGTTCCTCTCTTAGGATTGGTTGTGTATCTTCCTTCATAACTCTACAAGTGCCCAATGGGTCAAAAGCTTTATGGCTACGAGTCTGTGTGCAACCCCTTTTTACGATATAGGCATATTGTGATAAGTGCCCAATGGCTCAGATCTGCACAGATGTCCAGGGCAGCAGACCCATGGGCAGATGGGTAGTACGATAGACCTTCCTGGTCAACTGATGGACCCTCCTGGTCAGCTGCATATAGAAAATAGTGGATGAGTGGAGTGAGCAGTAGTAGCGTAGCTGCTCGTGGTAATAGCAGTATTAGTAGGTTGTTTCATTTGTTTTGTTTCGTGTCAAATTTTGTAATTGGAGATTAGCCCTCTCAAATCGAGCCCACTTGTTTGTTATCATTAGCAGTAATTCAATCAAATTCCCAGTTTCTATCATAATGCCAGGTGGCATATGGAGCCATTTCATGGGACACAAGCGTTTATGCACTCTTGGACGTGGCGGTGTATAATTTAGCCTCGTGATCGGTGTTTTCGTGACTTGATGCTAAGGCCAACCTCTAAACACTCCATAAGTTGATGTTTATGAGTGGAAAAAAGAATAAAAGTTTATTTTGTTAACATTGACCAGTCAGAAAGTCAAAATTAGATTTAAACGTTAAGTGCTTATGATGCATCATCCATCAAGTACACATGTCAATCAACAGAAAGCATGATGGAAAAAGCAACAAATAAAGCTGATTAAATTCCTCTTTAAACCAAACATAACAAATCCACTTAACATACAAACTACACAAAAAAAACCAAAGTCGTATCACCTCAACTATTTATGCAAAAAAGTGACGCATCATCTAAAGATTCTTTACATAAACCACCATAATCATCACTTTTATCTCAAAGAGAAGATACATCTCCCATCCTCAACAGCAACACAAGATATAAAACCTGTACAGTATGCTATACAAAGAGAGCAATACGACCTGTTTGTTATTTGTTCTCATTTGTGGCCTGAAACCATCCCTATTTGATGATTGTTTAAAGTGTGTGATAAAACCACCTCATCTATAATCCATTCAAATCAGATGTGACAGCAGCAGGCGGTTTTGATGAATTCGGTTGTGGTGGTGGGGCAGTTAAAGAATAGGTCAGCCTTGATGATGAAGAATTTTCAATCAGTCCAGCAATTCCAGCACTTGCTATTTGCGCATTCGAAGGAAGGAAAAGATCATGTTTTTGGTCTTTATAAGCTGCCCAAACCTGCCAAAAATAATTTTCATTAATCAGATGAAATCCATAAAGAAAATCAACCTATAATGGAAGCATAATTATGATCTTAGATGGTGACTTACTTCAGAGGAATCTAGTATGTCACGAACTTTAGTACAGTGGGCCCCTTCTGTTGCAAATGCATGCAAAACCTAGATTGACAAAAGATATGACTAAATCAGGAAAAGGAGAGGAAAGTATTCACTGATACTAACCAGCCATGACACGTAGCGGTGGGAAAATGGACAAGGTTGGGTAATTGATCGAACCAGATTTGGATTAAAGGGTCATTCTAAGTTGAATTTTTTTCATAAACAGTTAACGTGGAGGGAAAAATATTGACTTTCGTTAGATTTACGCATAAGTCTGTGAACTCTATTTTTGCATGTATAAATCCCTAGATTTTAAAAGTAATCAAAAAAGTCACTGTTATAAAGTTAAGGGAACAATCCTGCAAAAAATAAGTTTTTTCATTATATTGTGAGATGACGATTTAATCATTCAAAAGATAACTTTTATGCCAATAAAAAGTGCAGGGACTTCATCGTTAGGTTTTAAAGTTAATGGATTTAATTAATGTAAAGAAAGTCCATACACTTGTGTGCAAATTCAACAAAAGTCCATAGATTTCTGACAATTGCCCATTAGAGTGTCAAATATGATTTGTAAATAATATTATTTCAGTAACAATCAAAGTGATATAATCTAGGAGGCTAAAAGGTTTTATTCCTTAGAAGTCAACTATGTTGACCCGTTCAACCCAATTAACCTGCTTCAGTTTTCTCTCTCTTTTTTTTTATTTACCCCTTTGTCCGGTTAAAGATGAAGCATATAGCTCAAATTGGTCCATTCATAGATAAATGGGTCGGTGCACGACTGCACATATAACTGAAGCAGTTTAATGACAAACAGAAAGAGGATGAAATGCAAATATTACCATATAGATCCCTTAAACTTTTTATTCTAATTTTAAGTAAAACGAGCTATTGGAAAAAGAATCAATTGGCTGCAAATCCACCCTATTTGGTGGCCTAATTATTAATATTAATCTTTTCAGCTAACCTCTATTGCAAGCACCCGGCCAATGGATGCTTCAGATTCATTCCACTTCATTTGAGAGGAAAGCCCATTTCTCCCTCCTGCTCTCCAATCAAGAAGCCCAAGCAGTACTTCAATAAGCCCAACCCTATAAGCAAACCATTATCGGTCTATAAATAAAAAAAAGAGCTCATCAAGTATTAAATTGAATGTATTAGGTACAGGTTTGATCATTTCACCATATCTTATTAATATTTCTATCGAGATTTTCATTTTATTTTTTCCAATATTTTGTATTTTGCATGTCTCACCTGAGACCTTGTGCAACAAGTGCATCCCTTGCTCTATTTCCAGCAACAACCACACGTTTTAATGTCTCAAGTGCTAGGATGCTTCCACCTTGCCATCCAATTGCTTTCATTAATAGTGGGACCACCTGAGAGAAAGGGAAAAAAGATTGGAAGAAAAGATGCATTGAAGCTTAAATAAGCATGAATACAAGTTTAAGGAGCTTTTGAAATATCTACTTATCAATGTGTTCTGTTTTAGCTCAAACATGTAAAATGAAAAAAAAAATAGCCATAAAGGTAACAAGTCAAGCAGGTTGAAACTAGCCCAAAGTCAATTTTAATACAACCTCCTAAAAATTGCATTGAAATATTTAAAATATTATTGTTTTTGTAACATAAAATAAATAAAAAGGGCAAATTTTGAAAAAGAAATAGCCATTACCTGAATTCTCACAAGAAGTCCCTGTACTTTACTATTAAACTAACTAAACGTATTAACTTCACAAAATTCAACGTATATGTCCTCCAACATTATTTTCAACAAATATGTCATAATCATGCATGATTAAGTCCCTAAGCTTAATGGAAAAGTCTTCAGACTTCATTTCTAACAAACATGTCCTCATTTGCATGATTAAAAGTCCCTAAACTTAAAAAAAAATAACGAAAATATTCAAATTTAATTTTAACAACTGCATCCTTTTTCTGCATGAATAAGTCCCCAAGCCAAAGGTCAACAGCTAGGTCCTTGTTTTTTTTTCCAAGATAAAGTCCCTAAACTATGTACATCTGACCTTTTTATCGAGCTTCAGTAAGTTTAGGGTTTCCCAACATTTCCCTCGTATATAAACGTACTATTATTTATAAAAGATATAGCAAATGAACAATAATTTGCTCAACCCATACAAGAATTGATACGTTTCAACCAGGAACACCTTTTGACTCGCCCATTTTGCCACTTATAGACAAAAACATAAGCATGTACCTGGGTTGTCCCAACACTAGTAGCTGCCATGGCTTCTGCACAAGTGGTGCTAGCCGCCAATTGATGTAGCACCCGTAAGCAGCTAAGCCGCACACGTTCTTGAGGCGTTTGTGTCACCTGTGACTGGCTATCCTCACCATCAAATGATCCATCTGGCGTTCTAGGTTCTTCTGATGACATTGTTTCACGCCTTGCCTCAAAGGCTACTGCAGACAGTAATTTGGGAATGTAACCTAAAAACCCAACATGATCTGCAAGTGCAGGGTGAACCCGCAACAAAGATACCAATGCAGCAGATAATAGTAGTGGGAGCTCAGGATCAGCCCCTTGATTGTCATGATGTGTAGCAGCAATTGATGAAAGATACTGATCTAGCAATCCTTCTAGAAATCTCTTTGGATTTCTGAGTGGAAATTTTGGATCTTTCAGGAATAGTCTCACATATATTCCACCAACCTGTTATGTGGATTTGTCAAGTTTTGAGGTTGAATAACGAGCCAAAACAGGTGCATGCACATGGATGCTCAAATTGAAACAGATGGCAAACTATTCGGGATGAAAGGTTGGGTGGCAGGTCAAAAAACAAGTAGGGTACAGGCTGAACAGGCCAAGTTGACCTACCAGTTGACCCAAAACACTTTTTGCCCAGAAATTTTAAATTGCTAAATAATAATTAGTGTCAATAAAATTTTAGTATATGTTGGGTCCAGTATCTGTCTGGTTCAATTCTGCTTGGGTCAAACCTGATTTTTTCTATTATTCTAACGAAACAACTTTAATTTTTGAGACGAATTTGGCATTAATCACCAGTCTAAGAGTTGGGTCCAGTTTCTGGTCTGTTATAGAACTGAACTGGTTCTAGACCAGCACCAAACCAGTACTACGCATCCTGTTTCGCAGTTACAATATTTTCATATTTTTGGCCTTAGCCTTGGATCAGTCCAGGTTATTGTCTGGTTTTGGACCATTGCATACCCCCTAACCCAACAAAGAGATAAAACATAACCTGAATCGATCCGATAATATAAAGTACCTGAGGTTCATCTCTCATTTCCTGTTGGCTGGAGGCCTGTTCTGGTACATCCCAATCAAAAACACGACCTTTTATCTGTTCCTGGTAAACATCTGATGCCATTGTTGCAACTTGTGCAGCCAAAGAAGCAGCCATTGCTGGCGTCCATACAAGTTCTGGTGTTTCTGTGGTTTGTTCAAGAGCACTTATGACAGCCTCACCAGGGCCATCCCTAATAATAGATACCAATCCATCTGGCAGGAATCTTGCTAGTGTAATCGCCACCCTGGGCCCGTGCATTGGTTGAGCCACAAGCTTCCCTAATAAAGAGGCGGCAGCTGCTCTTTGAGGTAGTGGAACTTCTTCTGCACAAGGAAAACAAATGTTCAATATAAGCTATGTATGAGGTATGAATGTAGTGTCAATGAGAACTACAAGTGGCACTTTCTACCCATCCAAAAGGAAAAAAAACCAGTGAAAAACAGAAAGGGTCATATCAGACTAACAGTTCAAAAATCACCTAGAGTGTAAAGCTTCCTAACTATTTTTGTTCAAAATTCATATTATTGTACTCAACGGATTAAAATTTTATAAAAAGATCATAGATAAAACACGCTCGAGCCAACCCAGCCTACCAGGCTCCTTTCAAGACACTAAAACACCACCCATACTGGTCGCAACATGTTTTGATCTGTTATCCCAAATTGGTCAGAAAAATAATTTGATGAAGGAGGAAGCCAACCCAGCCTACCAGGCTCCTTTCAACACACTAAAACACCACCCATACTGGTCGCAACATGTTTTGATCTGTTATCCCAAATTGGTCAGAAAAATAATTTGATGAAGGAGGAACAGGACGAATTTGGTCAATCAGGTCAAAACACCCAGAGTGCATTTTTAATGCATACAGTCTCCTAAATCGTTTTATTTAAAAAAGTTTCTATTATCATTGCAATCATGTTTAAGGAACTAAACGGAAAAGTTTTACAAGTCAACTCAATCAATCCGCCCAGCCCGTTCTGGTACAACCTGCTTTAACCTGTTACCTACTTACCTGATTTGTCAGACCAGTCCATATTGCCAACTCAAATGAGAATAACAGAAAGAAAAATTACCACGTAGTGGAAGGAGAAGTTCAAGAATATAGACAACACCACCATGTTTGGCTGCAGCCCAGGCAAGTTCTGGTGTGGTTGCTAGGGCATAAAGAACATGAAGAACACCTTCACGACAATTAGGGGAAGAATGAAGCATTTGTAGTAAAAGAAGAACACTAGATCCATCTGCTACCATAGCCTCCAAACAAGGAGCATGCGTTGTTAAGCGTGACAGCACATTCAAACATAGTTGAGGAATGTTGCTTCTGGGAGAAACTGGGACAGAAAAGCATTCGAAAAGGGGCAATAACTTTTCTTTTGATGAAAATACAGATGCCAAATTAGGGTCACTTGTTAGCAAATTCTGCAAAACAACAAAGAGATGTCATAAGTCCCAAAGTTTTATTTCATCACCAAACAAGAATTGTTCTGAAAATTCGACAACACTGGACAAAAGTAAGGTGGCAATTATGACCATCACTTGTGAATGGGTCAAAGCAGGTTAAAGTTATCTCCAAAAAGTCAAACAAGAAAATTAGGTGAACACACACACACACACACACACACACACACACACACACACACACACACACACACACACACACATATATATATATATATATAGAGAGAGAGAGAGAGAGAGAGAGTGTGAGAGAGAGAGAGAGAGAGTGTGTGTGTGTGAGAGAGAGAGAGAGATAAAAAATATAAATTTTTATATTTGTTTTAAGAACACTACTGAATATCAAATCAGATGCCACCGGCATATACACTAAAGTGAAAATAAGTAGCAACTTTAGCAATTTTTAACAAAATCAGCCAAAAGTGAACAACTACTAGTTGAACAGGTCATTCACTACAACCGGTCTTGAAATGTAATTGTTTGCTAAAACTGGTAATAAAATGTATGTTGATTTCTGTTTTGCGTCTAATCGAAAGTAGGTTATAAAGCCAGGAAAAAGTGTAAAAATTCATTTCTACTCCATGCAGGGTTTTTTTAAGCATGCCCTAGTCCAAACATGCAATGATTACACAAAAAGTGTAAAAATTAATTTTAAGCATACATCCTCTAAATTATTTAACAAGAATTATTAAATAATATAGTAAAATAATAATATCTGACACACTAGGGTTTTTTTTATAAAGTTGAAAATTTCAAACAACCCAACCTGAATTTAGCCTAAACAATTACATATTTTGACTTGTTACCCAACCTGCATGTTTTGCCACCTCTAATGAAAATCAATAAAAATACCTGAAGAGAAGTAAGCCCAAGTTGAAGGTGGCCAACCACACCCAAATCTTCCTTATCCGTTAAGTTCCCGTCAGATGATGTTACAGCATCATCTACAGCTTTCTCTTCATTATACGATTTATTATCATGATTGCTTTCAATCCCTGATGTGTCATGATTTGAGCCACTCATCTGATTAGTAGCAAATTGATTGTGTACAATGCTTGATATAAATTCCACAAGGGCAACACAAAAGGATTCTGGTTCACTGATTTCAAAGTTGGGCTGATCATTATAAACCCTTAGATACACATTGCCAATTAGGATCTCTTTTGATAAAGCTTCGTATAGAAAGGCATGTGAATCCTTCAAGCTATGCGGACCATCGGGTGCTAAGGCTGTACGCTTCTGGTCAACAAATTTCAATAGCTCTGCTCGGGTTGAAGAGTTCCAAATAATCTGCCACCATATTATTTACACCATGAAATAAACTGGTAATATGATTAATTTCCACAACAATTAAAATGGCTATTGTATGTGAAGGCAACCTAGATATTAAACTTTTTTCATTAAGGTCATGGGCCGCCATAGTCTGTATATAGTTTTGTTTATACTAATTTCAGCCTAAAACATGCTTAGGTATGAAAATTCCAATAAAATCTTT
The DNA here is from genome assembly GCA_025506415.1 of Flaveria robusta. Lineage (NCBI taxonomy): Eukaryota > Viridiplantae > Streptophyta > Magnoliopsida > Asterales > Asteraceae > Flaveria > Flaveria robusta. The sequence continues at coordinate 1,590,918 of CM046462.1, forward strand.
TGAAATACAAAAACAAAATTGTATGGATATATTAAAAAGCAATGCTTTGTGTAAAAAAGAAAATATTAGGGTTGAGGCCCCTCATGTATTCAAAATTTTCATCAAGGCCATCTATATGATGGAACCTTATAGGCCACCCAAGTATCAAATTTCTTTTACACCAAATTCAAGTGAAATGATGCCTGATAACAAAAATTCCATAAACTTTTGAAAAGACAAAAACCACTGCACTGATCTACCAAAAAGCAATGCTTTAATGTGAAAAAAAAAAAAACTAGCTGTTTTAGTCATTTTACAATATTTAGACTTGTTATTCAACGGATTTGGTATTACATAAAACCACATACATACTTGGGTGGCTAATAAACTAGGTTCCATGTATGGGTGGCCTTAAATCCTTGATAAAAAAAATGGATAGACTGTATGAAGGCCACTAGAGTATTCAAATATTAAAACTATTTTATAGGTGGCCTAAGTATGCATCCAATTTCGTTTACACCAACTTCAGCCAAAAAAATGTTTAATGACAAAAACACCCTAAATTCTCTTGAAAAGACAATTTAACCTATAACACCTTGACACCTCATCAAAAGTATGTTTGTCTTTTCAAAAACATTATGATAACAAGTGAGTTTACCTCCGGTAACTCCAAATTCGAGTTTAATTTTATCAAAAGGTCTTTGGGCTGCTCGTCTTTTAGCATGCTAGCAAGTTTAGGAGTTAAAAGAGCTTTGAGAGCATCAGCTGCATCTTGGTTATAAGGTGTTGGGCTTTCATTGGCTATGCCACTAATTCTTGATAATGCATGAGCAGCCCGTACCGCATGCAAATTTTTAGCAGTTTGCACACTAGCACCGACCCCATGCGCCTCTGTGGTATCGGGTTCTTCTGCTGTTGAGTCATATTCAAATAACAATGGTAACAGATACCTAAACAAAAAGACAGAAGTAACTCAGAATATTCTGGAGAATATGAAATAATTTATGAAAAGAAAACACAAGAAAATTAAACAATAAACGACTTGAAGAGGAGTAACATGTTGAAAGTCACCCAAAGGGAACTTTTAATGCAAAAACGATGAAATCTACTAAATTTTCTATTAAAAACTAGATTTAATATTGAACTCATAAAAAAAATCTCTCTCGTACTTGACTCTAATTATTTATTATAATGTTAAAGATTTGGAAACAACGGTGTTCTGGGTAAAGCTGCCAATTTTGCCACCACAACATCAAATGGACTTGTCTAAAGAGACTTACGACCGCATGCCAGGCTTCAACAAAGCATTTTATAAACCCAAGAGCACACAAAGATGAGTAATAATTTATAGAAATGTTGATCTGCTATCATACTTTACACACTAACTATTTATAAACATGCTAAAGATTTTGGACAAGTGTTATGAGAATGACCAACCTGACCCATTTAACCCAATCCATTTTGCCACCTCTATATAATTATAAAGTTAACTAAAGAGACTCACCATAACACCCCTGCCTTTAACAATGCATTTTGTAACTCAGATGACACACATAGATGGGCAATAGTTTGAAGGGCTGCATCAACAGCTGCTGGTGCAAGCTCAAGTTCAGTACAGTGCACAATGTCCTCAACTAGCCCAGGTAACCCAAGCACCTCAGCTCTAGCACTCTCAAACTGGCTCAGGCTAGAAAATGTCCGCATCACATTTGTCACAATAATGGTTGATGGTTCATTTCCATGAGTTGTTGGTTGAACCACACACATGCACCGTGAGAGAAGCGTTGCAAGAAGCTGTATGCCACCATCCCTCACAAGCTCTTCACCATTTAATGAAGAAGAAGCACATCTACAACCACAAAATACCTTTCATTACCAAAAAATAGTATAGATGGAACAGCTTATGTGGAGCCCACACTTAAGCATTAACTTTTTCATCAAAAGCCACCACTGTATGAATCGAAACAACATTATATGCCACCCACTTACGAATCTAATTTATTTTATATGAACTTCAACCAATAGGTATGCCGAAAAATGTAAATGACTATATGTCCAACCTTTATCAGAGGGATAATGTACGTGGAGGCCAGCCAAGTATTCACCTTTTGTCATTAAGGCCATCAATATATTGAAATTTCTTTATAGGCCACTTATGTATCTTGTTTAACATATACCAATTTCGGAAAAATACAATGTCAATGAGAAAATGCCTTTATTATTTTTTGAAGACAACAGTTTAGCCAATAGCACGTTGACACCGAATCAATGGTACATTTGTCTTTTCATATCTTTTAAGGGCATCTTAATTGTGGGACATGATTTTAGCCAAAATGGATATAACTGAAACATGCTAAAGTAGCCTATAAAGTAACTTCAATATATGAGTGGCTGTAATGAAAAAAGTTGTATACTTGGGTGCCTTGCACATACATTATCCTAAAAAATAAATGCAAATAAAAATATTTTGTAATGAATTTATGTGTCTTACGTTAGCCACATGAGCTCTGAGGCTGCAACAAGTAAAGGTGCCCGTTCTGAGGATAAGAAATTGGTGTCATCATTATCAACTGTCACAGCATTTAATAACATTGGATATCCAGCATACTTAAATGGCTCAAGGACATCCCCATAACGTCTGTATAAAATGCATTGTCCCTTTAGCAAAAGCAGCAACCTCCATGGTTGTGGGCCTTGCAAACCTTGCATTATTGCCTATACAGAATCATATTGAAAAGCTTTTCGAACAGTTGCCATAAATTTCAAGAAGAAAAGCATAAAAAATATGTATATCAATAGGCTAATTCCATGAACAACAAGGTGCTTAGAGTTCCTTATATAGGTGGCAAAAAAAGAGAAAAATGTGATTTTTCTGTAAGAGTTGAGGTTGGGTTGGTTTGATTAGAAAATAGATTGTCTAAACATATTAACTTTTTATTAATAATTAGCATGTCACACATGATTACGAACATTAAATATTTCCCACAACAGATTGATGTTTAAATTATAAACGATTTAAAAGGTTATACACATTAGGTGACTCTCAAATCGTTTGATGCAGTTAGAAATTAAAAAAACATAACCCGAATCAACTTATTCATAAGAAAAAGATACGGGGTTGAGCCGACCCGCTAGAATTTTTGTTGTTTTTTAATATTTTCTTTTTAAATGTAAATACATGTCAACTGCGCAATCTTTGAATTTGAATAAAAAACAAATATTTTACCTGTAAACGTTCATATGCTTTCTGTACTGCAAGAAACTTCTCTCTCCCTTGAGGATTTTTGTCTGGATGATATTTCATTGCAAGCTTTCTATACTGTCTCTTAAGTTTTTCTTCATCAATATTCTCAATTCGTTTTAATAAGCTATAATTATCCTCTGAATTCCCATTGGAATAACTATTATCAGTTTCATCTTTTGTAATATCACTTATGGAAATTTGTAATATTTTACAAGCTTCTTCTTCAGATAGATCCATAGGTTTTCTTGTTAACTCCTCACGCCACATTACAAGCAATGATTGTAAAAACTCAACATGTTCAACAATCGGCCAATTAGGAAACCGGATTTCATCACACAAGTTCCTGAGGTAATAACGGTGGCACCACATTTCATCTCGAAGTTCAGGATACGTAACAGGTGGCATAGGAGCATAATCATATAAACAATGACAGTGTTGGGATAATTTCTGGGGGAAATCACCAAGATGCTGCAAAACCTGGATGATAAAAGTTGAATGAATCTTTACAATGTTTTGACTACATACTTTAGATCAATAAATAGGATTAACTTAAACCGTCAGATATCTGATAATAAAAGGTGTTAGGATGTGTTTTGGAACAGATTATTGCAACTTGAACTAGTAATAAATAATTTTGTAATTACTGGATAAGTGGATAAATGAATGTTTCTAATCAAGTCAGTTTCATACCAGCTTCAAAAAAAAAAGGCACCTTTAAAAACTCTTTATTTATCCCCTTTCTTAAGCAGATGCTGTCTATTTGAGAAACTTACACTTCCCTTCCACAAAACCATCTCTACTATTTTCAATATTATCAGTTAGTTTGTTTATCAAAATTTGTGGAACATTCAAACATCTTGAAATTACAACCACAGACAGCAGAAGCACAATGAAATGGCAAAACACTATTTCTACATCAGCCTTAACTACAGCTAATTATCATTTTTTAGTTGTCCTATATCACATAATAACTTTCAAACGCACACCCAGACAGCCCCTAAAGCTGTGCAGCTAAACATATGTCAAAGTTTGATTATTAACTTCTTAACAAAAATCAAATATTGTAAGACATTCAAATGTCTATTATCTGATTTTCACAACATTAAGCAGCATAAGCACATCAATACACTATTTATACCTTGCGCTTTACTACAAATTATCTGATTTTGATCATTCAATATCACATCATCATAGGTTTAATGGTACCTGATGAATGAGATTGTCTGCACGCATTTTGTGGGTCCATATAATCTCAGGAGTGTCAGAATCAGAAACCATGGCCGCAGCAAATGCAGTTGGACCGCTTCGTTCCAGAACATAAAGTAAAGACTCTGGTAAAAGCCCACCAAGCACACTCCGTTTTGCTAAAGGCAGAGATGAGGAAACTGCTGCCTCTTCACCACCATGAAAAGCTTGGTGGACATGGGTGGTGGCAAAGAGTTGAGCAATTGTAAGGAGGTTAGATCCAGGGTATGCTAAAGCAAAATAGAATACACCAGTACTGTAGAGTCTTATCATTGCTTTTGGGTTCCTCGTAACAACAGCCTTGACTAAAGCAGCAGAAACCTCCACAATAGCTGGTTCCCCAGATAGTATAGCCTATATTACAGTAATAAATACTATCACTGCTTATATTCATTTGCAAAAAGTAGCCATTATAAAAAAAATAAATAAAGCACCTGTGCAATATGGGGAAGACAACGTGGACTCGATAAGATCCGTTTGACTCTAGGTGTTGGGGTAACAATCTCTCCTGCATCATCTATATCTGAATGTGCAGATACCATGCTGTGTAATATGGACAGTGCTGCCTCACCTACCTGGACCAAATAAATCACCACTTCAATATAAAAGACGTTAAGAGGAATAACATTCAATATACAATCAAGAAAGTAATTATAGTTTATCACACTCATCAAGTTCATCAATTCAACTGAGCGCCTTTGTAATTAAGTGACTTTAGAATTCAAGAGTGATAGAACTTTCAGTCTTAACAACCACTATCTTTTGACATGATTGGTGTCGAAATCCATGTATATCATTGCCACCTCTATATATTACATAAAGAACATCGTTGGTAAGCAGCAAGCTTGCTGACTAGTCACGTCTAACGGTTTAAGTATGCAATTTATTTAACATATAATGTACCTGGGGAGGAGTGAGGACAGGAACCCTGCCCGCCAGAGCCCAACGAAGTTCCCTGATATCACGCAACCTTTTCCAATCAGGCATTCCAGAAGACCAACACTTTGTTGTCCAGTCAATAGTTTTCTTTGACCAAAACCTTCTGATAGCATCTTTTTCCACCGGCCCCGCTTGTGCACCATCCTTATCAATAAACAACCATTCCTTCAATGGTTCCATGAAAGCAGAAGCAGCTATCAAATTAGATTGCAAAGGAATAACCGTTCTTTCTGAAACTTCATGAACAGTTGTCAACAAATCAACCGCTAGAACACACCCTCCAACCAAGACACAAGCTTCCACATTTGATAGCACCTTCATTAAAACCTGAAAGAAATTCAGCTTTGCTTTAATAACCTTGTCAAGTTTACTGCAACAATAAATGATGTCACATCAAGTGGACTCCAGCATTAATTTGGTCCCTCTGTGCGTCAGGTAAGGAGCCAACCAGGTATATAAAACTACTGGAATGTTTTTTGATATATTTCAATAGATAATTAGTGTGCTTAAAATAATTTACAAAAATTATATTACTTCCATAATAATCTAACCATCTAAGTTTTCAAACAAAATAATTTAGGAGGTTTTACCTATTCAATAGATAATTAGTGTGCTTAAAACGCACTTTTTGTCATATCCAGTCATGTTTGACCTATTCAACCCATTTTCCAATTTACCCTCATCTTTCATAATTAGCTTGCTAGAGAGAAAACAAAGCCTAACCAACCCATTCATGAGTAAATGAGTTAAAATTGCTACATCTACATACTGGTATTCCTTTTTCTTCTGATTTTTTGGGGTCCTGGTTATTGAAAGAGTAAAGATATATTTTATTTACCTTAAGAAGCAGCAGCAGACGGTGCCTCAATGCCCTATCATCAGTCCTGTCCAAGAGAACCGTAATGTGGGCTGTACCTTCAAACGGGCCTATAATATTATGATGCTGCATCACTCATACAAACACAATCACGCAAAGGAAACTTCTCTGCCCTCCCAGTGGTCCCACTCTCAAGCAGCAACCGTAGATAATATTGACCCACACAAACTTCTTTAGACAAGCTAGGGTACCTAACCGAAAACTCATTATAATTCCAAGATATTTGAGGAAGAGTTTCTTGACCACTTGATTGACTTCCAGGAACAATATCTTCGGTTCGTTCTTTTTCAACATCAAGTTTATGAACCTCGGCCTGTAATGCCCCTCTTAATTCTTGACGAGTCCGTTCATTCCAAATTAAATCAGCACGGTTATGATCAAGACTAAAAGCCCGCCAAAATTCAGGCCAATTTAACAGCAATCTCCCAGAGCCAACCGGCGTATTCTCTATAACAACCTGAGCCGGAGCTATAATTTCCGAGCTCATGGTCCCATCCAAATCAACTGAATCTGCAACAACTGGTTCAATCGACCCATTATCACCCGCAGGCGCTGCACTGGGTGAACCTTCGCCAGCAGAAGGATCAACAGGCAGTTCACTTGACAAGTTCTCACCAGTGTAAACAGCTGACGGCTGAAGAGGTTGAACAGTTTGAACAGGCTGTTCACTGACATCATAGTTAGGATGCGAAGTTACACCTTTTACAGTATGATTCTTCCTTTGTTGAAGTAGGCGTCTCCTTCTACTACTCATAAATGATTCTTCTTGATTTGGATAAGCTTCAGTAACATCATCTGAACGAGTGTGTAAATAAGCAACCAGCCCTGGTGGCAATACTCTCGATAACAGATCAAGAGCAGGTTCATAAGAGTCAGCCCAAAGCCCAACAAGCTGGCGACTAACTTCACGTCTTTCACCGTTAGGAAGAAAAAGAGCACTCAATAAGTGTCTTAATAAAGCACCGTCACGTAAGGCGGCATCCCGCATGGACTCTGCAGCAATTGCATCTTCTTCAGCGATTGTTCGCATAATCACTGCCACGGTTTCCCGCACACTTTCCGCAGGGTGTCCAAATAGCGCAAATAACCGCCGTTTTAACCCCGCCACCAGGCGTAACAGCTCTACGAACACAGTATACTGTGTGGTTTCACCATGTGGGTCACATATCATTGCCTCCAAAACTTCCACAATCGTCATGGATAATAATGGTGAAACAGACATTGATTTCAACCGGTTTACCAAAATTACAAGATTACCCTGCTGAGCGAATAATACAGATTTTGTGTGCATGATTGTAGCATGATAATCACCTTTTGAGTCTGTTAATAAGTTGTTATCCCCGGGACCACCACCAATAAGAACTGCGATAAGCTCTGATGCTTCAGCCGCCACCCCCTCAGAACCATTTCTTAACAAACCCATAATCCTTCCAACGGCTGCAGGAAATGACATCACGTGTGACGTGGCGGTTCTTGATGCCAATAATCTTCTTAAACAGGCGATGAACCCTGTAACAGTGGCTGCTGCTTTAGGAGAAGGTGGCGGCAGTGGTGGAGCCTCTGGCGGTAGATTTGGAGCAGCTGGAAGCATTGTAATTAATGCCATTAAAGTTACTTCAGGGACTTCAATATTGGGAGGTACTCCAACATATGGAATGCATGCATTAAATTCTCGAATTCTACGCCAAAGTTTTGCTCTTGATCCAGGAATTGAACCACCTTCTGCGACCGCATCTTTGGCAGCAGCTGCCAGGTGTTTTAGATGCATGGTGGCTGTTTCCATGTCGGCTCTAGAGCGTTGCAGTGTACCAGAGACGTGTTGAACTTGCAAGTGTGCTCTGCCACAGGGCGGGTCAATTGGATGACCTGGCAGAGTAAGCCTAGGCAGAACAGGCACTGAACATTGACCCTGTACAGAGTATTCCACAAACAAGCATGTGTTAAATATTTAGGGAAAAAAAGGAGAAAACGTTTATATTCCTTTTCATGCAAATATAAAGCCACTATAATCGGTATTCGATGGTCGAATAAAAAATTTCTGCTCCTGCAATCATTTAGGGGTCAAATAACCAGTTCCATACCAGCTACAACAAAACTTACTATCTCAGGGTAAAATATAATCCCAATCCCCTTCCAAACCTGAAGTAAGTTTATTTCCAATCTTCATATTGTCCATCTTTTTCACCAAAAACAAATGTTCACTTCGGTGAAGTTATCTGATTATTACAAATTCAAATGGCAGAAGTACATCCAAACATTATTCTATACCCCCTCTGGCCCAAAATAATAGTCCACTAACAGTTTTAGCAGAACATACTTATTACATCCTCCACTTAGCAGAATGAAAGTGAGGACAGTTTCACCCTTTGAGTTCTATGATAGTAATCAAGCATAATATGATAAACTTAATCAATCATACCTATTCTTTAAAATGTGGACAATGATATGGCAGGAATTAAAATAGTAAGGTGGACAATACTTTTGGGCAGTCAGCAGCGTATAACATAATTACTTTCAAATACCATATCCAAGCACCCTCTAAAAAAGCTTATATACTTACTTAAAAATATTATAAATAGCACATATCTATACCTCTGCTTGTATCATATCACGAACTGCTGCAAGTAAACCATCTCTGGATGTGCTAGAATATACCTGAAACAAAAAAGAAATCTCAGAAAAAAAATCAATCTTGCAAAATATATCATAACCCTTAAAAGAAAATTATTACATGAACTGGGCATCCATCATTAAATTCAATGGCAAACATCTGTGGTTCCTCAGCAAATCGAACAAGGGAACTCACTGCAGATAAAGGACGGACTATAACAGCCTGCAACATTCAGAATATTACAAAATTAAAGAAATAGAGTATGTAAATAGTACCATTGGTTCAAAAAATATATAAGATCTGTATATAAAATTATATGAAACCAACTTACCTCATAGTTCTCTGGGCGTCTCTCGACAAGAGACATTTTTGTTAAAATAAGTTGGCGAGGTACAGCATCACCTTGTTCTCCAAGTCCACCTTTTGGTCCAACTATCAAACCCAATCCTGGTGTGCCAAGTGTCCCATGGGCAGCTGTTCTTAATCTCATTACAGACCAACCGCCACAAGGGGTTTCTTCTGCTCCTACACCATCTTTCGCTGCGGTTTACACAATAACAAATTAGATGTAAATTTACAGTGATATACACAAAATCGTATACCAACTATGTAAAGTTCATGACTCACCCCTTCTTTGTAGATACTCATTAACAGTAAGAGTTTGGGAACTTTCAACTGATAGTGATACCCCAACCGTTGACTTTGCGGTTTTTGTCTAGTAACAATGTTAAAACATTCAGAAAATGGTCAACTAGCAACCAAAGGACAATAGCTCAAGAATAAAGATGTGAAAAACCTACCAAAATTGCTATAATAGCAGAATTTGAAGCTCCTGAAGCGGCTTGAAAAGCTTTAGATTTTCTTCCATAAAGAGCACAAAGAACAAAACCTCCAGGCTCGGTATTTTTCCTCCCAAAAGCATCCGAAAGAAGAATAATAGCAGGAGAATTCATGTCTCTAAAATCCAAACACCACCTTAAATCCCCAGATTTTAGTTCAACAAGTTCAACTCCAACATATGTCACTTTCAGTTTCTGTTGATGCAAATGAGTGCAACTATCAGGCGCATTTATAAGAATATGAACATAGTGCTGAGTTGTTAACCTTAAATATAGAAATTAGATTGTGTATACATATTTTGTTGCTCAATACTTCAATAAAAGTTTTAGGATATACGTTGGAGAATGGTGAAACCAATATGACCATAGGGTCATTTGGTTGTTATAAACATTAGAAACTAGCATGTTTCTCTTACATTTGCCTGCATTTTTATGAGCTCAACAATAATGACTTACTTTTAAGCAACAGAGGTAATATTAAATCTTAAGTATATGCTGAGTTTGGGCTAAAACCTATTTTTATAACTCTAGATTGCTATGTTTGGTTGAGGCATATGCATTCATCCCAAATTATATGTACATCAATAAAAAAATGTTGCACGTCTAATTTTCTGTATGGTATTTATGCTTTGATATGAGTTGGCTCATGGCTGATGTAACAAATAAGTATCTACAAGTGGTGGCCACATCAATTATAGTTTATGCAGGATTAGATACACTCATACACCACTATGTGAATGATGAACATTGACTGCCAGTAGTATCCCCATGGCAAAACCCCCAAATCTATACAAAACATTGCACGAGTCCACTGTACTAGAAATAACACTACTGCAATTGGCAAATTATAACAAAGTATTTTAAAGTTATTGTGTGAAACTTACAAAAGGAACCCATTCAGCAGTCTTTCGTCGAAGATGAAGTACAGGAAACTCTGCAACAGTACCAATTCTACTCCATCTTATTCTATGTAACTCAGTCAATATACTCGCTCTGTACCTAGACGAAAACTTCGTTCCTTTAAACTTCCCACGCCCATCTGTTCTTACATTAACATTAAACTCCAGTACATTTTCATCTTTCCCTAAGATCGGAGACGCACCTTCAAAATCATTACTAACATCATACGAATTAGTAACCGATAAAGTTGCAGGGTCCAAAGTGATTATACTGTGATTCGATATGCACAATATCCTCTTGTACCGACCACGCCATGAGTGCTTAACTACCAGATATCGCGCTAGGTACTCCGGCTCTTCCAACGAAGATGGTGGTTGTGATGGTGGTTGCAACGGTAGTTGTGCGGCTGAGGACGGTGAGCTTGTGGATATTTCCGGTGGAGGGTGGTGGGTGTGATCAGCTGTGTGGCGAAACACGAAGTCCATTTGAGGGAGATATTGAAGGGAGTATGGTTTAGGAGGGTTAGGTCTAAGAAACGACCATAGTCCCGTACCGGCGGCAGCCGGCGTCGCCGACGGTCGTTGGCGGGACTGATTAGCACCCAGTTCTTCTACAAAAGTCACCGGAAAATGAGAGAAACAGTAACTTTAAACCCTAGGAAAGTATGAATCATAACATCAAAGTCTAAATCAAATTGCTGTGAAAGAATCCATTGTAGATAGACGATAAACTGCTTTAACTTCCTTCAATTGCGAACTAGCCCTAGAGGATACACGATACCAGATCAAAACCCCTATTGTTTCTCCCCGATTACTCAACCGATGAATCGCAATTCCGTGGATGAAGTTCACAGTAACTCAATCAGAACAAAACCCTCGTGTTGTTTCAACGGAAATTACAAGAAAACAGAGATCAAAACTGCTGTGATTGTTCAATTCATGATAACAGTGAATCAGTTGAAGAACAATGGCACAGGATTGATACAGTAATCTGGAGAAAGGGGGTGTGATGTTATATATGTTTAAGATCGGATAGAATCCGTCAAAGATGTAATAAGAAGAAAACGTAGGATTTAGGAATTGTGATGGTGGTTAGGGATTAGGGTATGAGATTAATTGTTGATCGGAAGGATGGATGAGAGATAAGTTGAAGGTGCAAATGACGATGTCTTTGCTGTTGGTCGATTGAGAGTCGTGACGAAGAGTATCGTGTGCCTGTGACAGCTATTTTCTGTTTTCGGTGAAAAAAAAGGAAAAAAAAAAACTATTTTGATACTTCTATTTGCTTTACTGTTATCTTTTTCCTGCAATGCAACCAGAAAACGTATATTATGATGTTAGAGCATTCACGGTCCCCGGTTCGTTTTCTATTTATGTATGTGAGTGGGTGTCATAGTTATGAAAGATTGTTGTGAGTGATTGTGGGGTATGTAACGTGTTTCTCCAAATATGAAGAAACACGGTACCACCTGCATAAATGTTTTAATATTTTTTAAAATGATTGTGAGTGGATGAAAGAAAAAATATAATGATAAAAGTATGAAAAAATATTATTTAATAAAAAATGAGAGAGAAGAATTAATGTTATTTAGTGTAATTATATGGATGATGATGAAAGATGAATTGTGAATGCTCTTAATAAAAAAGGTTGTTGGTGGCGGTGTTTGATTTAAGTAAAAAAAGTATAAGCGTGTTCATCTAGTACACTTTCAAAAGCTTAAGGTATAATTATGAACACACATGTTCTTCACCGCATCATCTTGTTTCCCATCAGTCTTCATTTCTCTATACTTTGTTTGTTTCTAATTTTTTACCTATCATCATCCACACACATAATCAAAGCTTTAAACTCTGTTGTTTGATTTGGTGGTTCCATCGGTGACATCATAATCGATGCGCGAGCAGAACCCCAAAAATCGCAACTTGAAATGAAATCGTCGTTTACTCGGTATGCGTCTCCTTCATATCGTCGGCGTTCAGCCACTAAACAATTTGAAGGCAGCGGTATGTTTGTAAAAACTACTTCCAATGTGTTCACATGCCTAAGATAGAGAATGATGACATTTTGAAAGTGATTCATGTTGTGAACCAGGGAATTCGGTGATGTCATATGCCAATGTATTACTGGATATTAGGCTTTGGATTTCAAGATTATTTATAGCATGTGTTAGTAAAGTTCTTGGAACAAGCTTTCCTGCTTATTATAGTGATTCCATTGGCCTTTTTGTTGAGAAATGTTACGATCTAGCAACATGAGTTGTTTAACATACAACAATTTATGCGTATTGTATAATACCATAAGTTGAATCTAATTAGGTTTATGTTTTTTCTGTAACCATGGATTCTTTCTCCGAGCTTGACCGGACTCGCTCCTCTCAAATAACAAACTATATGCATATTGTATAAAGTGTAGATATAGCTAATTTTTAAGGTCAAAATGTAATATATCAGAGTCTATATAAATTAAAATTAAAATGTAATAACAAATTATATGCGTATTGTATAAAATTGTTGCATACAATCTAATGGATTCAAGCAATTTCCAAACACAAGGATCACCCCATACCATCACTTGGTTCGAGCTATTGCAAATAAACAAGCTAGGAATACATAGTACATAAAAATCATTTTTAATAACAAGAGTACATATAGATGGAGTTCACGGTTGATATGAAGGTGGCATGGAGGGTAAAACAAAGTGTTTCAATTGTTTTCACCTTGATGTTCAATGTCATATTGTTTGTGTCGTGTTGCTTTGTGACTCAAGACAATTACAAACTCATTATAGCATTGATTTCTTTTCAAATTGCGATGCATATAGCATTGATTTACTTGAAATCATGATGCCCATAATAGTTGATAAATGTTATTATGTATATATTAAGTTGTTGGTGTTATAATGATGAGTCTCGAACTCATTTAAATACTGACATGCTTGAAATGATGCTACTCTATTTAGATCAATCTCAAAGAATAGAAGACCACGATGATGCGTAATTTTCATTGTTTTGACACAGTAACCCTGATAGTATTCCTTTCTGTTTTCACAAAACAATTATTCTTTACACTTACAGCTACAACGGACTATATATTACCATGATATTTTAAACACAAAGCGTAAACCACACTACGAAATATGTTATAATTGATATTTTAAACACAAAGTGCAAGGCGTATTCCATTGCATGGCACAGGTCACATTTTCATCATATAAACCAATAAACTATACCTCAGTTAAATTCCAAAGACAGTAAATTAATAAACAAACACATGATGTACTCATGTACAAATTAAAGTACTTGAAGACTAGACTAAAACAGAGACTCGTTCAAGAATTTTGTTTGCTATAACTACTTCTCAATGCACGACATGAAACCGAACAAGGTCGTTTCTAAAGTAATTAAATTTGTAAACTTGAATTGCCTATTATTTTAGGTTCATATTTTAGGTAAACTACAAGAAATATATACAAACTTGAAATTTTTATTTCTTGATATCAATAACCAACTTCAAATTAGTCTCAAATTAGAACTCAACTTACAATTTATTACCAACGTTAGCACCCAACCTCATTGTTAGTTATATTTTACTTATGTGTTGCTGATGTGGCGATGTTAAGCCATGTCAACAAGACAACTACGAAAAAATGATTGTGGAAACTGATAATTCATAGAATTCTTATTGATCTTTACCCAACCGAATACAATGATTTATACAACAAATAATACATATCATCTAGGAGCTAAACTAGGGATGAATACATATGAGTATATTTGCATGTATCTTGGTTAATATGCCCCCATAGTCAAAGCGGAGGCAGAGACCGGACCAAAGTCAATTTAAAAAAAGCCGAGGTAGATGCTAGATCTAAATCAACTGAAAAGCAATTTAGAGAGTCCTTTGGTAAAAATATCTGCATATTGGTAATCAGCTGGCATGTGAAGGACTTGAAGTGCGCCTAGGCGACCTTTCTCCCAGACAAAATGAATGTCAATCTCAATGTGTTGTGTCCTTTAATGTTGAACTAGATTTTCGGAGAGATAAACAACAGATATGTTATCACAAAAAATAATAACAGTTTGACATATAGGAACATGTAATTCAAGAAGAAGATTGTGAAGCCAACTTGTTTCTGCCGCCACATTTGTAACTCCTCGATACTTTGCTTCAACACTGCTAAGTATCACATTCAGAGTAGGTGCCAGCGAAAGCAATTAAACACACACAATCACACAATATAAAAAGTAGACACGAAAGAATTATAATGGTTCAGTCTAGATGACCTACGTCCACTCTGCCACTACGGTTTATATTATTTATGTGCTCAAGAATACAATTACATCATTGGTCTATTTATAATATTAGATTAGGGTTGTAATTAACGTGATAACTTAAGCTCCAAGAATTAACTAAATAACCCTAATTGCCTTAGGGCCGGCTGGCCCATTCTTTTTTTAACCAACAGCCTAGCAAAGCAGGCTCGAGCCCATTCCGACTCGGCCCAAAGCCTTCACAACCCAAGAATCTCCCACTTGAAGGCTTTGTAGATCGCTTGATCACTATGGCAACACACCCCGTGTAGATCGCTTCTTTTGCTATTCAAGTTTGAAATAGTTTGCAAATATTAACTTTTTTCATTCTAGTAGGGTCGTGTCACAAGATAAACCGAACTGAAATTCAATTGACAGCTCTAAAATATCCCAAAAAAATAACAATGCCAATAGAGTGTAAAAAAGATGGTTACAAAACGATTAAAGAGGAGAAACTTGAATGGTTAAAACATTAAGGTAAACTTGTCCAAATTAACCTATACATCAAGTGGGTCATAGGGGGGCTTAACTCCAGCGGTAGTCAGAGGCCATTGAGAAGTCCTCATAATGAACTCTTCCAAGCCATCTGGCAAAATAGGCGTTTGAGAAGATTTGATAATACGCTCCTTCGGCTTCACTAAACATTGTCCAATGTTCTCGGACTTCCATACAAAATTTTTGGACTTTTTGGAACCTATAAAATTAACCCACAAGATTGCAACAATGCAGTTAAGTTAGATACCTCTCATAACCATAAGTAAATATATATTATATAAAAGGTGAAATACATACATATATATGTATGTATGTGTATATATATATGTGTGTGTGTGTAGGTATTTAATACCAGTTGCAGCGCGCGGCTTCATATCATAAACCTCAGCAGCTATTTTTGCAACTATGCGACCTCCCTCCAAGTATGTTTCGTACGGAATCTCTGAAATTTAGATTACGATCTATTAATTACTTTTAGGAGATAACTTTCATAAACATCTTAATTAGTTTCACAACTCAAACGATCCAATAGATTTCATTATTACCTTCACTGTATGCATTTGCATTTGGATGTTCTATATATGCATATGTAGATGGATATGATGCTGGTGAATACACACAGTTTGATGGTCTTTTCACGTCAGATTTGCTACCTATTATTCAACAGATACATGTGCTTAGAATAAAAATGCAATATACATAGTTACTTATCAGAGATTTAGATTACGATTTATTAATTACTTTTAGGAGATAACTTTCTTAAACATCTTAATTAGTTTCGCAACTCAAACAATCCGATATATTTAATTCTTACCTTCGCTGTATGCATTCGCGTTTGGATGTTCTATATATGCATATGTAGATGGATATGAAGTTGGTGAATACACACAGTCCGGTAGTCTTTTCACGTCAGATTTGCTACCTATTATTCAACAGATACATGTGCTAAGAATTAAAATGCAATATACATAGTTACTTATCATAGTCATAGCATCCTAAAAACTAAACAAAAGAGCAAGATTGCAATTGACCAAAACAAATTAAATATCTTACCATGCTGTACAAAGCAACCAAATGAGTAGTTATTGGGAGTTGCTGATGTAGAGCTAGAACTCGCAACAGAAGGGAGATTCCTTTTCACTTTACCTGTGTAAAGTATGAATTAACAAGCAGATAAGATTGCAACAAAAACACTATAATGCACATAGCTGAATTTAATTGTGAAAACTTTTATACCAATGACACACACTAAAACAGCAAATGAATTCAATTGTCAACAACACACAGATATATATATATATATATATATATATATATATATGAAAAGAACAAAGGTTAAAAATGAAATTTACAAACGAGTGGTTACCAGAAGCGACAGCTGGTGCAGAGTCAACACGATCCTCACAGTGCCCCTCGAGAGCCTTTTTATCTACTAAATAACAAGACAAGATTAAATTAATCCACGTATCTTGACTAAAGGTTAAATAAAAGGGAGCTTGTTCTTTATACAAGTCAAGTCAAGATCGTCAGAAATAACAAACACTCCACCTTGTGTGCATGCCAAAACAGGGTTAAAAGTTATTAAACGAAAGAGCGACTTGCCACAAACATACAATCTATGCTAATTACATTGAAGAATAATTAGCATACACGACAAAAGCAATTCAATTCTATTGTCAACAAGTAATATCCGTCATACCACATAGCATATAGGATAAGTAACAATAGATTAAACTGAGATTTATTTAAAGGAAAATATAGGATTAAGTTCCTCTATCCAATCCAAACATCTTAATATGCTTTACAACCCAACCAAACAAGAAGTTACCAGTAGTTGATGATGCAGAGTTAACAAGATCCTCCTTACAAGAGTACTTGAGAGCCTTTCTACCTGTTAATTAACAAGACAAAAATAAGTTAATCTAAAATCTTGACTAATGGTGAGACAAAAGGGAACTTGTTCACTATACATGCCAAAATCTTGAAAATGGATCCTTCAGACACTTCAGCTTCGGAACCTATTAGGTACAAATAAACTTTGTTCAACAGAAATATGATAAAAGAAAAAAGATACAATATGCTAAATTATCATTACTATAAGATTCGTAGCATTTTACGGCATAAATTAAAAATCAAAACAATTCAGACATCTTAATATGTTTTAAAACCCAAAAAAACAGACAGTTACCAGAAGCAGCAGTTGCTAACTCAACAAAGGACTGATCAGGATCCTCACAAGGGCGCTTCCCTTTCACGTGAGCTTCTCTACCTATATAGTATTATATGACAAGACAAAATAAGATTGCGGATATCTTGATTAAGTAATGCTCACAGAAAACCACTTTGTACAAGAGTGAGTTTAATCATAAATGAATCTGCTAACCGCCCATCCTACTTAGCAGAATCGGTTTTTATAACATATATGATATACATGGATAAAAACTCAAACGAAAATTATAATATTAAAGATTAAATTGAAAACTATAAAGAGGAAAATAAAGGAGCAGGTTGCCTATCATGTCCTGATTTCTTAATATGTTTTACAACCCAACTAAACGAGTGGTTACCAGTAATTGCTGATACAGAATGAACAAGATCCTCATAAAACCGCTTAAGAGCCTTTCTACCTATTAATTAACGAGACAAGATTAAGGTCAGACAAAAAGGAACTTGTTCACTATACAAGCCGAGATCATCATACTTACTCCACTTTTTGTATATACTAAAACAGGGTTGAAAAAAAAAATAGTATACACACAAAAACAGCAATTTAATTCAATTCACTTGTCAAAAAGTAACATCCAACACACCACCTAGTGATCGTGTCAAGATCAAATTCCTGTATGGTATCAAAAACAACATAAAGTATGCACCTTCGTCTTCCATTTCTGATGCAGCATTAACAAGAGGATGCTTGAAAGCCTTTTCACCACCTATTACATAACAAGTAAGATTAAAGTAATTCAAACATCTTCACTAATGGTCAGAAACTTGTTCACTATGCAAGCCAAGATCGTCGCAGATAACAGATACTTCACCTTTTGTACGTACATATCAACCAAAAAAGTAATTGATTCATTATAGGCACACAAGAACAACGATTCGATTCGATTCGATTCAAGTGTCAATTAAAACAAAACACGTCCGTGAACAAGAAATCATACGGCATATTAACACACCATACATATTAGGGCAAGAGTAATTGATTCAACGGCTGAAACTTATCAAACAAAAGAGAGATTTCCCTTGTATACGTGCGAGGGACATTGCATGCATACATACGATAACTGACCATCAAATTCCTCTATCGTATCGAGGGCAAATTACGTACCTTCGCCTTCCATCTCTTGAACAAATTCAGATTTTAGGGTTCGAATCGCGTATGCATACCCGGGGGTTGGGTATTTTTCAGTTTTCAAGAAAATCATTTAAATCGATGTCGGTGGCGTCATCGCACGAACAGATTTCTCTTTTGCACCTCAAAAGTTTCAATGTACTCTGTATATAATATTTATATAATAAACCCGTGGATTACGCTGGTTTAAAAATATTATATCGGCAATATTTGATTCAAAGTCATACATAATCATGAAGTATGAAATTTACACAACTGAAGAATATTTATTGTGTACAAAAATTACAAGTAAAACTACAATTTGAATTCACAAATTTAAGTATATTATATTTTTGTGTTTAGTTTATTAACATTAAACATTAAACATATTAACATATATCTATTAGATGTCTTTAACAATATTAAGGGAAGATTACATCCAAACATAGATATTTTTTAACATTGAACTTATGTCAAGTAGGAAACAAGTATAAAGTAGACTTTCTATACATGTATGGCAATCAGAAACCATGTTTCTAATTTTACAAGCGTAAAACTGCAACAAAAGAGTAAAATAGACTACAGATTAAGCCTTCCTAACACTTAATTAACTTGTATGTTCTTTTCTTTTACCCATTTTTTTATTTATGGTTTTTTGCTCTGAGAGGAGGATATATATATATACATATATATAGAGTGAGAGAGTGAGAGAGGGATAGAGGGAGAGAGAGAGAGAGAGAGTGTGTGTGTGTGTGTGTGAATGGGCTGGGTGAGGCGCATCTGACCGGATCGAGGCTGAATGGTCGGAGGTATTGGTGTCGATCTCGAGCATTGGTGCACGGACTTGAGTAGCCGTCGGTGAGATGGTGGCGGCAGTGCTTTGTGGTGACGGTGTTGAATGAGAGAGAGGCGAAGATGAAGAGGTGGACTGCATTTTGATATAATTAAGGAAACCAAAAGTTTTCTATTACATACATAAATAGTCTCTGATATATATTTAAATACATAGATGATCCTTACCATATCATATTGCATTTACTTTATCATAATATATTAATTTTAATGTAAATTTTTTATCCAAACGTAGTTAAGTGTTTGATCCAAACGCAGGTTATATAATTTTTATATTTTGAAATAGTCTCCAATAACAAAATGATTTAGATTTGTTATTGGTAGTCTTCCACTCAGCCTTCATATTAAATATATAAAGAATAAATATGATTTTATTAAATTTGCTTTTGTGTTTTTTTTACAATGCAATTTTTTCATAACTTCTAGATATGCGGTCTTTTTTTATGTTATGATATTAAAGCTAGGCCGCTATAGCTTCATATGCTTCTTTTTACATTATTAATCATGCCATTATTTTCAGCGCAACGCACGAGGACACCACCTAGTTAATTTAATGTATAATTCAACCCGTGTACTTTACATGAGTTTCTAAACTCGATGATAGTATAAAATTGGATGGGATTGATTTTCTAGAAAAATTATACTAATTTATTATGACAAAGCTTTGATAACAAGTCGTTATTTCTAAAAATGTTTGAGAAGTGTATATAACTTTTTTCATGAGGAACATAAACTTTAATAATTAATACACATAAAACAAATAAGGGATAATTGCATATATCCCTTATAAAATAACTTAATTACATATTTACTCAATTCACAACAAAAATTGCCTATATCCGAACCCTTAATGAAAAACTTACAAATTTACCCATCGATTTATTTTATCAAAATAAATTACAAATTTACAATGTTACCATTATCTTTACCAAAACTATAAATTTTTTTAGATTTTCATAAACATCCATTTTTAGCTAGCTATTATTACTATTTCATTTTTTTTTTTAATTTTTCAATCATGTTTCGCTAATGAGTGTTTTTGGTTTCTTAAACTTTTTTTTCCTTTTTATTGTATTTTTAATAAGTTTATTCATCTATGTTGAGTCTATTATTTTTTTATCAAACGTTTGGAGTAACAATAATAAAATGTAACACAAATACCGAATTTTTAATTCATTAAAGAACCAAAAAATCCATGACAAATAATAATCACAAACAACCATGGATACAATAGTCATTCTACGATCTATATTAATAAAAAGTTAAAATGAGTAAATTTAATTTTTTTTTCATTAAAGGAGGTGTTATATATAAATTTAGTTTTACGTTGATTAAATATGCAATAAAATAGATTAAAGAAGGAGACGTATGCAATTTTGATTTTGATTTCGGTAAATATGCAATTAACAATGTTTATAAGGGGATATATGCAATTGTCCCAACAAATAAAATTTTCATATGAAACTAAATATCTAGGAACGGGGTACACGGTTTAAAATCGACCTTTACGTGGTCATGAACTAGTTTACAACTATCAATGCGAAAGGTACAATCCAGAATAGCTCTCTGTGACATCGACAATGGATTTGCAACTATGTTATTTTTTAAGATGATCAAAATCCTCATGAAAATAATATTAATTAGGCAACGAAAAACAAGAAAATCATAAGGAATACAATCAATACAAAAAATATTTTTATCATAAGCCACCTGTTGGATGATATACCATTTAGGTACCTCATTAATTTGCCCTTGTGCGCCTTCTACATTTGCTAGGGTATCTTCCATGTTCTCATCTATCCTGACACATGTCAATTAAATCGTATGAGAATATTTATCAGAAATAGAAACGGAAAACACAAATAAATGGACAGTATAATGGTGGCATTCACTCTATATACGTACTAGAATTTACTTTACACGACATTTGATTACTTTACCTGACTTTAAATTTACTTAAACTACAAGGTCAATGACAAAAATCGATTACTAATCTATAATCAAAGACAAAAATCGATTACTAATCTATATAATCAATGACAAAAATCGATTACTAGCACAATTATTACTTATTTCTATATGAAGGTTACATAAGCAACTTTTTTTTTTGACATGGATGTCAGATAAACTCTTGTGATGGCGTGGATGACCACCTCATCAATGATTGATACCTTTTATACAATCAAAACACAACATCATCATCAAAAAAGAAAAAAGAAAAGAATATTTCCTAATTAAAACAAAAAGAAAAACATGATAAAACCTATAATTTATATAAAACATGAAAGCTAGGTGACTTAATTGGAACACTTTTTAAACTTGATTGACCTAATTGAAATACTTTTAAAACTTGATTAGTATTCTGCAAAGTTACCCCTTTAAACAATTGCCACTAATTAAATTAAACTGTTATTCCAGAATCCTAAATCATACGACTTCAGCAACTATAGTGGTACTATAGTATGGTAATGATGGGGTAAAATAAAAAGGCTATAGGTGAAAATGGGTGGGTCGGGTAAGTTGGATACACAGGTAACAGGTCTAACGGGTCCTGTCCAGAATTTAATTTAATTTTTCTATGTAACCGGTCTCTCAAAATTTGAACACAAAAATTGTATTATGTCTGTAATGATCTAACATGTTGAATAAAATGACTTAAATAGGCTGCACTTGAAACTTTACTATGGAAGCCATAGTATGTTGTCATAAGTTGAATAGGAAGCCAATGGTAAATAATAAGGTATTTTTTTTTTTTTTCACATTATCTTCCGACTACCCTAATGATTGTGTCATGCATTTAATAAAGTAAAATATTATTAAAATTGATTTAAAACTAACCTAATTGCAAGTTCCCCTTGCTGGGAAACCATGGTCGCCAACTGTGTAAAAATGCTGCCCAACTCATGAATGGTGGATTCAACATTGTGAAGAGCCTCAGCCCTGCTTTGCATGTAACTATCTTGTAGTGGGACCATCTGCTGCTGCTGTTGACTTTGTTGCTGTTGTAGCAACGGCTGAGATTCTCCATCTGCCTGCTTCCTGGAAAGTCAAAGTCAACAACAGAATCAAGGGATTAGCGAACAGGAAAACAAGGTTCTTGGTAAAAGTGACAATTTCAGCCCATTTACTCATGAATAGGTCGATTCAGGTTATGTTTTAGCTTAACTTTTAAAAGAATAGATTAAATAAAATGAGTCAAAACCTCAAACGGTAGAAAGTCGTTCGAAGTGTATCTTCGGTATGTGATCTGTCCATACACAATTTGATTGTACACCACATATGATTTGAGTTCGACAGATTTAGCCTCACAACTCTTGTACTTTTTTGGGCTTCTCTTGTAGTGGGAAGGTAAAATCGACAAAGTCAAACTTTTTGTTGTGTACTGAATGAATTTTCACTTTTATTGCATAAAACCTCCTAAATCATTTTAAAAATTATAATATTACTGAAATAGTATAAGTTTATTAATCATATGTGGCTAATTTATAAAAAAAATTAAAAACTACGGACAAAAAGTATATAGGTTGACCTGTACTAAAAACTCATCCTTTTTTATCTAAACCAATTATCCAACCCACCTGTTGTGCCAGCTCTAAGTAATTCGTTGGTTTACAAACGTCCATACTAATAAGGTCATTTAGAAAATGCGCACAAATGACTTAATAAATTCAATAAAATGGACACACAGATTATCTTCTTTATTTTTACCTGGGAAATAATGGAGATGAATTTGAGGAGTTATTAACCCAAGGAGGTGGTGAAGTTAAACCATTAGAAGTTGATTTGTTAGCTAAGGGACGTTGGCGGGCAAATGGATTAGCAGAATCTTTTGAAGTATTTGCAGAAAATAATTGTCTTCTATTTTCATGAACCTTCAAATTCTGCAGATAACGAATGAACATCACAAGTTGCCTAAAATGAGACATGTGAAGAAAGATGATGCAACTGTACTTATAAGATCATGCGTTGTTACTTCTTATACTTGTAGCCATTTTGACCCATTTAGTTATGAATGTGTTGATCCTTGGTTATGCTTTTATCTCTAACAGGTTAGAGAATAGCTTTAAAAGGAACCAGATCAGATGAGTCAAACAATTTGAGAGTCACACAAAGTGTATTATTAATGCATAAAGCTCCTACATCTTTTTTATTCAAAAAATTAGATCATTATTGAAAAAAGTTGTAGTCACATTCGACACAATAATTTCTCATAAAAAGTTACATGTTTTAAAAGGTACAAAAAATTTACCCATTTTTACACAACACATTCAACCCACCCATTTTGTCACCGTGGTTAATTTCAAACAGTTCTGGGTAACGAAAGAACTTAAAAGAAGACGGGTCAAATGTGTCAAAAGTCACAAAAAGTGTATTTTTAGTGCACAAACCTCCTAAGTCATTTGATTTAAATAATTAGAAGATTATTGAAATCAAGCAATATTTGTACTCGTATCTAGAACATCATATTTATGTAAAAAGCTTAACATGCACAAAAAGTTACACACTTTAACCAGTGATTGACCTGTCACCCACCCCACCCCGTTTTGCTACCTCTAGTTGTTAGATACTTAAGACAAGCCATGCATCAGAACTACACCTCTGTTCGCATGGTAAGGACTTCCTTGAACTCTTTTGTGGCCCCCATCAAACGATTCTTCAGATTATCAACAACTGTATTTGAATGGGTAGTTGTGTCAGTTGAAATACTTTCATTTTCATTTTGTACATTGCAAACAAGCTGCAAATCGACTACAGCTGCATTAAGGGCAGTAATGTCCTGCTTGATGACAGCCGTCAATTCTTGAATCTCCATCGTTGGATCGTCAAAAACAGAGGTCCTCTTTGCCACTGGAAGAACAGATGGATATCATGTTAAAATTCAGACAAAAAAAGAATGGCACGTTTATGCACATCCAGGTAAGTATTTTACTTGGTACAAAAGATAACCGATACTTAAATGGTTATAGTAGCGCATGTTTATTTGATCTCAACACTTGCATGATCCACTGCAAATGCATTATACATTAACCAGAAAACAAAGATCACGAATATGTTTCTAGTTATTCTGCTAAACAGCCATGAGCCACCACATTAATAGGTGAACTGATAACCCCATTGCCAAATATACATAAGCTTACCAGATTCTGTTAGCGTATGTCCATTAAAGTGGCCTAATGCCCTAATCCATTAATGCATCATCAGATTGCATTGATTTAATATAGGAATGGAATGTATTATCTAATTCCTAGATGTTTACTAATGAGATTTCACAATCCCAACAATTGATCCCTATGTTAACCTATCATATAAATAGGAATTTACTTCTGCCCCAAAACAACAGAGAATAAATTAACAATCAATTAATCAACATTGAAATGATCATCTAGAAACAAGTTAGTTCCCACATAACCTGAGCTTGTTTTGTATGTGCAGTCCTCTATGGAAAAGTTAATCACTGGTTTCAGGCTTTGATCTAAGAAAAACTATGTTGATAAATCACAAGTTACCTGAAGTGGCTTACAAGCATTGTTGTCTATGTGTAGTACTTGGTTTGTTAATGTAAAAGGTCATCTTACATGAAACTAGGGTATCTTGTTTGACCGTTAAAGCATAAATGCATAATAATTTGTATAACGTTGGTTTTATATGTTACAAGTATATATAGTTGTATACAAATACTCACGAGGGGTAGTTTAACTTGCATACTTAACCCGCATGTAGGAGCATACACTAAAGGTTTGTGTGTGAGATAGGGATTCAATCCCTATACAATACAGATCTATAAACAGATACAACACCCCACCTATGTAGTCAAACTCAAAGGTGCCAAAGGCATGAGCCTAGGAGCCCAGGGTTAGTCCAGCACAACAAAACTGCCTTGCATCCATCAAGGCGCAAAAGAACTGAAAAAAAAAAGTCACCTATGCATATTATCTGTCTAAACCAGCCTAAACTAGTCTAAGACAGTCTAAACAAGCCAATATACAGTCTATACTAATCTAAAACAGCCTAAAACATGTCTAAAACAGCTCAAAATGGCCTAGAACACACGTGTTACTTATCTCTGGCGCTCACCTTTAAGTGTGTTGCGCCTAGGCTGCAGGCTTACCCTTTGCGGCTTGAGTGCGCTTAGCACCTTTAACTACCTACCATCCCGCCTTCTTATCAAATACAGAGTAGCATTCAGTTTTAAGGCATCTGGGAAGCACAATTATCTGAAAATTTCAAGCACTACAGAAATGCAACCATGGATATTTATCGATAGTTACAGGTCTTACCATTTCCTTAAGATACCTAATCTATATAATCATATATGATGGGTCTCCAATCCTTCATATGAAGCTAAATCACATTCGCACACAATTTCCCCATAATATCAATCAAATAACTAACAATGAATCGATAATTACTAAAATCTTACTCTAGCAACTCACATTTCGCAAGTTTCGCTAGCTTCTGCGACGTCTGATGAATTCCGTATCCAATTTTCGAAGCCCTTTTGTTGAATTCCGTCTGAAAAGCAACCTTTGATCGCGATCCATCAGCTCTGGATGAACCTCCACCACCACCGATAACCCCAATCCCAACACCCCCGTTTTTAGCAGCCTCCACCCCATTCAACGATGGTAACGATTTCCTTAGCCTCTCAGCTATGCAAGAAAACTCCTGCGTTCGATCTCTAAACGATGAACCTTGCACGGATTTCAGATTCATCGTATAACAAACGTGTGTATGTATTGGATCGAAGAAAAAGGAGAATTTGATCCTCAAAATCCTCAATTAGATGAGCGATTTCAGGGGAATGGTGAAATAATGGAGTACTCGAATCGAATCTTGTATTAGTATATGCATGTTTTAGATGTTTGACTGTGCATTGAATCGAATCAAAACCCTAGATGATCTGAATATTCAGATCTCTATGAGCGAATAACTGGAGAAATGAAAACCGACGAGTGTATTTGAATGTTGAGATTGATCGCGATCGTGAAGTTTTTCGGGTCTTCTTTCCGACCCGAGATCATTTTATTAATAAATTTTCATTTAAATCCAAAAATACATGCCCAAAACGATGTTGTTGATCAGGAATGCTAGTTAGGATCCGCGCGTGATGCAATTGTAGGCAGAGATAGAGTTCGAACCGCACCAATTGACTTGGTTTAAAATTGTGAGTCCGTTGACTTTTATGACATTTTAGGATGAGATGTTATAGGCCAGTTACCGAGTCTAAACAGTTTGTTTTTCGGTAGACCTAATTCAAAGCACGTCTCTCTCTTTTATACAAGAGACATTAACTTATTTTCAAAATGACCTCTCTCCTCTAACCAATTCATGATCATCATAGTTCACTCTATATCATTTCAATGTACTATATAATCACTCACACAAATTGTACATCTAAAAATACATGTAGTGATTTGATTCTTAAAGATTCGTTCTACTTCTATAACCTTAGGACCCCTTATAAAGGTTAATACATTATATAAAACAATCACCTAGGACCTTATGTCAATAACACCGTTATCTTGCATAGAATATGTTTGTGAAATGCTACGATCATAGGAGGTTGTAAGGTAGATGTCAAGTATTTATATTGTAAAATGTTTGACAAAGAGAAGAGTTTATAGGATATCTAATTTGAGTACCTATATTATTTTAGACCAGAATACATGCAAGTTAAATGTTTTTAATGTTATATGCATATTGTATTGTTTTTATTGTTTGTTTAAATTAGCTTGGATATTATAACGAGCCTTTACAATCTCACATGTTATATAAGGGTATGTGTTATACTTTCTTAAGAGAGTAACACGTAATTTATATGACGTAGGCATGTGGCGTGAAACACTGTCCTATGGACGTGACAACAAACATTGCCCTAATGCTTGAGCGTGTCACGGGCATAACGCTTCACAAAATACAAAACTTGCCACATGAACTTCATCAGAAGCATGAAATATTACACATGTCCTAAGACATTCAAGCAACCTTAAATAGAGGATCTAAGAAATTCGGGCAACCTCACATGTTATAAAAAGCTTTCTTGCACAATAGCATGTAAGTCGAAATAAGGTTCTCGCAGAAAGGAACAATATCTTAAACGTGATTATGAGTGAATTAATTATTTTTGTAATGCATAAATTATAAACTCAGAACATGTATTTATAGAAGCTTATGTAATCTATAGTAACATGAGTTTGAAGATAAAATTCATGTCTCCCTCGTATTTGTTTCAAACATGAGTTGTATCGATTATATTACAATCTAAAACATCTACTAAAAATGAAACTATGATCAAACATCAAAATGCTAAGAAACAAGAAGCAAGAACACAATGCAACCTTCAAGAACACCCAACAAAACCTTCAAAACCGTCCGATGAACCGCCACCACTGAAGTACCATAAGCAATCATCACCAGAAACTGGCATTCACCCACCGATGGATCCTCCTTTGTGACAACCGCCAACCCTGAAAAATCACAATCCCAATCACTCTGACCATGAAGCTGATAATACATATTAAACGCAAACGAAGCATTTCCCGCCAAAGTTAAATGGTTACACGACGACCCATAACCTAAAGACGTACAGTCCGACAAGCTACACGCATAATCAATCTCCCTAGCCAACCCATCCAAATCTTTGACACGAGGATTCAACACACACCACCTTCGCCTCATGTATTGCACCCCAACAACTGGGGCTAACCCTTTGTTCCCTTTCGCCCCGCTTAAATCCAACTCGTATTTCGGTTTCCCATCGTATTCAAAAATCCCCCAATGTGTCTCGAACGACCCCGGCGCTATACTCTTCTTGTTCTCATCTAAAAGGCTAAAAAGGTAAATCTCCAACGGGCCGGTTCTAACCGGGGTCCCTTTCGAGCTCAACACGTGTTTAATCACACCTTGATTAAACCTCTTCGCGTTTCTCGCATTCGCGTTCACGCAACCATCCGTGGGCCACCCGATTTCACCCACAATGATTTTCATATCCGCATACCCCGCTTTCGTCAACGAAGCAACCAACGTGTCGTAGTTCGCATCAAACACATTTGTATATAGACGGGTCCCATCTCTAACGGGCCTACTCGACCCGTCAAAGAACGAGAAATCGATAGGGAAATATGGGTTACCGTAGAGGCTAAGAAAGGGGTAAATATTAACCGTAAAAGGGGCATCATTGGTGTAAAGAAACTGAATGATTTGAATGGTTGCATCTTTGATCTCCTGCCTGAAGTCACCGGCGGACGGCACGGGGTTAGACTCCGGCGACTCGTAGATATCGGCATTCAACGGGACGGTGACTTTGATCTGTGAGGCTAAACCGGCACGACGAAGGGCATTTTGGACATTTCGCAACGCGGGTAACGTGATTTGCAAGTAAGTTGCGTTGTAAGCTTTGAGAAACGGCTCGTTTCCAACGGCAACGTACCTGAAACCACCAGTGAAATTGATTGAAATGACGTAAATGCCCTCGTCACTGTCATCTAATCACTGTTTGCACCACAGATATCAAATTGGAGAACCTAACAAACCCTAAAAATGATCAATAATTCAATATTACACACAGTGAATAATAATATTATTGCTTACTTGATATCAACACCACCGGGGTAAGCATAGGTGGTGATATTATCATCAACCCAATAATCTGCATAACTTTGATCTCGACTCATATCGAACAACATGAAATTGGGGATCGCTACCATAACCTCAATTTGCGATCCAATTAGGGCTTGCATGATGCGTTTCTCTGCTTCAAATAGCTTCACCTTCTTGAAACCATTCGCTTTCATCATCTCCACCACCTTCTCCGGCGGTAGCTGGTGGCTGGTCATGGTGCCCCAGTTGACTCCGACGGCGAGATTTGAGGTGGAATCGGAGCAAGTGACGATCGATGTAAGCACTGTTGAGAAGCAAACGAGTGTTGTGATGATTGTGATGATCGATTGGTGTGGTTTTGATGGATTTGTGACCATTTTTTGGGGGGAATTTGGTGGTTAATTGGTGGATTGTTTGGGGTTTTGATGGAATTGGATGAAATTGGAGGGAGATTGTGAAGATTTGCTTCTTTGAATTGGTTATTTGGTTGTATAAGTCTATAAGAGCAACGCCATGCAATTCTGTGTGTGGTGTGCTGTCACACTACATAAAGGACAAAGTGTTTTTTTTATTCATCTTTTAATTTTATAATTCTTTTTTTCATGCTTTTAAGCATTCAAAACCTATTTTTTATTTTTATTTATATAATTAAATTAAAAACGTAATTTTTTCTCTCACCTTTTAAATTAAATAATATTTTTTTATACCTGTATCATTTTTTTTTATCCTTCGCTAACAACTTTTAAAAATATTAAAAATTATAAGTGTTGAATAATATTTCCTTAAATTTACAGATTGAACAGTAAAATTTCTCTCTTTTCTACTCACAACCATTCTATATAATATAAAAATTACACTCACATAAATATATAGAACGAGCTATGAATGCTCTCAATGATTTTAATTTGCTAGACTCGAGTCAAATCAACCCAACCTTGGCTCAAACCAAAGGTATGTATTTTGAGCCTAGTTCAAATAGTAAAAGACCAGCTCGAGTAGAAAGCCTAGCTTCCCCGACTACGCAATAGGGATACCAAAGAGACAATGACAACTCTTCATTATGTTTTTTATCGACTCTATTGATTTTAATAAAAACAAGATGATTTGATGGAGTAATGAACAAGCCAAGTTGACTTAAATAGTTAACCCTAGCTTGTCGCAAACTTGATTTGTGAAATGCACATTTCATAAATCTAGTTGAGATTTCTAAATTTTTATAGAATTGGTCTTGGATTGTTCTTTTTAAAGTTTGGTTTTCAAGTGAAAACTTATCAGTTATTATTCTAAATATGTCCTTGTTTAAGTCTAATATCTAAGATTTGATAACATTTAGAACTAGAAACAAACAGAGCAATCATTACAATATGACCATGTTTAGATTGAGTTATCAACATTGTACTGACCGAGTAAGTTACTCGATGATTAAGTGATCAACTCCATATTAATTTAAATCTTCTTAAATATTACAAGTGAAAATAACAAAAATAATCATGTTTTGATACAAACTTCATATATCCTTTTTCTTTTGTGTGTCACGATAAATGACTTGAATAATACAAGCCTAGCTCATCATTTAAAAAAACACATACGAAATAAAGGCAAGTAGAAAAAATATGAACAAACATGTTATTTATAAAGAGTTTCTATTGATAGACAGAGATAAAATAGATAAGCATAATGATTTCATGTATATATAACTATAAAAGTAAACAAATATAACACGTGAACACTAATATATAAATACTCAAAAAAATTATTCTAGTGATTCTCATTACTCATAGCACTGGTTGAAATGAAGTTCCGACAAACCAAAGCAAGAATCAAATCCTGACCCAATGGATGGAACTTTCAAGATTTAAAAGATATCGCCACCTGTCCAACGTAAGTTGCGTTTTACTCAATCCAGTTAGTAGGGTATTAGCAAATTTAAGATAACATGTTCTCACGGTACCAAAAAACTAGAAGACATGATTCATTCACATCCAATATGTATCAATTTCCATAAATAAATTGTACATCGTACATAAAAAATAAGCACAATCTACCCTGGACGCCTGGACCCATATGGGTCCTTGTGTATAACCAAAAGCGTCAACTTAACAAAGTTCTTAAATGATGATAGATTAATCCTTTAAACATGCTTTAATTAAACTTTCCAGCATGAACCTACGTGCTATAACTTCATTGCAGTCCTCTCATTTGCTTTCTTTCAACTTTTTCAATTTATTTTTATTTCTGGTCTTTGTGTTTGTACCCACTACAACAAAAAGCTTAAAGATATACGTTCATACTATGACCATATGATGCAATTCCAGTCAAGAAGATATGATTCGTCTATAAAGATCATAATTGCGTCTTTCAATGGTGGGGTTCTCATTGTTCTTTTTCTTGTTAATCATCTTTGTAATCAGAGTGAATATCCTATAACAAGCGTAAATTAAAAAGTTTAGTAAGAGGTAAGCACCTGAGGGCAGGGTTGGATGGATACCATTCAGCCGGTTGACGGAAGCTTTATATTAATTAGTATCTAAATAATGATGTCAAAAGTTACAGTATTAAATCAACAAACATACCATCATACATGACATGATATTGTGTTGAATTAAAGTTCTTTTCATATATTTGTTAAGGATTAGTGATTTCCTCATTGATGCATGCTTCTTCGGGTAAGCAAAAGCTCAAGCAATACATTGCCTGCAAGACAAACAAAGGGTTTGAGGCAAGACAAACCAAAGGGTGATAACCAGGTGTTTGGATGTCTGTTTTGAAAGTGATTTTGTGATTCTAAGTGACCCGAATCAGATAATCAGTTGTATAAGTGTTTGGATGCGTTTTGTTGTTTTAAGTTGTATATTTAGATAATTTTTTTTTTTTGTTCAAGCTTTTGGAAATTTCAGATTTTTTTTTACAGAGATTAATACTTGTAAATAGAAGTAGAAAGAAATTACCGTGATAAAAGGCCATATGGTAATTACGTAAAATTCATTTACCATTTGATTATTAGTTTTGTAACAACCAAGAGTATAGAACTGATTATCCAACACTGGTTATTTGACCCCTAAATAATCAAATGAATCAGTTTTAAAACATTTTTCACCCCTTTTAACCTTTTAAAATTCTAATAATTAAAATTTTAAAAGTACAACTCTTGTGAAACTGACCTCATCTTATAATACTTTATATCAGATTTTACCTTGTTTGGAGCAACATCTCTAACTCGATGAAATATTGGCTCGTGAATTTTAGCATTCAAGAGTGATTCTGCCTCCTGCAGAGAAGATACTTTATGTTATAATTGTCGATATTATTAATATTATAAAGTTATTATTGCTATTTCTGTGTGGTGTTTTTAAGTGGGGTATAAAAAACTTACTGAAACCACTGAATCCTGTGTCTCGTTTGATCGGATGAAGCAGTAGCAATGTATCCATGGTAAAGACCCTTTCCAATATTTCCTCTTTATAAGGCTTCTAAATACATCTGAGATGAATAAAAAAAATGATGACCTCCATTTTTCTTATTATCATTCATGTCACTGGAGATGTAAAGCATGCAAAAGGAAAATTGTATATGAGAAAACTATGCTCAAAAACTTACCCAGAAACTGTAGAGCAGAAGCAGGCAGATTCATAATCACGTGATCAATATGTTCCCATGGTTTGTTAGTAAACGAAACACAAGTTTTTATTCTTTTATTTTTGCTTCCTTTTGTCTTGACAGCCACATGAGCATCAACACATTTTACACGTCCATTCTCTGTCAGAAAGATTAATATACACATAAATTAAAAATGTATTCATACCTCCTTTTAGTGAATTTTGTAGCAAATTCCAAGATCTAAAATGCCCCATGAAAATCACAAGTGGGTTTCTTTCAGTAAACAGTCCAATAATAGTCAAACAGTTTTATAACATTAAGTATAAAGTCAAACATTATACTTTTCATGGAGAGGAGAAATTACTAGTTAAGAACTATAATATACTGGAACATTGAAGTACTGCACTACTGTACAAAAAAGATTAACGGCAATCTACTCATCTAAAAGTTACTAAGCACAACATACCTTCAATACAGCTTTCCGAGTTTTTTTCAGTGGCAATTATCTCTGAATCTTTCGCATTACATGGAATATTATCACCCACATCCCCACATAAATTGTTTCCTGGACATGTACCATGGCAACAAAATTCAAGAATATCAAATTCATAAACTATTTTAGTTTCAATCGAATGAAGAAGACACAAATCACACAATAACCTTCTTGACCATGTTACTCTTGGTTTCAAACATATTTGACCCCAAATTTCGTTCATCAATTTGGTGACACAACTACACAAGTTTCTGGTTTATAATGTTAGCTCAACAATTACAACTTTGGTTTATGGATTTCGCTAACCATAGTCCTTCACTACCAAAATTCTAGCATTAATGGCTTAATGCTTAGTCCCCATCTTAATGTAGAATCTTAACATCTTCATTTATAGAAGATTAATTTATATAAAAGAATTATGTCCTATATATATATATTTATTCGCATTATAGTAATAGACGATGGTATTCCATCTCAAAAGTATTTATTTCATTATTTTTAGAATTCTAATTTTTTATCCATATGAGAACTTTGTCTTGGAATGTTGAGTATTCATCTTTTGACAAATGCTTTCAGTATTAGTTTTAGGTTAATCTAGAATATAAGGTCAATCCCATCCTGAAGGAACTAATGAAAGCCTAAATTGTAATAAAAGTGGACTCTTCCTCTTCGATTCAAGCAAGTCAGCTAGGCCCCATCTTCCCCCTCCGCAGAAAGCCTTCCTTCTTTCCCTTGCATGGCTCGTTATCTTAACCACCAATCGAACCCACAAAGGCTAGCAGCACCGCCATTGTTCTATTAGCACTAGGCCTAGAAAGCTTCAGTTAGAGACTAAACTTGCCTATAGAAGGAGGCTTGATTCCATTGGCATTTACTATACCATGTGAGCTTCACACCGACACCCCCATCTAGCTAAAGGAGAATCAGCTTAAAGAATATTCTTATTGATGCATTACTGGTATATATAAGTTGTAATTTATTTTGTTAAGAATATTTGTTATAAATTACAAATGTTAAAAATTCTTAATTATATATAACTAGGATCTAATGTTGGAATATGTTTAATTAACGTATGCTTAAGCATAAATAGCACAAAAGTAGAAAGAAAATACCAGAATTCCTTTCTTCAGTGTTTGCTTTCACATCTTCTTGAATATTGCATGTTGCAGACGAAACTAAACTTGAATCAACAAGATCTGATTCACCAATGGGCACTGTCATCAACTGAGACATGAAAACTCTTGCATCCATATTATAAGCATGGATATTGTTGTTAACTTTATTAATATCTGCATTAATTTTCAGATAATGAACACTGTCTGGATTTAAATCATTAGCATACACTAAGCATCCTTTTTGTGCAGCTGGAATAGCAAAAGGACCAATCCCTGCAAACATGTCACATATGATATCTCCTTTGTCAAACTTGTTGACCAACCTTATGTGCTCATGCTCCAGTCTTGAATTCCAATAGACCAACCCGTAATCCAGCTTGAAGGATGCACCATATTGCTTCACCTCCGTAGCCATATCAGGTTTTCCCACCAATATTTCAAATTTGGGTACGCGAAACTCATTTGCAATAGAACCAACTTTATTGACAACGGTCTGGATTCTGGGATGATTTTTCTGATAAGTAAAGGTTGAAAATAGTTAGAAAGGATGGTAGTTTCATGTATGCTTTGTGTAATGGGTTAAACAGTTAGAAACTAACAAATTAGCTAAAAATAAAACAGGCCAAATAGGTCGAAAGCCACAAAAAGTGTATTTTCAATACATAAAACCTTCTTTATTATTTATTAATAAAAATGTTAACAAAAGAGTTTTGGTCAACCTGAACCGTTTTGACAAGTTACATAACTCATCTACCCCGCCCATTTTGCCACTTCTAGAAAAGAATAAAGAACCGGACATCTTTATGCTCACGTGTTCCGATATAACACCAACAATGGTAAGTTTCACGGTTTGTTGATACCCTAAACATGTTTTATGGCAATTGGGTGGAAGTTCAACACGTACATCATATATGACTTTTGCAATTACATCCTTGTATGGAAGAAGTTCATCGGGTATATTCAAATGAGCAATGTGACCTGAAAAATAAATTGAGGTCAGTTCCTTCATAAGATAATAGGTAAAACCATCAAAGAGAGTTAATAAGAATGAAAAAAGTTCCACTACAAACAAGGCTAAATACAAATTTCAAATATGTAACACGTACAAAATACTTAACTATTGTTTCAAAAGATGATGGAATCTCGAGTCCAGGAGGTAGAACCTGCTTCAGCACATGGTCTGTAATTGAGTATCCAGTTAAAAATATCTATTGTGCAAGAAATTGAAAACCAAATGAAAACAGTTTACGTTACAACGGCAAAAAATAAAAATAACAGAAAAAGAAATAGATTTGAATAAAAAAACCAAATTCACCTGCACCCCAATATGAATATCCAAGCGTCAGTGTGTAAGGAACCGTTTCAATCGTGCATAACTTCTTTAATTCATCGAGTTTCTGAGTAGGAATATCTGAAAGGTCTGCTCCAGAAGGTGATGATTATAATATTATTGTTTAAGTAAGAAGAACAGTAGAGTAGGCAAATATTATGTTTAAAGTTCTAATACATATTCAAAGAAGAAATTAAATGGACATAGTGAATGATTTATAAACAATGGAGGCAAGAAGGTTGAATGACAAATGATTCTTACCAGGATTTTGTACCTTTTCAGATAATATCACAAAACGGGTCTTTTCACTACTTGGGTCTTCAGTAATGGGCTTGATACGTGGTCTGTCAAGCATGTGTCTAAAAGCATAACAAAATAAATTGATGATTTAATGTCAAATTCTACAAAGTACCAATAATCACAATCAATTTTTTTTACGATTATGAAAAACTAACTAAGAATTTCACACCACCACACCACAGCACAAAAATAACCTAATTCCTCATGAGATACTTGTGATGTTAGCCAGGTGGCTTTTCCATATGTATAATCACATATCCATAGGACAATTCCCAATTGAACAAATAATAAGGATACACATAATCAAAATCGATTGTTAAAAATAAATAACAAAACTCAGCCATCAATGTCCTATGCGTTCTGCAATTCATATGTAACAACTAAAGTTCAAGTGAAGAACTAGAATCTAAGAAAAAACTTCCTACCAAAATAGAAAACTAGAAATTTCCTAGTGTGGGTACTATTGTTTTTAGAACAGCTAACTCACGCACCCTCTGCTCCTAAATCTACACATTTCATGGCTACTCAAATTCATGACCTAATGGATGATAAAGATCATATATGTAATATCCATGACATTTGGCTGTAAAAACAAGGACACATGTGCATACGTTAACATTCAACAAAACCACAAAACCATGAAACATCATACCCATTTAGCAATTTAGTTGCGGCCTTGCAGAACTCTCTAGGGATTTGAAGTGCCCACAACTTCAAATGCACATCAAACTTGCTTTCATCCAACATCACAGAATTCTTCATAATCCCCAACAACCGCTGTTAAACTTACTTCTATTAGCATTAATAAAAAAATTTCAAGTAATTACAAAAACACATGAGATAATTAATTGATTTACACACTAAAAGTTGGCAAAGAAACATGTGATTCATGTATAGTTGAATTTAACTTGAATCAATGAAATGAATGCGAAAACATTAAGTGATTCGACATTAGTAATGAAAACAATCACCTGATTCGATCGAGTTGCAGATTCTAAAGAGGTTTTTAGGGTTTTCCAGCGGACGTTATGAAATCAAATACATCTGGGCGGTTGGTTAAACGGACTTGCGGACCACATAGTGAAATTTTAATGGGCCTTAAAAGTAAGCTTTTCTTAGATTGGGCTTAAATTGGCCCAACTTTCTGGTCATAAGTTAATAGTCTTATAGTCTTATAGACGTTATAGTGGCACCCTCACTCACAAATTTTATTACTCTAATAAAAGTATAAATATTGAAAGGATAAATATTAAAGACACATATTTTCATCATATTTCTTCTCATCAAATTTTTTTTCGTTTTTCTCTCTTATTAAATAATCATATTAATTACTAATAATATTATTAAATTCTTTTTTAGATTAAAATAGTTTTTTAGTAGAATTAGGTTTGTTATTCAAAAGGGGGTCACGACACAACTTGTTACTCGTTTACCTGCCACTCTATAGTAAACACTTTATTTGAAAATTCAGGAAAAAAACCGATAACAAACTGATTTTTAATAAAAATTTACACCCATTAAATAAAAAATAGACCTTTTTATTAATGTTATTCCTAAAGAAATATTTTTTTATAAAATAAATTTTTTTCTAAAACATTAAACTTTTTTAAAAGTATGAAATATTTTAAAATTAATATTTTTAAAAAAGTAAAAAAATTTTAAATAAAAATTAATTAAAGTGGAAAGTTATAATAAAATAGTTTTTTAAAAATGATATTTTTTAAACGTTTGTTATGAAATAAAATTTTCATTCTATTTACAATAAGAATGATTTTATTCATGTCTTATCTTAAGATATCTTTTTTATAAGAGAAAATTGCATAAATAGTCCTCGTGGTTTAACCAAATTGCATGTTTAGTCCCCAAACTTAAAAAATTACAAAGATAGTCCAAACTTTTGTGTAATCATTGCATGTTTGGTCCCCGGCATTAAATTCATTAATTTTTTATGCACTTTATAATATTTAAATTAACTTTTATATTTAATTTAGGGACCAAAAATGCAACGGCCCACATAAAAGTTTGGACTAACTTTGCACTTTTGTAAAATTTGGGGACCAAATTTGCAATGACTACGTAAAAGTTTAGACTAACTTTGCAATTTTAAAAATCTGGGGACCAATCATGCAATCTGATCAAACCACAGGAACTATTTATGCAATTTTCTCTTTTTATAATTAATAAAATTTTATTATATTTGATTTTTATTTATTTAACCCGTGTAACACATGAGTTTATTAAAACTAGCTATAGGTGAAAACATTCTATATTCATGTGAGTTTTAGTATTGTTTTTAATTCGTGGGTTTTTTCTGTGCTTAGTGACGGCATATTTAAAAGCTTGTATGAAAATATAGATAGAAATAAACATATCATAACATTCTGAATTAAAAAAAATATTATGTTGCTGTTAAGTACTAAAAATATATTATATTCGACTAATCGACTAGTGGGTTGGCCGCGTGTTGTGGGTGCCTAATTTTAAATTAATTAATGCATATGTAGAAATAGTTGCGCCTCAACCTTATGTTCGGAATTTAGAAAAATAATAAGTTTTTTGGAAAAAAATATATTTTTTATTGGACTTGAGTAAGTTTCAAATAAATTTTTTATCAAAACATAAATATAAATAATCACCGTCATAGTGGTGACTTTAAAATATTGTAAAACATTTCTTTAAGTCATAAAAGAAAAACAAAATATGATAGAAAATAATTACAATATTAAAATAATAATAGATTTAAGGAGTTATATATTTTGTTTCAATAGTATTTTATAGTTTGACTGTTTTTGCCATTCCTTCATATATTCGTAAGTAGCAAAATATATGTAGTGTTAACATGACAGAATCATTACATGTTTAAATTGTCATTTTAAACTAATGTCAGGTCGAGATGGCAGAGAAAAACTAGTTTGAAAATCAAAACCGACAACCCGACCCATCGTCAAACCGTTTTCGTACCAAACGGGTCCCAACCCGACCGACCCATAGGTTTAGGATTGATTCTTAACCCTATCCGATGAAACTGATTTCAATCCATCAAAACCTGAACCAAATCAGTTTCAACCTGGTTTCAAACGGAATATAAAAGACTTTCTCTATGGCCTCCTCGTTTTGAGACATTATAGCTTTGGGGTCGACCCTGATAACAAAGAAGGAATCCATAAAAACTTAGGATCCGACACCATGATAAAATACTACCCTCATGATTAGACCATGTCCCTGAGATTTGATAAAAGAAATGTGCATTTGCGGTTAATTCGTTATAATTGGATAAGTTATTAGGAATATGATGGAACAGAAGACCAAGGAAAGAAAGAAGAATGCACCAAAATGCAGGTACTGCACGAAACATTTTGAGCGCAGGTTTCTCGATCGGACTTGACGAATTGTCATAAAGACATCACTCTATTCAACCTGCTTTAAATGGGTCCTTCTCCTCACACTAATTGGTTTCAGCACAAACCGATTCTTAGAAAAGTCGGTGTTAACTTTTGTTAACCTAACCCGAACCGGTTTCCAATCTGGTTTCAATCCGTTTTGTACACCTCTCTAATGTTAGGGGTGAGTGTATAAAAGTATTAGTATTGCATAGATAAAAATAAATAATCGAATGAAAAACAAATCAAAATTGTTTAATTTATTATAACCAAGTTTATGTATAGTTAAACTATGATTAGATGTGTATAAATTATCAAAATAACATCCGTATTAGAACCAACATTTATATTGTTATATTCTTATAAGCACGTTAAAGCAAAAGGTTTTATTATGATTTGAGATAAATAGTTATGATCTAAATATATAAGATAACTACGCTAGAAACTTAGGTATTACACATGTTAAATAAAGAAAAAAATATTAAATAGTTAATAATAAGTATATAAAAATTGAGAAAAAAAACGGAAAACAAAGTTATTTATTAAGTGAAAATAATAGAATTGAGAAAAATAGATAATAGTTATAAAGATTTACAAATTAAGAAAGCGAGAAACAATATTACTTATTAGGCGAAAAAAGACAAACGGAGAAATAAATGAGTACTCACATAATTATGATAATTTTATCTACTTGTTTATTATATATAAATTATACATGTTCAATTTATATTTGTTTAATTAGTAACTTTGGGCATGAAAGAAGTGGGTATAAAAGAATATATTATGCATTTGCTTTAAATATTTGTTAATATAATAATTTTCTAACATCAACCCACACTTCCATCATAAATATAAAAACAGAAACAACAAATGAAATAAACGATATGCAAACTAACAAAACTTTAGACGTGTCACATTTTGGACGGTACTAAAATAGTAGCAGTGGCAAGTGACGCGTAGGCAAAGACTATTTAAAAGCGGTATACGAAAAATAAGATATTAGTTCTAGAAGTTTTATAACCTTATAAGAGTCTAACTCAATTCAAACAAGATGGCTGATTATAGTGGTGGACATAGTTTTTTTTTAAGTTGTTGAAAATGTATGATACGAAATGTTAACACGACGTGCCTCTATATGTAGTTAAACTTTGGTTAGCGTTTGAATGAGCAAACAGGTTGAAAAACTCGAAGCTTACCCCTTTGTTTTTCGACTAATTGGTATTTGAGACTAGATATTGCTTATTTATTCGGTGATCCTATTTGAAAACATGACGTGAAGTTTAAAATAAAAAGAATAAATAAAAATATATAGAAACGAACAAAGTTTAGGTTTCAATAGTATTGTCTATCGACGTGTACTTTTTTGGATTGTTCTATATTTAAAATTCATAAACTTTTTCTAAAACCACAGTTTTAATATCACGAGTGGATCATGCAAGTTCTCTTCTTTTTCCTTACAATACCTTTTCTCCACCTAACAAATAACTAGAAAACAAAGTTTGATTTGAACCACCAAATTTGTCAAAAACACCTACTAGAAACCTAGAATTAAGGCATTTGCAGAAAGGGTCAACATTATTGAAATACATAATTTTTTAATACAAATGATAAGTCCAGAGTATTTCGTCCCATTGTAGTAATTTTAAGGGGTGATTTTATAGAATAATAACCAAGTTTTATAATTGTTCTAATTAGATCATTCATAAACTTTTTTGTTTCAATCAGGTCACTAAAATTTATTTTGAATTTTTGATGTTTCAATCCTATGTTAAATATATGTAGAGTAAAAAGATGTATTCATTGGTAAAATAAATTACAAATCACGAATGATAAAATGTATTACTATAGCCATTAAAACATATATTCCAACTAGTATATCACTTCATAAAATTAAAACTTATTATCGCATCTAAAATATGGTATCTATTTTTCATATACGTTTATTTTTCCCCTTCATCTCTCCTCTCTCATAGTCTTCACCGGTTGAAATTTGTTTTTACAGATTTTTTCCCTTGTTTATTATCATCTCATCCACACCGTGAGAGCTGTTTCTCGCATGCTATAACTTGTAAAAAGATGACACGATAACTATTTTTCCTAATAATTGCATAAATTGGTAACAGAATACATGTTTGTTGCACCAAAGGTAAAAATATACTTCCATGGCGCCTATGGAAACATATACAATGGGAAGTAATGTGCCACTAAATACGTGACTGACGATGTTATATATAACAACATCTAAGATGGAGAAGGCCGATGGATGGACACATGAGCTCAGGTTTGTTTATTTAACTAGTGGACATAATTTTTTTGTTCATTTTCGTTCATTTCAAAAAAAGACTTAAACGAAGTTTTCACCATACAATTCAATAAACGTTCAGTTCGTTTGCAGCCCTAAATTTTATTGCTAATGCTCTAACAACTAAAACGTTACATATGTTCTGGTACACTGTAATAGTTGTTATAATCTTTTGATTATCTCAACTTACATATCAAATTTGATCTTCAGAATCAACACCAACTACCAACTGCACATAGATTGATTCATAGTAATACATTATCATTATCAGATTCATCTACAGATCTACTACATATCTATATCACATATATACAATACAGAACACAACAATTAATTTCTTACAGATCTCCAAAATCATCTTCGACTTACAGTTCCGCCATAGATGACCTCTCGAGAAACCTCAAAACCCTAATTTTCTTCAAAATTCGGTCAAAACTCCATGCTTAAACCATTAACAGATCTCAAAAGTCAAAACAAACATCTCCGGCGTCAATCGTACTTATCGTTCCAGCACACAAGCATCGTTACGCATCGCCGGAGTATGTAAAACCTCGTCTTCTGATGCTTCGCTAAAGTCAAACACCGCCGCTGCCGAGTGGATTTCCGGCGAAGTTTCCGGCGGTACTCCGACGACGATCTGATGAGGTATGAATAAGTATCCATTTCAGTGTGATTTTTCCGGTGATCGGCGATGAGGAAAAACGGTGGTAGTTGTGAGTTGTAACTAACAGCACTAGCATATGTGGAATACGAGTTATAAGAGCCATTCACAAGGCTGTTTATATATATTAGGTCGTTAATGGTCCTCCCACTTTATCTGACTTTAAGAATTATCTTTTATTTTGACTGGCGACATTTTATATTGACAAAATTACAGAAAACATATTTTAAGTTGAGAAAATTGTAAAAATAGTTTCTGTGGTTTAATCATATTGCAAGTTTGGTCTTCAGATTTTAAAAATTACAAATTTAGTTCAAACATTTGAAAGTTTGTTGCAAATTTAGTCCCCACCGTTAGTGTACGTTAGTTTTTAACGATCTGGGGACTAAATATGCAATATGATCAAACCATAGGGACCAATTGTGCCATTTTCTCAAAAAAAATAAAAAAAGCAAAAAAATCAAATAAAATTGAAGAATTAAAAATTAAAAACTTTAAATATTTTAATAAACGTCAATAAAGAAATCCAATAATCATTAAAAAATAGAATAAAGGTAAAAAATTCTTATTTTTGATTTTAATTTCTTTTAAATTTTATTTGATTTTCAAATTTTATTAATGTTTAGAGCAAATTGCACAATTAGTCCCTATGGTTTGATCATATTGCATATTTAGTCCCTAGATCCTTAAAAACTAACAGACACTAACGGTGGATACTAAATTTGCAACAAACTTCCAAATGTTTGGACTAAATTTGCAATTTTTAAAATCTGGGTATCAAATTTGCAATATGATCAAACCATAGGGACTATTTTTACAATTTTCTCTTTTAAGTTTATATAAAGTTACAAGTATCATCCTTTATCTTTAAAAAGTACTTTAAATATTCTTTATGTTAATATTTTGTAACAGATTTCGTTTTTTAAAGTATTTCTTTAAAGATAAAGGATGACACCTATAATTTATATAAACTTAAAGACGTGTTCTGTAATTTTGTCTTTATATATATATATATCTATATATATATATATATATATATAATATATATATATATATATATATATATATATATATATATAGATAGATAGATAGATAGATAGATAGATAGATAAATAGATAGATAGATAGTGTTAATTACAGGTAACAATCGATAAAAACAAATTATATGAATATAAGTATTAACTGATCAGTGACGGAGATTAAATGATATAAAGAATGTCAAAAGTCACGGAAACCATAAACTATTACGTTAGAAGCTATACTCACGTTACACTGTGAGATAATGTCTATTTTTAGAATCAAATGTAATGATATGTAAATTTAACATTAACAGGTGAAATACCCTATATGATAATAAATGCACCTAAATTTTCCTTTGATTCTTATGGTTTGGTTTAATTGATTTTGATAAAATTATAGACTGTTGTGGCTGGGTCGATTGGACTACTCAAAGCACCAACAAGTGTCCGTTCAATGAATCACCCTTTTAGATTTTAGAGTAAATTATTATTTGTATCTCTAACTTTTCTCAAAACTAACTAGTTACGTACTTAAAGTTTAAAACTATCACTATGTCCCCTAACTTTTCAATTTTTCATCCATTTGAATCTTGAATGCTGACGACGTTAATTTTTTTGTTAAATATTTTATGAAAATATCAAACTACTCATAAAAATTAAAAAAATTAAAAAAAAACTTATGGGACCCACCCACATCTTTTGACCATAATGTCACGACCCGTCGAAACATAGATCGCAACACCCTAATTTTTATCGGTTAAGGACACTTTTGAAGCAACCAAGGCTGTCCGGAAGACTACGGAACAAAACACACAATTCTGCAGCAACATGGCAGCAATGGGAGACTTTAGAACGTCCCGTAAGG
This sequence comes from Flaveria robusta, assembly GCA_025506415.1. Taxonomy (NCBI): domain Eukaryota; kingdom Viridiplantae; phylum Streptophyta; class Magnoliopsida; order Asterales; family Asteraceae; genus Flaveria; species Flaveria robusta. The sequence goes on from CM046462.1 coordinate 1,635,204, forward strand.
AACTAGGCAACGTGGCTCAAAGGGCTTCTACAAAGAACTAACTAGTGCAACCCTAAATGATCCCGAAAGTCTCTAGAAAATGCCACAATGTTCAGCCATGGAACTACAAGGAAAAATCATGAGAAAGGCTAGATTATTCCATAGAAATATCTAGTGTTAGATATTTCTAGTACATGAATTAATAATGTATAGATAGATCTAGATATAGAATAATCTAGAGATGAGGAAAGTAGTATAAATAGGATGGTGGTGCTTCATTTGCACTCACCCAAGATCCTTGTAACTCAAAGTCGTGTACTTGTGTTCTAGTAATACAAGCTTGTTACTTGTGTTGTAATCACTCACATCACAAGCACCTTACTTGCGTACTACAAATCTAACGTTCCCTTACAAGACTTCTGCTGCGAAACCCATCCACACGAGACCAAAAAGGCTGACTTAGAACCAATCTAAGTGCCGCACGAGAGCTGAACAAATCACTCCGTGACAATAAGCATACTTTTTTTTCCTTGTTTCTTCATCTTCATCAAAACACTGCCACCAAACACACACACACACACACACACTATCTCTATCGTCTCTCCATCACCACCACCACCACAATCAACCATCACCACCATTGGAATCGTCCATCACCACAACACCACCACCAAACACACACACACACACACACACACACACTCTCTCACTGTCACACACACACACACACACACACACTCTCTCTCTCTCTCTCTCTCTTTCTTTCTTTCTTTCACTTTCTCTCTTTCTCTCTATCACGTATATGGTGGTGATGATGGAGGTTGTGGTGGCAGCGACGGGGGGCCGCGATGGCGGCTACAGGAGCTTGTGGTGGCGGTGACGGAAGGAAGCTTGTGGTGGTGGTGGCTAGCTGTTGTGGTGGCGATGGATGGTGGTTGTGGTGGGTGGCTATGATGATGGTGATGGAGATTAAAAAAGAGAAAGAGAGAGAAAATGGATGTGTGTGTGCAAGATGATAGAGAAAGTGTTTCTAGGTGAATTAATAAAAAGATAAGATGGGTGGGTTGGTCTCATAAGTTTTGTTTTTTGTAAACAATTTAGGGGAAATTTAAACTTTTAACAAAGGTTTTAACAGACTGACTAACAGTATTAGGATTTTGAACTCAAATAAAGAGAAAAATGAAACGTTAGGGGGGGTATAGTGTTGTTTTTAAACTTAATGGATTCAAATAGTTAGTTTTGGAAAAAAATCATAAATGCAGATAATAATTTATTTTATATTTTATTTAAAAAGATTTGTTAATAAAATATCTATATCTCTATGCATAAGCATTTTAAAACATAAGAAAATGATATATGTAAATGACTATATCTCTTAATGGTGAACTAAACCATTAAATTAAACCGTGATCTAAAGCATATAAATCTTAAGTAGGCGGATTTTTCAACAACACTCGTCAAATCCTCACAACACCTTTCTTCTAGAAGCTTTGCCAAAAAACACATTAAGTCATTCACTCATGCACGTATTGTTTAGCCACGCCGCCTCTTAATTATTTTATGCTTAAAAAATAAGTATTTATGTTTGATTTACTATTAGTGATGCACAAACAAACAAATAACAGGGTGCATTTCTAGAATACTTTACATTTTTTCTATTAGTTATGATTGTGGTCCATAGTTTTTCTACTAAATATTTATTAAATGGAACTATAAATATTTAATTAGTAATTAGGTTTTGTTTTTATTAACTAATATATTAAACTAAATATATATTAATCAAGAAATACTTTTAACCAGTAAAAACTTAAGATGTTGCAAATATCTATATATTACGTATTATGTAATCATGCATTGTTATGATGTAAAATGACATGTAGAAACAGTATCTAAACTTTATTGATGGGTCAAAGTTTTTTTTTTAAACATACATTAGCATGATATATAAAAAGTTATTTAATATTTTATACAGAAAAAATTATAAAAACATACACTTCCTTGTAAATCAAAGATGAATATTCACATAGGTAAGGATTTTATTACATCTGCATGGGCAGTGGGTTAAAAAAATAATTATAAAACTTAAGAGTCAGATAATAAAAAAATATTATTAGTAAAAAGATACGAATACATTAGCATGATATATAAAAAGTTATTTAATATTTTATACAGAAAAAATTATATACAAACATACACTTCCTTGTAAATCAAAGATGAATTTATTCACATAGGTAAGGATTTTATTACCATCTTGCATGGGCAGTGGGTTAAAAAAATAAATTATAAAACTTAAGAGTCAGATAATAAAAAAATATTATTAGTAAAAAGATACGAATAGATATCCTTCCTAAAATAGTTCATAACGGATATAATGTTATGATGCCCATATCGGACCGTTGGTGAGCCCGCACATCTCCTGAAGACCATCAGCAATTCTGATTTCTGATATAATCTGCTGCTACAATATGATAATCTAAACAACATATTTCATCACATCGATAGATCTCCAGTGAGTATCGTCTCCAATACCCATCCCTACATATAGGTCGGTTTGAGTCAATCTCAAATCATATGGATCCGAGTGTGTTGGAGACGATATGATAGATTTTTAGCAATTACTATACCACACACTTGCTGATGGCGTTTTTGAGGTGTGTTTTTTTAATTCCTTGATATTATTTACACTTGTTTACTTGTGTTTAACTCAAATGGCATTGCTATAGAACTTGCTGCTAAATATAAGTATGTGGTAAGAAGAAATGCACCTCGTTTCATAGCAACAAGTTCCATGGCAATTGCTATAGAAGAGCAAATTCTCCCAACTTAGGAGTGCAAACTCTAAACCCTAACCAAAAGTTAATTGATAGTAACATAAATTAAACTCGTAAGTTTCAATGGGCTTCTTATTAGTCGTGTAAAAGAAAAACATACATACTCGGATCCCATGTGCAACATAAGGAACAAAACATAAAAACCCTAAAAAACTATCATATCGTCTCCAACACACAGAACCCGGATCAGCAATCAACTAGTAAATTGAACAAAAAATAGAGTAGAAGAAGAGAACTCATGACACAATTTCATCAGAAATCGAAGTTGAAAACAGTTTTACCTCGTGATTTGAGTACCGAAAGTTCATATTTGAGAGATTCAAACCTACACATGTGAATTGAACTTTGGGGAAGGTACGTACCGGATATGAGTCTGATTAGATGAAACATGTAGTTGCAATGATGAGAATGTAGTAGATTAGAACGAAAATCATTTGATGAAACGCTTGATTTGGGTGCCGAAAGCAAGCAGGTTCATATGATTTGAGATCGACTCAAACCGACCTATATTATATATAGGGGTGGGTATTGGAGACGATACTCACTGGAGATCGATGGATGTGATGAAATATATATGTTGTTTAGATCAACAGATTGTAGCAGCAGATTATATCGGAAATCAGAATCGCTGATGGTCTTTAGGAGATACGCGGGTTCACCAAAGGTCCGATATGGGTATCATAACACTATATCCGTTATGAACTATTTTAGGAAGGATATCTTTTTGTATCTTTTTGAAAATAATATTTTTTTTTTAATTTTCAATTGTTAATTTTTATAATTAATTTTTTAACCTACTGACCCTACAAGATGGTAATAAAAACCGTATCTATGTGAATCATTCATCTTTGATTTTCAAGGAGCTATACGTTTGTATTTAACTTAATCTGTATAAAATATTATATAATTTTTTAGCTATCATGCCAATGCATGTTTAGGAGAGGATTTGACCCATCAAAAAAGTTTAGGGCTGCTTGTACATGTCACTTTAGATTTTGGGAGGAATTGTCATGCTTAACGTATCACCTGTTTTAAAAGCGTTATAATCTTAATAAAGTTGCATATAAGAATGTCGCTGTGTGTGGGTGAATGTTTCTTTTTTTTTTTTTTTTTTTTTGTAAAAATTGTGAATAATTAGTCATGTGGATAATGGGAAGTTAGAGATGATCCAGAAATTAAATTTGAATTCATATGAAAGAGTGGAAAGAGTTCGACTAACAATGTGAGAGGAAAAGAGAGCGTGTAAACGGCGATAAAGAACAATATGATGGACAAAACTGCATTAAGTGGCGACAGTGAGGTTGTGGCAACCATTAGTGGTGGTTGTGGTCTATAGCAGTCAATGGTAGCGGTGGCATTAGATATAGAGAGAAATAGGAGAAAAAAGTTTTATGTGTAACCAGTGATCGAGCAAGAAAGAGGGCTAGAGTTGTGGTGTTCAAGTGATCGAGTTAGGACCAAAACAATGGTGGTGCATGGCGGTGATTAGAGAGTGCAATTAAGGTGACATGCGATCAGCTAGAGGGAGAGGGTATAGATACAAATGTAATGAATAGGTGTATAAATACAAAGGCAATTAAGGTCTTTTTGTACACAGTAGTTATGAGATGCGACGAGTGTTTTTGAAAAACAAAGATTGGTGTGAGTGAGTAAATTAGTCCAAACTTTATACACTCATTACACATTTGTTGTCTGACGTTAAATTCATTTAGATTTTATGCATTTTATAATGTTTGGACTAACTTTTAAATTTAACTTTAGGACCAAATATATAACGCCCACATAAAAACTTAAACTAACTTTATAACTTTTAATATGTAAGAACCAAACTTGCAATAACTACATAAAAGTTTGAACTAACTTTACAATTTTCAAAGTTCAGAGACCAAACGTGCAATCTAGTCAAATCACATTGACCATTTATATAATTCGCTCTTTCAAATATATATCGTAAATTATTTGTAGGTGACACCACCACGGCCACCATCGGCACAACCCTCACCACTACCACCACCACCAAAACTGTATGACCTAGGAGATACTTCACCCAGATGGCCAAATAGGGTAGCTGACCGCTCATCAAGCTTGCTAAAAAATTAATCAACTCTCGTTTGAGTTACATGTGTTACATCTTAATGAAGTATATAACTGAGTCATAAGCTGACAACTTAAATCATGCAATGGTATAGTTGTTACCAGACATACAAATCTTTTAAATCTCGCGATGCTAATGCAAACATGGCTATTCTTAGGATGATTTAAACACAGAGTTCTTGGGCATCCGAGCCCAGTGGTTCAAAAAGAGCTTCCACTTCACTTGTTTCAACTTCCTCTAAGCTTGGCGGATTCCACTTAGGATTCTGGCAAAAACTCAAATTTGTTAAAAAGAAAATACCGAAGGATCCCATATCAAACCAACTTAAACCAGAAACCAATGACTTTTAAATAATGGTACTGCAAACTGAAGCAAGTTGGCCAGTTCAACCAGTTTGAGATTTATACTGATAGGTTTTGCCGGTTTGACAATGGTCCGGACAAAGGTTTGGAACTTGAAACGAGCTATTTTTTAATTTATAGAGTACAAACTTTCTTTTTGAAAAAAGTTAATACAAAGTAATGATTTTTTTAACTAATACATTGCCTCACAGTGAAACCACTAAAATGGAACCGGGAAACCGGTAAAACCAGCCACGTCCAACCTAACCAAACCAACTCCAGCCACCCGGCTGGTTGATTTGTCGGCTCCAAAAACCAAAATTAGTGGTCCAACCAAACCAGACCATGACCAGCACTACAAACTTGGGCTTTTATAGTGTAAAAAGTTAAAATACAAGAAATTCTTCCACTTTTATAAAAAAACTAAAAATGCCCAGACATTCTTTCATTCTTATAAATTATTAAAAAAAACCCAGACTGGTGCGGAGCAAACATGTTCCAATTTTCAAAAATGTCTTTGAAACAGTTCCGGTTTTTACAAGAACTCCAGAGTGGATAGCCAAATCGAATATACGCGATTCCAGTTTGCCAAGAAAAGTCAACCTTTAGATAGCTAAACGAGTCCTGGCTTTTTCATTACAAGCCAACCATCAATCTTGTGAAATAGTTTGCAAGAATTGGTGGTTATGGAGAAATACTAGAAATCTAATTTTAAAAAATAATATTCTTGTTTTGCATTTTAAGAGAACAATGGTTGTTGGCAACTTAAAAAAACCAAGTGCAGTTTGATTAATGTTCAAATTCAACAGCTTTTATTATATTATTCTTTTTGGAACAGATAAAGAAGTTAAGTTAATTTAAAAATGAGATTTCATTATAACTTTTTCCAGAGGGAAGAATATACCTGATCCTTATCCACCAATACAGCCCTAACCCCTTCAGCAAAATCACTTCGAAGTGACGCCCTTAATGCAATCCGGTATTCAGATTTCATAACGCCATTTAACTAACAACATATATAAGCATATAACAATGTTACTATGGCAAAAAACTATCATAAGAACCCCTCCACTGATGGCATAAAATGAAATATATATGAAACTCACCTTGGATAACTCATTTTCATTATTTCCGTATGCAGAGGCGACTTTAGCGAAATACTTTTGTGTGAGAATAAGAGAAAATGGAGCACCTTTTTTAATCCCTGAAAGAGCCTCTGTTGCCCACTGTGAAACTGCTCATAGGCAAGAACAATGCTATCTGAGAGAATTCTATAAAGCACTATAGGTGACAACTTCAACTTATTTGCTGACAACAATGTGTCAATTTGGGTTTTATCATGTTTATCTCAAATGGGTCAAATGGTCAACAAGCGTCAAAAGCCACTCAAAGTGTGTTCAGATTATTAAGCCCCCCCTAAATTGTTGTATTAAAATAATTATATTATTATTTCAACGATCCAATTCATATAATTTTAATAAATAGCCTAATTAATTACAAAATTCAAATTAAATGGGCAAATGAGTGTTGATTTGCCGGCGGCCCAACCTGACGCACATTAAGAAACACTCAGTTTGATCCAAACCCATTTTTGTTGTTACCCAACCCACCCATTCTTTCAAACTCTATAAAACATACACTTGATGTTACCTGTTGCATCAGCACTTTGTTGATGTTGTTCAAGTTCTTCCATTATTTCTTTGACAGATTTATTTGCACCAAACGTTGAAATTATACGAGGCAACAATAACTTCAATCGGGGCTCTGACTCAGGCGTGCTACTGTATTTTGCTAATATTGCTTGGAGCTCATGATGTGGATCCTCAGAACTGTACAAAAATTACAAAGTGCATACATGATACATAATCACTTTGAGTATAAATTCCTTTTAAATAGAAGATTCAGCAAAAAAGGGGGCAAAAAGAATTCACAGAACAGCACAATGATACCATTTCTTGTAATATATTAGAGTTGACAAAATGGGCAGGTCTGGTAATGGGCTAAAAGGGGTTATCTTTGGTGTGTATCAGGCCTGGTCAACCCTAAACACTTTTTGTCCAAGAATTCTATGAACTACTAGTGTGTTGAACATGATTACAGATTAATTCAATAATGATCCATTTTTTCGAATAGAACTATTTGAAAGGTTCTATACATTTAAAGTACACATTGGAAGACCTTTTACCAGTTTCCTTAAAATGCAACTAACTTTATTTGACTCTCATCTCCACAAGATGGTTTAGTTAATCATAGTATATCCATGTAACAAATAAAGGATGTCTCAATACTATAATGGGGCCTAATGTTAGTCATTAACGTTATATGTGTGTGTGTGTGAACAATAAAGGATGATCAAGATATATACAAAGTAGCTGATAAAAGTGCCTCCTTAAGTAAGCCCAGATTTCCTGATGGAACAAAGTGGGTCCAAGACCTGCATAAAGGGCATCAGCTGGAGTAGAAATCCTGTTTCCAGTAATTCCAAGATAAGCACCTGTGCACAACCAACACCCTTTATCATAAGAAGACAAAAGAACTACATATTATACAGATTGACAACTAAAATACACACCTGTTCCTTGGAATACTGATTCTAGATTTTTTAAGACGTAGATACACTCATAAATGAAAATAGGTAGTTCTAGTTTGAGGCATCAAATGTCAATAAGATAACAAAGATTTGGGGAACAGACACGCCAAAAAGGACTGTCTTATCATGAGTAAGTAATTAAGCTACGCACAATAGCACATCGGTATTTCTAAGGTTAAGAGACCACAATAATAATCCATTTTTTCATTCTTCTTATATGAATTGCACATACATACCAACTGATCCTTCTCCTGGACTTTGTGCTGCTATGTAAGCAAACCCAACATCTGGGAATAAACCAATTCCATTCTCTGGCATAGCAAGAAGAGTTTTCTGAAACGAAATCATAATGCAACTTTCAAAAATCTAAAACAATGCTATAGGTTCTGTTTTACCACCAGATTGTTGTCAGCTTGAAAGGCAGGTTACCTCCGTTATAACTCTGTAACGACCATGTCCAGATAGACCAATACCAAATCCCATTGTCACACCATCCATAAAGCTTATGTATGGCTTTTTGTAGTCAGATATTTTACAAATAAGAGAATACTCAGCAGCAAACACCTGTAGAAACAAAATTTAGTCCCTACCCCAAATATGCATACATAAAGCAAAACTAAATTAAATAATACTGTTATATAATGTCAATAGTACTGGCATTACAAGATAGAGCAAAATTGATGGTTAAAGATGGTATGATGTAGTTCAAAACTTAAAGTGCATCCATATCAGGACAAAAGGGTTCAGTTCTAACATTATTCAGAAGAAATTTATAAAAGGGATACACTATGTGAAGTAGTCAACATCAGCAAGCTATTAATTCGAACTGTTACGTTATGTGCTGCCATATTGCAATTGGCAGAAACTTATTACTGCATGTTTTCATGTACTTCGTAACTAAACACAAATGTACTACATAATCCATATGGTGCACAGGAACAGATCCAATAAGAAAACCAAAACAATGTCCAGATTTCTCGGTTTGTGTTTAGCACACTACATTGCAAACTACGTTATCGCAGGCAATGCTAGTACAATAGGACTTTTGTCACAAAATGAACATTATTGAGAAACCTTTTGCACAAGAGGTGTGTTTTTGTCCTTTTGGATTTCAGCAACGACCCCCTTTATATCCATTCCTGCATGACCAAAAATAGTAACATTGAAACTTCCTATCACACCCATATTAACAGTGACATTCTAAAAGCTGAACTGGGAAATAACATAACCAAATATTAATGACTTATTCATGCCAGGGGGGCCTGAGCACATTACAGAAATGAACATGATAGTTTATGATACACAATAAGCTCTAATTATTGATACCTGCTGAAAAAGCACGAGCTGAACTGCCCTCAACTAGAACACATTTCACCTTCTGATCCGTTTCCCATTCATCAAGAAAACTTTTGTACCTTAAATCCATATCTGCATTCAGCAGAAAAAATAAAAATAAAAAAGAAAATCAACTTTCACTCCCAGTTGGTACCTCAAATTCAGCAATAAGCCAATAACGATAAACAGACTCAACTCATTCACATGTAACCAAAATGTGGAGCAACCCTAGGGGGAGGGGGCTGACGTCTCATACGGCTCGATTAGTTCTAATTTTTCCTAAATCCTTCCATAGTAAACTGGCATTGTTCTTATATCACACAGTGAAAGTTCACCTTTAAGTTAGAACGTCGATTAGTCATAATCTATAATACAAAACTAACAGGAAATGCATGATTTCAGTGCCTACAAGTAAATCTACTTATATGAATAACCAACCCTATATAATTATTGAAATCCTACTTCTCCCTTGCTTATTCAGCATATTATTATAGTTATAGTAACTAGTCTAGATAATCGTATAAGTATTAGGAACAAGGATTGGAAGTCTGATCGTCGTATATACAGCTGACAGCATCATCAAACACTAATAGAGTGATATTCATAAGGGGGGAAACATGTAACCTAGATTCATGGCGTTGAGAGCTTTGGGACGATCAAGAGTGATAACAGCGACACCGTTGGGCAATACGTTCCCCTTGACAAACTCATCGGCGGAGGCCATGATTGCGTAAGTTCTTACAGAGCGGAAGTAAGTGCTGTTGCAGATATAGAAACTGTGACTCAACTTTGGGAAGCTGCCGATCTCATCACCATATTTTACATCACTAGAGACCGGAGAGTAGTACTGTGTATCTCATTCACTTATTTTATTTTTTTTTCATTTTTTTTTAATTTAAAAACTGTTTAGTAGTCTCTTAATATAAATAATTAAGAGTTAACCATAATACTAAATGATTAAAAAGTTAAATTTTAATGATACCTATTAATCATTTAATATTATGATTAATTGTTAATTGTTCAGAGATTATAAACTGTTAAGAGCTCGTCTTTTAATAATAATTAAAAAACTATCAAACAATCATTTACTCTACTTGATGGATTTGAACCACTCACATGTTTAAAACAATGCCGTCACATTAGTCGCTAGGATGCTTAATCACAACCATTTTGATTTGTAAGAACATCAACGTATATATAACATTATCGTCCGTATAATTAGTCAGTTTAACACTCAAACGGTATAACACATTATGCATCTACACTTCTTGTATAATGTGATAATAGCCAATAGGTGTGTATAATTATCACCTATGAGGCTATGGTACATATATTTGTTTAAAATAACAAATAATTGTAGCATGAATTATGAAAACATGCATTTGTTAACTTAGGGCTATGCTTGACCAAACTCAAATATAATATCAAAGTTAATTATTGTAATATTGTATGTTAAGTTTGTTGAATGAGAACGCTTATAAAGAATGTGATCGTACAACATTAGATTGTTTTTGTTTCCTGTTTTGTCACATTTTGTTTCAGAATAAGGATTAAACTTTATTATGATGGTTATAGAAAACAATGACAATGACATTAGACATCAACACAACACAGTCGATGGCATGTTCATACGACACAAGGGTATCATCCTTTAGCAATATCCAGCGGACCATACCATGAGTTAAACGGCCATTGCACGGAATAAGGTGTCCCTTGAGTTTGTCTGCACGCATTCTCCCTAGCATTAACACCATACCATCTCGATACAGCCCATCCCGACTAACTGTCCTATCAAAGCTTGGTCATTAGACCTGACTCTTGTGACGAGGCTAACAGTATGGTTCTCTCTCAGGTAGAGGCAACAGGACCTTAAACACATGTTAACTTTCAAACAAGACAGATCCTTAGTTCCAACAATAAAATGAAAAAAATGGGTCTTAAGAGAACATGATAAAATGCTTCTGACTTGCAGCAAGTACATTTAAATATGATCTCTACATAACTAGACAATATAAATATGACTACTTTAGATTGAAAAATAATGATCAATGCAGAAAATATTAAATTGATATCAACTCCCAACTGATTTCTGACTAAAGTTACAGCAACTGTATCCATTCTCCTATCAACCAAGAAAAAATGCCTATAAAAACAAGCAAACTGATCAGCAAATGTTTTATGAATACAAAAAAAAAATGGAAATTCAATGCATTATGCATATAACCTTCTAAATCATGCTATTAAAAATATCATTTTAATTACCGTAATAATATACTTTCCGGTAACCACATTTAGGGCATAAAACGTTGTAAATCACGTGATTAAAAGTATTAGCCAAGTACTGTGATAATATAGATTCTGTAATCACATTTATAGCTTTGATTATTTATTTGTAAATGCTGTTTAAACAATCTGAAAAAAAGTGTTTGTGGGTCAACCCAACTGGACACTGTCCATTTGAACCAGTGCTAAGATAAGTAAATTTTCTACTTAATCTCATTTGACTTGTTACCCAACCCGCCACCACCTCGAATCAGCATAAACGGAACAATAATATCATATAAACTGTTTCTCACTGTTTTCAGTAAATCCTCCCAGGTTCAATGCCACAGCTTACTACAAAATCCATTTCTGGGCCTCTTGATATTAATGATGTCAGCGAATGAATGAACCAACTGTCCAGCTAAGCTACATGGATCATCAATCAGGGTTTGAATAAAAGTGTTGACCACTCTGCGTTCCTGCTCGGTTGACCTTAAACTAAACCAGGTCAACAACTTTAATCTAAACTCTTGCTTAATATACCCTTCGCACTCCAACCACCGGATGATTTTCACACAATATTCAAAGTTTTCATCCAAACTGCCGGGCCCGCTTTTACGGGCCCCAAGGGGTGACCCATTAATCAGAGTGCTATCACAGTCATGTGTCTCTTCATTTGTGCTTGCGGGCCTCTTTCGTGATACTTCACCGTTAGATCCATGGGTGGCCCAGTTTTCAGATTCACCACTGCCGTTATCAGGCTCAACGTATCCTTCGTCCCTGTAAGAATCAAGTGGCACGACTATTTCTTCATTTAAATCTGGTACAGTAGCAACGTTCAGGTCAAGCCCTTTTAAATCTGGACTCAGTTCATCCGATTTTGATGTTTCAGGCTTAATCACTTTACTAAGCACACTCAGATCAGCACCTGAAATTAGGAATGTTAGCTGTTCGGTTAACTGAATAATGTTGATAAACCTAGAACTTAACCTCATTTTGGTTAGCCTCAATTGAGGTTGGGATAACTGTTAACCTCCATAACAAAAACAATTTATAAATGCATCGAATAATAGCATACCAAACTGCGGTAATATAAAGAAAAAGGGTTAAGTCAAAATAAATGGATGAATTTACTGACTTCCTTTTACTAGTAATCAGAAAAAAATATATATAGCCTTCATTTTATTTTTAGGGATAATGCATGTAGAGGCCACTGATGTATTCAACTACTTTACAGGTCAATATCTAGTTATGTTTATATCAGAACTTGCTAAAAGTGCCCTTGATTTTTATAAGAAAATACAATAATATAGTTGCAGCTATCAATAAGCAATGAGTCAGTGTAGCAAACTTCGGTGTGTTTTCGACATTTTACAATATTCCTGCATGTTTTTTAAATGAATGTATAAACACCGTGAGATATATTATGATTATTATCCCTTATTTCTAACCAAAAATATATATTATATACCTGAAACACCATCCAAGTAACCTCTTTCTTGAGCCCAGGCTAACCGCAGGATCTTCCCAAGTTCACGAACTTTAAACCCTGAGTCAGATTCAACATCTTTTGTGCCTGAGGTTCCTTCATTATGAGGAACCATAGCCAAATTAGAATTCTTATGGATTATTTCCACACTTCCAGTAAAGCATTTGGCTTCTGAGTGTCCTAGATCACCTATTTCAGTGAAGGATACAACCCTAAACACATATTCAGTGCAAGGCTGCAAATTGGATATCAGAATTCTTCTTTGAGATCTTGGGAACGTTTTAACAGGATCTTTTGTGTGTGTTGGTTCTGTTGTTTTTGAGTACCATAATTTGAATCCAACGATATCGGTGGATATTGCTGTAGATAATTCTATTAAAACAAGTACTACAGAAGTAGCTGTTACTTCTTCAAAGATGAATTTGCATGCTGCTGGAAGTGAACCTTCTGCAAGAGAGAAAATAAGGTTAGTGTATATAATGTTTGATTAAAAAACTAGGGTAGCAATTTCGACCTGTTTATTTCTGAATGAGTCAATTAATTGAGTATGTTATGAAAATATTACAATTAAAACTCTAATAACCTAAAAATTCAATTAATAAAAATAATAATCTTTTAAGATTTAAAGAAAGATCTTCTTTACATGATTGTTATTAAAACAAATTTTCCATTAAGTTTCAATTTCTACAATTCTAAGTATAACCATGCGAAAATAACAACCAGGCATTACGTGTGAATTAGATGATAATCTACTACCACGTCTAACAGTCTAATGAGAATATAAACCGTTAAAGGTACCTTTGCTTTTCAGGCTCGCGCTAGAAATTGTAGCAGAAATTCATCTGCTGCTTTTGAATCACAGTAGAACACAGTGTTTGAACTTCACCTGCAACAGCAAGTCTACTTACAATGCCACGGGCCATTTTGGCTGAGACTCCACTCAATGGGCCCACCTCAGTTTCCAATTTAATTTTTGCCTCTTTAACAATTTCATGGAGTTCTTGAAACCTTGATGTGCCATCCAAAAGTCTAAAACTCAAATATATCCTGTAGCAGAGACTATCAACACGCCGCGCATCCTTAGAAATAACCAATTGCTTCTTCCAAAACCTACAAGAATTAAATGTCCAAACAAGAAGAAAAGAACTCAAACACTACAGAAATCTAATAGCAAAAGAAATGAGAAGAACAGATTAACAAAATCAATATAACTGGAAAACTATAACCAGTGAAAACTCTTTTTGTATCTACATGCAAATGTTAGGGGTGACCTATTTGACCCATTTACTTATAAATGGGTGGTCTTTATTTCCCTAACATTTCAAACAAATTAAATTAATCCAACTAAAAAGGAAACATGTCAGATGGGTCAAAGTTATCTTATTTGTGTTCAAATGCATAAAACCTTCTAAATCGTTCTACAAACAAAAAAGTTTTTGCATGTGGGCTGATGTTGCCCTGCCTGAATAGACGAGCACTAAATAACTGTATGTTTTGACCAAAACCATTACCCAATGGGTCAAATGCATGGAAAAAAAAACAAATCAGACAAGTCCAAAGTCATCCGAGATGTATTCAAAGACATAAAACCTCTCAGATTTCTTTACTAAAAATAAGTTGATTTATATTAATATATAGTTTTTGCAATCATATCATGTTAATTATTAAAAAATTGTTGCTGTCGTATTGCCATGTGACCTGGAGGCCACGGGTTCAGCTCATGGAAAATGTCACTTGTAGAAATGCAGGGTAAGGATGCGTTAATCAGACCCAAATGGCCCACACCACCCAGGCCCTGTGCATGCAGGAGCCTCGTGCACGGTTTTGCATGATTATTCAAAAATTCGATAAACATATATTAAAAAGGGTTTGTGGATCAGCCCTACCCACTTCAACCCACATTAACAAATTGTATACTTTAACCAAACCCATTAATCACCCCCATTATTTTCCTGCATTTAGTAAACGAGAATGCAAGGGAAAAAAACTCACCCAAGTATCCCTGAAACTTTACCACAAGAAGCACAACAGTAACTCCCATCTAACTGCATCAATTGACCAAGATTAACAACCCCTACTTTTCTATGTTGAAGGGCACACTCAATATGGCAAGATAAACCACAAGATTCCCCATTGGAAGAATCTGAAGTGCATTCCAACCACAGGCTAGGATCCTTATTATCATCAAACAAGTGACAAATGCAACAAGAACATCTCTTGCAAAAGGTGTCAGCAACAGACAAAACTGCTCTGCATGCAGAATTCTTGCAAATCCATGTATCTGAAAACTTAGTATCACCATTTGATTCTGTAAGAGGAATCCGAATGGGTTTTTTCCCCTTTTCTGCTTTTGTTTCCTGGACAGCTGGCACTTGGGACTTACAGTTGTCTTTTTGGGATCTTGGCTTTTTAATATTTTTTTATTAGATTTGACGGATGCTTCAGCCATTTTATGTTTTGAAAAGGCTGATTGATTTTGACTCTCCTTGTCACAATCTTTTGGTGTGCCCAACTTCACAAACTCTTGAAGTGGGCTGAGAGTTCTTGATGCATCATATCAGTGACCATTTTCTCTGGGGTGCTTGAACACTGTAAGATATACTTGAACACCTGGAAACAAAAAATGAAAAAATGTTATAACACATAGGAAAAGGTTAAAAGTTGAAAAGCCAAATCAGTTGTAGACGTAAAAAAGTGAATTAAAAAAAACGAAGGGGGAATCTAATAATGCATGACAAATTTAATTCACTTTATGTATGATAATTGAAAATGAAAAAGATAAAAGAAACCAATGATGTCCATGACAAGAACTACTATCAAATTGGGTTAATTAACTCGATAAGAACATCTAGTGAATAAAAAAAAACTGCCGTTATAACAAATAAACCTTTAGACATTCAATAAAAGCATCATTAATTATAGTCAATGATTAGAACAAAAAGCACGATACATACCAACATGCAAATAAGGAGACTTGGGACTCTAGACGAAAGGTGTAAAACAGCCTGCCATGGATAAGAAACAAAAAATATACCAAATAAGACGAGCTAAAAGGTTTTGATGTTTTGAAAAACTTACTCGTAAAGAAATTTGAACTTTGTTAAATTGACATCTTTCAAAACAGAAGCGGAGTTCAACTGTGATCATGCAATTAACCATAAAACAACTTAATCATAATCTCTGTTCTTTTGCTTATGACTTGTTCAGGATCCTTTATAACTAGAATAAAGATAAAAGTATCCATATTTAGTCAAAATTAGAAAAGAAATTTTTCGCGACTTGCGAAAAGTCAGTAAATAAGTAGTAGAGGACTGCAGAACCTCGGAATCTTTTAGTGGTGCAGAACTTTGGCATAAAAAGCGTATAGTTAATAACAAAACGGGAAACAAATGAGCTAGAATCAGATAAACACAGGATTTGATATAAAAATATAGATGCTATATATGTATAATCAATCACCAAGAATGCAGTGATATACATTTAAGCGTAATGCCATAAAATAAGTGTTAAAACAAAATTAAGAATATTATCCCTGTAGTGAATATCAAATTTTCAGGACACTAAATCAGGTTCAATAAAATGCGGCATTCCAACATTAATAGTCGATACCAATGAAACTGTAACTTCTAGCCAAAATCTTCACGTTCTACTATCTTTATTAGCCTCGAACACGTAAAGGCATATCAAGTGTATGGTTGAAATACATATTATCCTCACCTTTCTACAACTTCTTCCAAACAACAGAAAGATGCTCTGGCTCAATATCTGCAAGAGCAGGTAAACCATTTCATAAATAATTTGTTTGCTTTAATGTCTTTAAAAAACTGTCGAATGGAACCAGGTGGCTAATTGTCATGTTTTGATTTACATTGCTTGTTGTGAATTATAGTTAAGAGCCACATTAATTTACTTTTACTGATAATAGAAAGAACAAATAATAATATTGGTCCAGAAAATATTTTACTTCCTTTTTCCAAATTTGATTATAATTCACTGAAAAATCACTTCCTTGAAAAGGATAATATTGCCGCGTCCAAATGTGGTTTGGATCCCTTAAACTTTTTAGCAATCAAAGTTAAAAGAACTGCGCAATGAAGTCAGTATATTTACAAGATAAGGTCAAATTTTTTTAACAAAGGAAATGCAAATTAACATCTAAAAGCTTTGCCATTGCAGCCAAACCCTCACCTGTTCTTGACCATCAGGTGATTGAGCATTTTCAGTAATCCACTAAAAGAAAAGAAATTTCAGAATGTACTCAAGCAATAAACCTACAAAAAATGGCCTAGGTGTGGATTGTACTTTAGTTGTTATGCATGGTTCAATATGTGATTAACAGCATAATCTCTCTTACTACTAATTAAGTAATATCCAAGCATTGTGAAATTGCATGAACAAATTACAGGAACAATATGCACAAGACATTTAAGAAACCAAAATTCTCACCTTTAGCAACAAATTCTTCATGTGCATCCATAGTGTTCAAGCAACCCTCCCTGTGATGATTTTGGCAAGAAAGAAGTTAGCATTATCCAGATTGCAGTGCAATAAATTTGGTATTTGACATAAATAATGAAGAACTGCAATCCAAGATTCCAATATGTAAATTAATCATTCAAAATTTATGGTTAGACACTTGCATGGCTCAACAAAGAAAAACATTATTCACAATTCACGACCATTGCATTTACATCAATGTCATCCAATTAACTAACATATATATCTTCAATGCTGGTTATGAACTTGAGATGATTACATCTTGCCCTGTCATGTTCTTTTTCTCTGATATCCTATCATCCCAAATTGATCATTTGGTTACGTAAATCTAACTTTGTTGTTAAAAGATCTTCTTTCAAGATATACAACCACAAACAACCATGAAAGTTAAGATATCACTTCATCTATTTTCCCTCGTCACACAACAAAGCTCACTGTGTCACATGCCATTAGAAAACACAAGGATACGATATATAGCTTAACCATAATCCAGTCCCACAGTACTCATCGTACATTGTCAAATCCAGATCAAAACAAAGAACAAGGAAACCAAAGGAAAATAAACGCATTTCATCGGAACCTGAGAACCATCAACATCTCACCTAAAATTTTTGGGAATACAGCACATAATTACACGAACAATCACACATCGAAATTTCAACATTTTAATCATTAAGAAAACCAAGAATACGGCAAAATAACTCAAAAACACGAACAATTATACATCGAAATCTCAAAATTTCCCACGGATCTGAGCACAGGAACACAAAAACACACAATACGATCAACAAACTACAGGTTACGAAGAAACACAATTACACCTGCAGATAAACCGTATGAACTACAAAGACAATAATCAATTAACGAAGAATCGAAGTGGTAGATACCTGTGAAGAATGTGCGAAGAGAGAGAAAGCAAAAGAGATGAATGAAATTAGGGTTTTTGTTTATGGAGATTGACAGAGGGTTTTTTATGCGTGAAGAAAATATAAAAAATCGGAGACTTTATTATTTATGCGAGTTGTGAGAGAAAAATTGCTTTGATTTGTGGGTTGGGTTTTGTTTTGTTGGATGGTTGATGGGAAGTACGCGTGTAGAAGAGCGCGTGGGGATGGGAATACAGTTAGAAAAGGGAAGTGGTTGGTGGTGAGCAGTAAAAGTGTAAAACGTACACCTAACGCTTGACGATGTGGTTTTAGGTGTTAAGCATGTTCGGTACTTGCTTCGCGTGCGCGTAGGCTTGCAAATATTATTATTATTATTTAAAACAGTCTTACATCAACATCGATTTACCTTAAGTTTTACCTTTTAAAAAAAGTTTAAATTTTCAAACTCAAACAATGATATAATAAGTTTCAAGTAATTTATAAGTAGAAATAAAATATATTTTCGTTTTAAAAAAAAGTTTTGAAACGACTCACATTGAATTAAATTAAATCTTAAGGGATTCACACTTGAATTCTTATATTTGTCATTATCTCTAAATTTTAAAAAGATTATGATAGTTTGTTTAATTAAACTTTACATAGGTTGTTTCATCCTCATCCACGTCCCCTAAATTTGGAAGGGAAAGCATAATTATTCCCTAAAAGTTAAGGTCAACTACTTATGAATCTTGTAAATCTATACATGATAAAAATAGGTTTTGATGTGTCACATGTGATGATTTTAGCTTTTTATATTTTAGTTTTTTCGTATCATTCTCCTATTAAATAATAATAATAATAATATACGGTTATTATATTATTTAAAACATTTTGAATAAATAGATATTTTAAAAATTAAAAACCATGTTATTTAAAAAAATAAAAAATTACAAAATCATTTCTTAAACAAAGAACATTTAAAGACATAATCTATTTAAAGCCGTTTTTTTAGTTTTTATGAGTGAGATCTTAAAAAAAAGAAGTTTTTAAAACAAACAAAGTGTTTTAAAAAATCAAAAAACAATTTTATAAAACGAAAGTATAAAATGATATTATTTTTGTTTTATTTTAAGTACTTACTTATATATAACCCAATAGATCATATCTTCTCAAATTATTTTTTAATTTTTAAATTTTTATTACAAACTATTTAATATTATATTAATTCAACTCGTGTGATACACGGGATAGTAGACTAGTTATAGATATGACAAATGAAATATGAGAGATTTTTAGAAAATATAAAATAAACTTAAATGATTATTAAATTTTAAATAAACTATAGCTTTGATGATAATGAACCTGTTGTGAGTACTACAATCTAACTCATATCAATATTTAAATCATGATGTTCTTTAAAAAGTTTTGAGCTCTTATCACACGTGTCATGCAGAAATTACTATCTTGTTAGAACTTACAACATAAACCCTCTCTCAATCAACGTCGTTGTCTATCATGGCACTCGAACCTTTAATCTCACTTGAAGAACACATCACTATGCATACGTCATATATTACTAGACAACAAGTTCATTCGTAGTTGATAGTATTTTTATTTTATTTTATTTTTTTGAACAACAAACACACCATCGCTTTTGCATGACAGGTTACGGTTTACAACAGTTTTACAATTGAGGACTTATCAACTAAGAACACTTAATATATCAAACAGGGAACCAAGCAATGAAACAATAAACAACAACAAAAAACATCTAACAACACTCAAGAACACAAAAATTAGTTTTCAATGATGATTTATACTGCTCTTAAATGTTTACAAGTATTACCATGCTTGTTGCTTATTTTCTCGCTTAGCGCTGAGTCATAAGACTAATACATTGAGACACGTTATGCTACAATCTACAGCCTCTATTTGTTATATACAGTGATGTGTCGAGTGTTATCGAGGTTTTTTTTTTTTGCCCTGTCTTAAACGTTGATATCTTTGGGTGTGATTATTATAACTATATAAATATTTAGTGATTATATACTTAAGTGTTTAAATAAAATAATACTTAAATCAAGTAATATTAAATTATAAAATATAGATAATAAATATATATATATTTTAATGTTAATTTAAAACATTTTAATAAGATACACATAAAATAAATATATATTATATAATGCATTAATTGTGAGAAATTTATTAAATACGGGTAAATTAGGTACCATTGTATATAGCACTCGTATCTTATCTTTAAACATTTTATATTAGGTGTCTTAAATTTTGAGTAAAATTACAAGTGTGTTCTTATTATATGCTTTATATAATAGTACAGATATAGATAATATAGATATAGATTACTATTGTCATCATTATTATAAAAGTTTTTAGTGATTATATAGTTAAGTATTCAAATAAGATAATACTTATTTAAAATCAAATTATTATATTATTATTATTATTATTATTATTATTATTATTATTATTATTATTATTATAAAAGTATTTCATAATTATATAGTTAAGTATTCAAATAAGATAATACTTATTAATAAATTTGAATGTTAATTTAAAGTATTATAAGTAATATAATATATAATGTAGTGATTTAAATAATCTTACATTATAAAATAACGTATTAATTAATGTATTAATTATAAGAAGTTTATTAAATGATGGACAAAATAGGAATGATTAAATAAATCACTTTTACGTGATGCTTAATAAGTTGTATTAGACGTCTTAATTTTTTTGTAAAATTACACTTGTGATGTAAGGAGTAAGATCATATACAAACTTACGTTTGTTTAAAAATAACGAAAACTAATAGTGTTTTAATAACCTCATTGCTACATTGACGATACTGAAAATGATATGTACTTTCACCTAGAAATTGAAACATAGTTTAATGGCGAGAGAGGGTTTGATCAAGTGTTACCAGGCGATCACATCTTGCCACAATATTATAAAGACCTGAATATTTGTATAATAAATGTTCTGATAGATCTATACGGATATAACAATTTTCTTGTTTGATAAAATTTCATTTTAAATAACTATAACAATTATTATAATACAAGTGTGTTTTCAATTCACATGTTCCATATAATGTTTAACTTTCTGATTAGGCGTCAACGTTTACATATCAATCAAACGGTCATATTTTATAATAACAATACTTAACTAAAACAAATGTCTAAAACTTTGGAACAAGAATAAATTATGAATCACAATACAGGTCGTTGGTTTAAGTAATAATATAAAGCTGAATAAAACATGTTTAACGAGGAGATAAAATAATGTTATTATTATATTATCTTTAAGCCTGATTAAAATATGCATGCTTTTGCTAACTAAGTATTTTTTATAGACTTATATTCTTTGAAAAGTCGTGCTATCACGCGCCACATGCGTTGGATTGGGGTTGGAGAAGTTTTAGGCGAGTAATATTGAAAGTCTCACGAGGGTTGGATATGGTGTGGGGAAGACCATGGTAAGATAAAAGACCACTCAATCTGATTGGTTGGTGAGCGTAGGCAGCGCGTGGACCCCACATTGAGCCACGTCAAAGATGCTCATACACTTTTCTACGACACCTTTTCATGCTGTATTTCTTAAGTCGTTTTCCGGGTCGGGTCTTTAGTATGCCCGTTGACTGATCCAGGATTACGTATAGTATTATAATAAATTTTTTAACGACAAATGTACGACGATAATTCGGATGATATATGTTATTTTAATTGGCCCATTTATCTGTTTTTTCAGTGGGGATCGCATTAAAAGTAACCCACAACTGAAAAAATCATATGACTCAACTCTGAGTATTTTAGAGTAAAACTTAAACCTAAGACATTTTCATATTTATATGTTTTGACTTGGGATCATAACTATTTATAAGTTTTTAAGATCATTAAAATACTCCTAATTCTATATCACAACTAATTTACACTAATCAAGCGATGGTGAATGATATAAAGCCCCTTAGCTCTACGTAGCGTTTTTCACTCCGCCACGCTATAAGAAAATAGTTTAACTCTTTAACTAAAAAATTCCACCTTGCATCTACGCACGTGAACACGTTAACGAGGAGGGATTTAATGCCCCTAAATGCCGAATGCCTCCACGTCATGTAACGCCCCTGGGGCGTTAGGGTATACCGCAGAGCCTTAGACCATATACCACATGGGCGGACTTCACCGGTGTTGGGCTTAACACGGGACGACACAAGAGAAGTGGGAGGAAGCCCGCAAGGTTTGAAGAATAAAACCGAGTCAACTAGTTGGTTCACCAATGGTTCTCGCATGAACCATGATTCATTTAAGACTTTAAGTGCATACATGTTATCTTAAATTTAAGAGAGATGAAATAGTAGTTTTCTGAGTCTTGTATACTTAAATCTATGTTCTTGCATTTTGAAGAATTTAGTGAGAAAATTGTCTCAAAAACCAGTCATCTTCTTTTAACTCAGAAGGCCGGCCTAGTAGAACAAGCTCTATCATTATCTGTCTCATCAGTGCAAGAAACTATTAAAAAAGATAGCAAATATTAATATTTAAAAAGACGTAGATATAAATAACCATGTCACTTGTTCGTATAAACAAAAGACAAAACAATAGATCAGAAATATAGATTGAACCCGCTACGCAGCGAAGGAAACAACTTTTTGTGCACATATAGCCACAAAAGTTGAAACAACGGAGGCATCAAAGTTTGTATCCTTAAAATAAGATAATGTTAAAATGTCTTTGCCTCTAAACACTAAACAAATAAATATAATAATAACAATAAAAAGATTTAAGAAAAGATAACACTGGATGAAACAACATCACAAAAGAAACTAGAAAAGAAAACAAGGATCAAAATCAGAATGACGTAAAAAATTTTAAACAAGTAAAACAAAAAAAAGTGAGAATAATAAAAATAAAAGTAACTAAAAAAAGACAAAAGGTAATTAAAAAAGTCAATCAGCAAGGGAGGGTTCATTTATTCAGATCAAACGTTAAAACATTTTCAAGTGAGAAAAAATAATAAAATAATATCATATGCAAATTCAAAAGAAAATATGCTTTCGATAAAGTTGAGGGTTAAATTCTTATGATAGATAAAAAAGGTAAATTTAAAAGCATGTTTAATGGCCTCGTGGCCCAAGACGAGGTTGTGCCAAGAGGCAATGCATAGCCTCCACAAGAGGAGGCGTGTGTGTTGCTTCGTAAGTCTTGTCTCCATGAAGCCCCCACAAAAGAGTCATTGGGCTCTTATCCCACACCAAAACTAGCCGCTAGAATCAATACAACATCTACACCAACTCACATGCTTTATGAACTTTCAACCTTTAACACCTCTTTTTTTTATATCTTTTACCTAGATATAGATACTTAGAACCAAAACAACCCTCGGCCAAGCAACCAACTTGAGCCAAACAAAACTTGTTTGGTTCAAACTGTTATAATGTATAAAATTATAACAATATTACATGCTTATCATTAAAAACATAAAAATAAAAAAAAAATCACAAGCTCACAACCATTACACTCATCGAGTCTATATGTGACCCCAAGAGTATCCTTATATAACACCTACATGACAACATTTTTTAGACTATACGCCTAAGAGTATAATTAGAGAGTAATTGAGTTGTTCTAAAAAACATAATATACACACATGTACACATGTTGACATGCATTTTACATAAAGCCTTAAAAAACTCAATTAGAACTTTATAACTTCATACCGAATTCTTGTTTTATGTTTCAAGCTTGTTTTTATGGTTGAAAAGGAAACGTTACAGGCTTCAAAGGAACTTAGTTCTTTAACCTATTAGAGTCTACAAATTTCAAAATCTAAAATTAATAAATATATAGTTCGGACCAAACCAAGAACCATCATTTATAGATATCCCCGAACCAGGTCCGGGTCCGGGTCCGGACGTCCGGTTCAGTTCTTTTGGTCGGTCCAGACCCTGCACACTACTAAACCGAGTGGACAGAGAGTATAAAACATGGCAACCTGAATCATAACAAAGTCATAAACATATACAACACAGAGCACATAATCAATTACATCATACTTGATTCCAAAGGCCTAAAAGCATCCAGCAAGCATTCTTTAAAGCATCTTTTTAGTACTAAGAACATAATACCATGATATACAGATACTGGTACGTGCAGGTTAACTGCTGATAATTACTCCTTGTGTGGCTTTATACTGCAGGATACTACTACTGGAAATTTTTCATAAAATATTTAATCCACAGGAGCAGCAGGTACCTAAACACCCTGCAAGAACAATAAAAACATGAAAAAAATTAGCCGAAAGTTTGATGGATACAGATCCTGTAAAAATGTAAACTAATACAGACACCATTATCATGATAACTAGAATACATTAGTCATACATGTAATCAAATTTGAATAAATTGTAATCTACACATTAATTTACAATTGGAGTTTCATAACTGTTCACCAGCAAATTTAGGATTATTATTAGACACAAGTAATGCTTCAAACATCATCACATGATAGTTAAAGGGAGCTCCAAACCTATAAGGCGTTAAGCCTTTAACGGGCTCCAAACACAACCTTGCCTACATTATTGCATCAATAGGGCTTCAAACATTAGTTAATCACTACACTTGATTTAAAGGGGCTTTAGTGAAATGGTTATTGTCTAAGTGGCACTTAGATGTCATTTTAATTAAACAACCACTACACATGGTCTTATTTACTCAAAGTTGTTTTTGCGAGTGATATCTTTGTTGTCTTCCGAACAATATGGGTCATTGAAAAAAACATAGTTACAAGCGTAATCAAATTTGCCATTGCTTAACTTAAGTCTCATGGTTGCATTAAAGCAAAATCTTATGCTATTAAAAATCATTTGTAGCATCCAAAAAATCAAAATGAGACACAACTTGAATAAAGTGAAAAACATACGTCTTTAAAGCTCTTCAAACAGGACTAAAATGTTGAGATTAACGATATAGTAAGTTATATTGATACTAAGCAAACCAATGGACGGGTTCTTTATCATTCTCTCATCATCTATGTGACATAAACAATACCTTATAAATAATAAGAAAAAATAAATAAATTTATGGTTTCTTGATGGTACATTCTCAAAGTTACTAATGTAAGTTGAATAATCACATAATCAGATCAAAATTCATATTAGCTCCTTTCTAGATTATTCGAGAACCAATCTAACCTTGAAAACCTACAAAATCATAAAGTATAATCAGTTTATCCATCCCAGAAGTTGAAAACTTTGATCTTAAATAATCAGAACATTGGTAGAGTTATAAGTTTTATAAGCAGTTTAGCAACCACTCAAAACAATCATAGTTATGACTTTGGGAGTGTTTGAGATTGCTTACTTTCCAAGTGATCATTGGAGCTTATAAGATTACAAGTTTATCCTTACAGTGAAATAAGTTGTCTTCAATAATTTGATTATCTGTTTCTGCTGCTATAAGGCGCTTAAATAAGCATCCCCAAACACCTCCTTAAAAGTGCATTAATCAATTCTAACACCCGTCCAAACACCCCCTTAAAAGTGCATAATCAACTCAAATACCCATCCAAACACCCCCTTAAAAGTGCAATAATCAACTCTAACACCCATTCAAACACCCCCTAAAAGTGCAATAATAAACTCTTAACACCCATCCAAACACCCCCCTTAAAAGTGCAATAATCAACTCTTAACACCCATCCAAACACCCCTCTTCAACTTTGTCAAACTTAACTATATGAGGTTACTGTACACTATTAGCTCACGAGTCATGACAGCACAAAGCTTGCTCCATACATCAATCATAACTATCATAAAAGTAACCACCAATTAAAGATACTTAAGTAGCTATCAAAAACATAAATGTCCAACTAAATCAATACATATATACACAAAATTCATATCAAATCAAACCCATCATCAACAACACACACAAAGTGACAAAACCTCACAGAAATTAGCAAGAACTTCAATTCACAGCACATCAGATGTATTATCTATTCCCTACATATACCTTTCAAGAAGACGAGTGCTTTTTGCCCTCACACTGAGGACTCTCATCAAAATTCTTCGCCGGATACTTAGCCGTCACCATCCCAACCTCAAACACCAAATCATCACCACTAATTTTAATCCCAGTGATCCCCCACCACTGGAAAAAAGCCCTAACCCTAATTCCACTAAGTTCCGCAATCCGATTGTCGACGATCTTGCCGGTGACTTTCTTCGAATAGGTGGCGAGGTAGTTATCAGGCGGGAGGATGAGGCGGCAGGGGCGACCCAGGTCGACGGAGAACTCGCCGGAGGTGTGGTTGAGGTGGTAGGAGAGGACGCCGGAGGGGAGAAGTCCGACGGGGAAGCCGTGTGGGTGAGGACGGAGTGAGCAGTGGGTAGTGAAGAAGAAGAAGAAGAAGATGATGATGATGATGATGATGATGGTGACTTGATGGGGTTAGGGTTTGAAGAAGATGTGGTGGTGGTGGTGGTGGTGGTGGTGGTGATGATGGTGAGAAGGAGGATGAAGAAGAACGTGGGGTTCGCCATGGTGATCGGTGGTTTTGAGAGAGAGAGAGAGAAAGGGGGATATTAATATTATTGAGGTGTTTGGGGTTGTAAATTGTGAGATCAAATACTTTGTCGATAATATCTGTGTTGACGTGGGGAGCTTTGACCAAAGCTTTTGATGAGTTCAAAATCTACAACTTTCAAGAAAATATTTTTAAATACGATAATAATAAAATTTAAAGGACAAAAAAAAAAAACTCAAAACACAATGTAAAAGAAAAGAGTATGTTTTGTATAAGTTAATAGAATCAACATATCTAGATAGTAAATGTGAATGAATAAAAATAAAAATGAATTAATATTTTTTTATTATTTTATTTGATTACCCTTTAAGAATTAAATTGTTCATTTCATTCCGTCTCTCAATACTTGTTATCAAACGTATCATAAAATTCTTACCGATAGAATGGCATGTACATCTATAATAATTAATATTTTTAGTTTGAATGATTATACTTTTAACTTTTTCTTTAATTGTCAAGATCAGTCTTAATTACCTAGATTTATATGTATACACATTGCAGGATCATAGATTTACATTTAATTTTCAACCAATTTTTATTACATATTTTCTTTCGCTAATAATTATCAAGTGAAATCAATCACATTTTAAGTACAGATACTTAATGCTACCATTAATCTTGCATTGCCCTTGGCAATGATAATAAAAACAATTAGTGTCATTGGTAGTTGTTAGTACACGTTATACTCTGACAATAGGTAACAATATGATTATTAAAATTCAATTTGCATAAATTAATATTGATCATGGATTATTTAATTCAATTTTACAAGTTTATAGATGGATATGTGAAATTGTTAGAGTTAAGTGTATTATAAAATATTGGTCATGGATTATATAATATTATTTTGATTAAACTTAAATTCTGTGTGTATAAAAAGTGAAATCTATACTTATTTTAAGAAACTTATGTTAAACAACATACTTAACAACCATATATTAGCTATAGGGATAGTCATAAGTTGGTTGAATATAGGTTTGTCTTGTTCAAACGGATGATAGACTAAATAACTTAGAAACATTTAATATAAAATAAATTGTTTCTTACCCTTATCCTCTATGTGCATTAATTTTGAAACACTTAAATTACATTTTCATTTGTGAACCTACTAAATTTATTATCACATATCATACGTGAGGTAGAGAATTTATGACATATGGTTAACAATATCCTTATGAGCTAATACTTCATTCTTGGTTTGCCTAATTGAGTAATTGGTATGGGAGACAACTCGTGTGAATTCTTTCAGCGAGATATAAATAATATATTCAAATCAACAAAAGCAGACATAAAAGAAAAGGCAATAAAAGATGAAGTATTATCATATGGATCTTTACTTCAAGATTGTAATTTTCTTTTATAAGAATTTTCAAACCTTTGATTTTACATGCGTGAGGACGCACTTTGGTCATCTTCCAAACTTTCAAGTGGGCACTATAGTAAAAAAATGTTAAAAAGATTACACTTAGGGTGCCCGGGGTGTGTTGTGGCTTTGGTAGGGAAAAGTAGAGTTGGCATAACCCCCCCCCCCCCCACACACCGCCCATGACCCCCCCCCCCCCCCCCCCCCCCCAACACCGCCCATGGGCAGGACAACGGCTCGAGGAAGGGGTAGTGCGGGTGAAGCTTGCCGAAGAAGTCATTGTATGTGTGTGGTTGAGGTCCAAAAGTTGTCATAGAAGCCACCATGAATAATCCCCCCCCCCCCCCCCCCCCAATCGGCTTCAAATCAGGGGAAATGTGAGTTGGTGCAACTTTGTGCATTCTTAGCTAGCTTATGAGGCGTCTCCCATTGACATGTTAATTGCTGACCGTAGTTTTATGGGTTACGATTAGTAATGTAATAAATTTTTGTCTCAAGGTATATTAAAGTAGAAATTAAGATTTCATAATGTATGGATTGAGTTTAGAACGAACAAATGATACTCTCTTTAATATTGTCATAATAAGTTAGAGATGGGAAAACCAATATGCCATACGTCCCATGCCCCCAACGAGGCTGATGTGGACCATCAACACTGTAGGGAACACCACGCCGATAAGTAGTATCCTCATCAAGATATGGCATCACTCATCGCTTTTCATTTCTCCAAAAAAATTTATTTCCGCAATTATTTGTAAACACAATATTTAAGTTATTTAAAATTAAAAAATACATATATAATTAAAATAAAACACGAAACTAAATTTATAAAAATTCGTATAATATCTAAGTTAATATATAACAAAACCATTAAAAGAATTTACAATCCAATTATTATCTTTTTAAAACTGAAATGATATGTTTTGTTAATTATTCTGAAATGTTTTTATTTTTTTACTTAGTATTTAGCTTATCTCTATATTTTAATTTTATTTAGTAATACATTTTTTAAAACTAAAAAATATGATTTGTAGTAAAAGACTAAAAGATAACCGAAAGATATAAGATGCGACATGACATGCGTATAACATATTTTGAAAGTTGTGATGAAATACTAAAAAAAGGAAGTATGATGTTAAGATGACATAATATATAGATGAAAAGTAACAGATAATATAATTAATAGTAAATATAAGGTGAGAATGAACGGATGATGGTATAAAGAAGATACAATGTACCTTTAGTTAAGATTGAATCTTGCTATTTATAGAACATGACTATTATGTATGTGTCTATGTTCAAAGTGTGTTAACATCATACAAAATAATCAAATATTATAAATGATTTGTGAAAGGGTTATATAACCTTTAATTCAAAGCATTCAAATTCCCTAAGAAGATTAAATGCTTCCTCATATCTCTAACTTGATTTAAGGACTTATAAAATCAACATAAGTTGTGAAATCATGAGTACGTTGCTACAAGTAGAATCTGAACTCAACTTTCATAGTAAAGCTAACTTACGGGTTAGATTTATTCACATTGATTATCTTCGGCATTTAATTACATTGTCATTAGCTCGTTACATTTCCTAAACCACATAGTTGTTGCGTGCGAAAATGAGACTTTTCAATTTTATTCCTTCTAATTTTTATTCAATGTTAAAGAACTTTAAAGGAAGGGAACCAGATATTAGAAAATAGATATATACATTTCTGTTAAAGTACTATAATATCATGTGTTCGATTTATGTAATTTTGTGTATTTCAATAATAAATCTGATAGGTTCATCTATTTTAATTTAATTAGTTATATTTAATCAATTTGTTAATAAAACATTCTATGTAGAATGGCTTATGAAGTGTCACATAATGATTTACAATTGAGATTCTACAAAGCTATTTCACATAATCGGCATGCCTCGTAAACATATATAGTCGATAATAAGTTACAAATAATCTTAGAATTAGAAACCTAATTGATTAAATCTTAATAAACATTTTTATGCTTGAATTACAATTATACCATCAAAAGTTTCGAGCCACGGTCGTTGGTAATGGATGCCTAAAATATCCAAATTACATTTAAAGATAAAACTTCAACTATAATGTAATAAAGAAAGGCATAAAAAGATGGCCTTCTTAGTATGGGCTTTCAACAACTGAGGCCCACATCAGTTACAGGGCTTGTAACTTACAAACTTCATCTTGGGCTCATTATACAACTAGAGTCTAGGGCCATTCAGAAAAGGACGTTAAGCCCAACTAGAAAATGTGTCAAACCAGAATATTACCTTATTATTTTGCGTTTTACATATATGTAAATATATAAATCTCGTAGCTAATTTCGTCACAATAATATTCCAGATTCATGATATTGGTTCAGTCCAAAGTTGTGCATTTTTGACTTTTGAAACACTCTCCAACACCTCAAATGGAACAATGTCTCCCATTACAATCACCATCTTGGTTTCCAAGTCCACTTGGTAGGATGTAACTCCTGTTTTTTTTTATTACAATAATTAAAAAGTACATTATTCTTTTGGGATAATAAATAATCATAAATAGTTACCTAAAAGACAAAAGAAATTATATTATATGAAACACTCTAGAGAATGTGTATAGAATGATAGTAATTTATGGTAGTTTTTTAAAATTTTTATCCAATCTACATTATGGGTGCTCTGATTAACTTATATTTTGATTTTAAGTGTACTAAAAAGCTTTTTTATTTATAAACTTTGAGATTATCAACTTGAACTTATGAGATTAATAAATAAGTCATAACTCTCATAAGTTCACGGTTCTACATTTAAAAACAATAAGTTTATCAATTTTTAAAGTTAACTCTCATTACTAACCATTCCAAGATATAAACGATTTGGATTTTGGTTTACAATCATTTTCTTTTAACATGATTTAAGGATACTTGTAATATTCTTAGTAACTAATAAGTATTAAGAAAGCAAGAAATATCTTTTATATACATACTTTTTTATTGTGTTTGCCCCTATACATTGAATGGGTCATACTATTCCTTTAAGTGGAATAACCATATGATATGAAATTTGAAAATAATGATTTGAAATGTTACCTTCCATCTTGGAGATGTGCCTTTGGACCTTCTTTGCACAACCATTGCAATGCATGGACACCCTTAGCACATGCATGGACACCCTTAGCACCACCATCTATACATGATCCAACATAAGTTAGTTGAAAGATGATTTAAAGCAAGAACATCACATAAGCATGTAACATATGCAATGCAAGTTGTTCACTAGAAAACAACCATAGCCAACTCAAACAGGTATATCCCTAACCATCTAACGATACAACGACATAATCATAACCGCTCAACTGTAGAGTTAAAATACATACCCCTTTTTAACATTAGGTTTAACTACTATAACGATGACAATTATGTGACTAAACTACAAGAAACGATGACATTGAAAACTCTATGATAAATAAAAATATTCAAAGCTAAAGGATCATAAACTCTTCTAGTAACTTTACAGCCAGAGGGTCAAGGACTCTTAGACAACTCTAGCAATCTTACAGTCAATAGCAATGCTATATGAAAAACAATTCTGATGCTATATGAAAAAAATCCTACAGTTTTTGAATGCAACAAATCCTACATGTTATTTGCAAAAAATATAGTTTGAACATTTTACCTTTGGCTTTAGATAAAATGCAAGTGTTTGAGGTTTATCTGATGCATCTTTTGACTGATCAACAAGTGGTTCTCTCTCAAACTCATAATCATCTTGGATTTCAAAATTATTCATGCAACAAAGACAAGAACTTGCACCACCATTCGTTAGACAAAAACTGTCTAAAAACTTGCCAAAACTCATCATCTTCTTCTTCTTCCCCATTTCGATCAATTCTTTCAACCAATATGAAAACACAAGATTCAAAGTGTATATTTATATATGAAGATGAAGATTTATAGGGGATGATCGACCCGAGAAAGTGTTGAAAGAAAACGGGTCAGACCCAAGTTTCAAGGGGGAGAACAAGTGTGTGTGTATGAAAAAGGGTGTTCTTTTATAGTAAAAAAATATGATGAATTTGCAATTTAAAAGGGTGTCTATATACATAAATATTATATAGACATATAGATAATTTATATAGTGGGGTGTGATGAGGTAGAAAGGACAAGTGAGTGAGCATCTAGTTTCATGTGGTTATGTGCTTTATAATTGGAGGAAGAGTTTATAATAATGTTGCATATCTCACATGAACAAGTTGTAAAGAGACAAGTGCCACAGCCTAGCTAGTAGCTAACTTCATAAAAACATGTGAATATGATAGATAAGGGTGTTTCTTAAGTAGTTTATATTCAAGTCATATAACCTTTGAACCTTATATATTATTTAACAAATACATATAATTAAGCTAAAGAAATCTAGATTAAGATCTTAAGAATTTAGCTAACTTTTAACATGTTTTTGATACATATACACAAATATTTCACCAAATGACCATTTGCCATTAACAAAAATATCGTAATTCCCTTTTAGGAAGGACTACGATAGAATTTGTTGGTTATGTGACTACGACAAAAATGATATTGTCGTGGAAATTAGCGACCATTGATGACGTAGGTAGATGTATTGTGAATTTGAGATGGATTACTGATAAATTGATGAATTGTGTCTGTGACAAGATGTGTAATGAGGGCCGTTTGTGATGAAGTTCTTTTTGCAATGTTTACGGCAATTTACTTTGTGACAGAATCCTGATGTGACGAAAAGTAGTTTGCGATTTCATGATGGAACACTTTTGCGACATAATCCTTCGCGACAGATTTACGACAAACACTTTTTGGACAATTTTCCTGTCTCCAATGTTTCCTATAGAATTCAAAAAGTACATTTTCTACTTTTCTTAGTTTTTCCTCTTTATTAACATCCAAAATCCCATATATGATAAATATAATACATACACATATCAAACACAAATTTTTTGTGTGGAGGGTAGGGACTTATATATGATGAAGTCATTTCCTATTGATCAGGTCAAAGATTCGAGTCTCATGTATAATAAAATGATAAAAATTATTTGTGATGTATAATTAGAAGTATGTTATACGGGGATGAGTTGTGTTTTTAAAAACTCAAACACAACATTTGTACAAGTTCATAAACATTTACACATCACTAATATAATACGAATTAAAATAACTGGTTATAAAGTATGCATAT
This sequence comes from Flaveria robusta, assembly GCA_025506415.1. Lineage (NCBI taxonomy): Eukaryota > Viridiplantae > Streptophyta > Magnoliopsida > Asterales > Asteraceae > Flaveria > Flaveria robusta. The sequence continues at coordinate 1,668,669 of CM046462.1, forward strand.
TCGAGTGCTTACAAAATACAACCATTGTTTAAGTCTATAGGCCGCTTCATGCCTACGCTGTAACAAAAGGACAATTTTCACAAAACATTTTTTTCTCCTCTGCTGTAATCCACTCAAACATAACTTTTTATCTTGGCTGCTTTTCAACACAATATTTGTGCTTATAATTACTACAAGTATAGACAAATGACACTTAAATAAAACTAGCGGAAGAACCCGTATTTTGCAGCAGAAGACTTAATAATTTTCATTAAAATTAAAATAAAAACATAGAAAATAACACTTCTTAACGAAAACCTATCACGCATGTTGCGTGATATTTTTATTTTGTTAAAAGCACTTCTCAACGAAAACTTTATATAAGAAAAAACAAAACGTAACACACGCTTTGCGTAGCTTTTTATTTTGTTTAAATCAAACTTGCCCCGTCTTGGAACACCAGCCTGATCCCGTGGTGGATTTTTTTCAATTAAACCCTTATAGTAATAGTTAAAATATAATTTAAACCCTCTTGATTTAATTTTTTTCACGTAGACTTTTATATTAATAGGTAAAACATAAATTTAATCTTCTTGTTTGCTTTTAAATAGATTTTATCTTAAAGTTATAATCATACTTAATTCATATAGTTTTGCTATAATTATAAGTATTATTATTTATTGATTTGTTTACAATGTGATGCTATTTTAGGTCTTTTAAAATTAATTAAAATATTCTAAACATACAAGTTTGAAAATACTATATTTCATCTTTTAATTTATTTATTATTTGATGTTATTTTAGTTTTTTAAATTAATTAAAATATTTTAAGTATGTAAGTTTTAATTAGATTAAAATAATTTTGATTCAAATAGATAGTATTTATTTATAAATTTAATAATAATAATAATAATAATAATAATAATAATAATAATAATAATAATAAATAATAATAATAATAAAAGTATTTAGTAAAAATATAGTAAAGTATTCGAATAAAATAATACTTATTAAAAATTTAAATTTAAATTAATGTTAATTTAAGTATTTAAATAATATAATATATAATATAGTAAATTAAATAATCTCATATTATTAAATAACTAGGTTAATATCTCGTGTATTACACGGTTTGAATAAATAAAATATTAATAGTTATTAATAAAAATTAATTAATCATAAAACAATCTTTTGGTATAATATGATCGACATTACGTACAAGTGATAAAAGGACAATATCATTTTTTATTTTTGTTATTTTTTTTTGTTTTTCTCAAAATAAATTGGTTCTTAAACAAACTATTTAAAAAAACAATTTTTAAAAAAGTGTCATTTTTTATAATTTATTTAAACTTTAAATTTAATTATTTTTTTCATAAGAATTTTATTTTTTAGAAAACACAGGTTTTTAAAATTATATTTTTTTAAGTTTGATTTTTTTAAAAAATAAATGTTATTTCTTTAAAATTGCATTTGTAAAAAGATCTCTTTTTTAATTTATTAAAAAAACTGATATGAAAAAATTAAATTATGTCATTAGTAATTAATGTGATATTTATTAGAAGAGAGAAGTGGAAAAATAAGATTTAGGTAGTCTTGAATTGTGTCATGTGGCTTACAAAAACCTTCTTTTATTAGTATAGATAGATGCATTAATAATATGCATTAATTAGAAGAAGTTTACTAAATGAGGGGTAAAATAAGAATGATTGCATAGAACACTTATACCTAATGCTTAAAAAGTTGTATTAGGTATCTTAATTTTTTTTTATAAAGTTACACTTATATCCCAAAGTTTTACTATATATAGATTATATAGTTAACACTTAAATACAAATTTAGGTCAATAAACATATAACTAATCATCACAACGTATTAAGATCCGTTTTGGCCAATAAACCATGCTACAACAAAAATAAACCAATAATACAAGTAATTACACTTAAATATGACCGCTTTGTACTTGTAACGACTCGTTACAACCCAATATGACTCGTTATGATATATCATAACACATTCTATTAAATAAATATGACAAATTAAAACCTATTATGATTTATTCTAGTCAAATACGTTATAGTACGTAAGACTAGTGATAGCATATTATAACAAAATATAACTAATTATGATCCAATATAAGCAACTCCACTCATATATATCGCATTATGATTTACATGTATACTAACTGCCCATTTTTTTTTTTGCTAAAACAGAGTAAATAAACCTCGTAATTTGTCTCCCTATTGGATACACACTACCAATATTTGCGTTAACAGTGAACCCAACATAACAAAGATCAGCAACGTCATGAGATGCATACATTCTCCCATTCTCCTATTGTTCTTACTCCACATGTTATCGTTGGGTGTATGCTAATGTCTTTTACATACCTCTTGATGACATATCCGTATTATGTTCTCTATGATGTAGAGGAACATATAGAACGTGTAACAAGTATGTAGTTAGAACATATATATATATATATATATATAAAATAATATATATATATATATATATAACAAGTATTAAGCCCACTGTATTACCACGGGGGACATAAAACCATGTCAAGCAGCACCAAGGACATATCACCGTTAGCAACCACCAACATCGAAAACTCGTATAAAAAACGAAAAAAAATAAAACCAATCTTGGACCGAAACGTAGCACTAAGAACCAACCGTTATACGAAACGTAAAACATATAAAAAAACAAGTAAGTCGCTCTTGAACCAGGGCGTTGCGACTGGACCGTTAAGCGGGAAAAGAAATAAGCCTAAAAATGTTGAACCATACACGCACGTTGCGACGTGTTACTCGCAAAATATAGAACGAAACGTAAAACAAATTTTTTTTTAAAATATAAAAAGTATAGGGACCAAAGTTTAAAGTAAAAAAATATTTATTATAAAATATGTAAAAGTATTTGGTTAAAATAAAAAAGTTAACGATTAATAAAAATAAAACAAAAGATGGGTACAACCTTAAAGCATGTTGTATAACACATAATGCATAAGAAAATTAATAATAGTATTATATAATAACTATCAACGCTTATATAAAGTTCCTCTGACCTCGAGTCAATCTAAGTACCATTTTTCCCTCGAATGACCTCTTCAAAATCGACGTCCTCTCGGTTTTTTATATTTGGCCTACTTTTTCAAACTTTACCTTTCGATACTCTTTGAAAAACAAGCCTCCGCCATATATCACCATCACCGTACCTCAAAACTATCGTCACCACCTACCGTCTCCATTCTCACCATTTTTGTTGTCATTATGACCACACTTGGCATTATCACCTCATGTCTCCTTTCCGATGTTGTGGATCATTGTTCCCACCACTGCCATCGCTTTTATTAGCGTCATCGATGCCTACTACAACTATTGTCTCCTACCTTCACGTTTAGTTAGGGGTAGAACTAAGGGGGTTCGCTGACCCTCTGCTCATAAAAATTCATCATATATTGTTATAAATCTATTAATATACTAAGTAAAACATAAGTTTGAACTTTGAACATTTAGTTGTAGTTGATAGATAATAGAATTTAGGATGAACCTCGGATCAAGAAGTTTTGGTTCCGCAATTACGTATAGAGGTTGGCGTCCACTTCCTTCATATAACTTATGTTTATTTTTTTATTTTTATAAGTTTTTTGGTTCATACATATTCTTTAAGTTTTTAAGTGCAGAAAACATGAATTATCTTTCATGGATAAAAATCATAAATTCTTTTTCTACAATCACGCACACCTAAAGGTACCTTTTCTCTTTTTCATTATATCAACTATTTTGAGAACAACTTTCCTTTAAGTGACAACCTCTATACCTCTTTTTGATTTTTAGATTTCTAACTCATTTCTTGTGTGCTTCTTTGATTTTTAGCCTTTCTTACTTGTCACTTGACTTCTGTATTGTTGTACATGAAGGTTATTCATTTAGCTATTATAAAAGAGATTTAACAAATAGCAAATCATCAAACATATTTCTTAAATTATGCAATATTGTAACTTTTAAATTTGCCGCATATAGATTAATGTGGTAGATATGTAATAATAATCTTTAATATATGTGTGCAACTTATTTGTTATAATATACTGGCATCCAACGTGATTGGTTCAATAATATGAAAAATATATATTTTTCCATTAATTAACACCAATATTTGAAATTGCCTCTAGGCCATGAGATGTCTCATCCATGTCATAACACATCAGTACATCATATACATTAATCCTTTCATTTATTCCTATTTATGCATGTTTGTTACATTATATTATAACGTGTATAAATTTAACATATAATTCCATAACACAAACATATAATTCCATAACACAAAAGGCCAAGTGAGGGGAAGACGCTCACTTAATTAATATATGATCAACTTTATTCTCTATGATAATATTAATTTAAGGATCTAAAATAAATGATTATAAGCTTGTTTAATCTTGTTAGTAGGGTCTGTTAAAATATTTCAGTTTTGCTACAATTTATGTTATACTAATTTGTAAGCTTTTTATGTATAATATTGTTGCATCTTTTGCTTAGGGAGATTTTTTTAAAAAAAGTTGGTCTTTCATTTTTAACCCAAAGTTTTTATATTTTGCAATGAAACGTCCCAAAATTTGATTATTTGTACCTTTAACCCAAAGCTCTTTCATCTTTCGCAAATTTTCGTTTTACGTTTCGTTTTAAGTTTGCAAGTTGACACGATGCGACACACGTGTGATTCAACATTTTTACATTTCGTTCTAAATTTTGTGAGTTAACATAGTACAACATGCGTGTGTGATTCAACATGTTACGTCTATTTTTTTTCTCTTTGACAAGTTCGTTGCAACGTGCGGGTATTAAATCGCTTTAGTTATATTATTTATGTTTTACATTCTGGTCTAATTTCTTTGTATTAACACACTACAATTTCAGTGTTGTTGGCTGCAAGCGGTGTTATGGTATTGATGTTATTGATGTTATTTCGCATGTATTTACACCCCCACAGAAACACGGAGAGCTTAATTCTAGTTTGATATAATTGTTACATCTCAGCACAACCCATTGTTCCCAGAGACCCAGACTCATTTTCAGAATCCAGTGGCCAACATTTGATGATCCATTTGTTGAATATTTTTTAGATGTCATTTCACGTTATATGTATTTAAAAACAGGATATAACTGCATACGAGCACAGAGGTAGTGCTACACTAATTAATCCTAAATTCTCATTCTTGATTGGATTTTGATAAACACGAGTTAAACTTGGTTTTGGTTAATGGTCATAACGTGTGCATAATACTTGTAATTAAGGAGTTCTACGCTAATCAACCATAAAACTTCAAATTCTAATCTAACTTTTGTCAAAAACGAGTTGTACTTTATTTTAGTTCATGTTTATACTCAAGGTCATTGTAACCTCAAATCAAACCGATATGTATTTATTGTTCGTAGTGTTTTTACTCAAAATCATATCGAGTTGCAGTAAAGGATAGCAAGAAAACATTTAGGGGGCGTTTGGTTGGAAGTAATGGAATGAAATGGAATGGAATTGAGAAACTAGTATAATGTTCAAGCAAAATTATGTTTAAGTGGGTAATGAAATGTAAAACACAAGGGAATGTTTCACCTCAAATTCCCTTAGTTGTGGGATTTCAAATTCCCTCTCTAGGTGGAAGGATTTTGAAATCCCACAACCAAGGGAATTTGAGGTGAAACATTCCCTTGGGTTTATTTTTAATTGCTCACTCAAACACAATTTTACTTGAAAATTATACTAGTTTCTCAATCCATTCCATTCCATTCCATTCCATTCCATTCCATTCCATTCCATTCCATTCCTTCCAACCAAAAGCCCCCTTAGACTTCGGACTCTATCTTATCAAACTCCTATTAAAAAGTGGATTTTATAAACGTATCTTACACAATGGAAATGTCTCCACATATTCAAATTTGGTCTTTCATTATACAACATAGCAAACATATTTAAAACAAAGAGATAACACAATATATATTTTTTAAATGACTCCGCATATGACATGACCCTTGGCAATAAGAATAGTCATATGTGTAACATAAAAGATAACACAAAAATTCTCTTCTTATTTGAAGCCAAAATTCTAAAATTTAAAATAATGCATAACTTTTGTTCCATGATGTATAATCCCAAAATGAGGTGTATGAGTGGTTGAGAGACCCTTGTCATGGTCCTCACTAAAAGCATAGTACTAGTAAGTTGAAATAGAGTATAGCAGTAGACAAATAATTATTAAAAAGCATGAGGTATTGAAGGTTCATTTAAACAATTATTGATGAACTGAAATTGGGTTTGTAGCTTTTTTTCTTCTGTTTTGTGGGGTCTAATTTGCATCATAATTTGGTATATTAGTTGGTCCATGTGCACATGGATTCTATGGTGAGAGAGTGAAAACAACAAACCTTGAAAGATAAGCATGTTAAGTGACACACTCACATGATCAAACTAGTTGACAAACATATTTAACATAAATTGGTGCACCAACATAAGGTAAATTGGGTCATTCAAATGTAGCACTAATTAAGTGAGGATCTAACATATTCCTTTCTTGTACTTTGATATCTTAAGTATTATACATTGACAACATCTAATGATCATCAATTTGGTTATGCAACATCTAATCCTAGATATAAATTAATTTTGATTATAATAAAACAACGTCATGGCTAACATGCTTTTAATTCTATAGGCTTACAAAATTCTTAAGCTATAATCGAATCCTATAAGGTTTGGGGTTGTTTAGTTGTAAGAAGGAGATTAATTATTATTATTATTGTAACAATCATAATCATAAAGTAACAATAAAGTTATATAATCAATATCATATCAATAAAACAAAACCGACCATTTTAGAAGATTTTTATTTTATTTTATTTTATATTAATAACTTACTATATTGTGGGTAGTTTAACCGACCCTTCCCATCGTTGGTTATATCATTTGAAAAATAAGATAAGTATTAGGACTAAAGATGCCAATACTTTTTAATAAATTATAAGTTAATGACTTGTAAGAAGATATTATTATAGTTAATAAGTGGATAAGTTGTCATAATCTATATCAATATACACTAACAATATAAAAGAATGTGTTTCTTGAGTATTTTATCTATTTGTTCTTATATAAAGCTAGTCATACATTAAGGAATTAATTATTATAAGTTAAGTACTTATAGGTTTAGTTTCATCTACATATATTTTAATGCCGCATCACTTGAATATGTAGTATAGTCGTAAGAGTAAAGACTATTTTAAAACTATTTAGGTTCAAATTTAATTAATAATAAGATGCCTAACGTAAATGTGAAAAAACTTATGTTAAGGTACAAGTTAGATAATAGGAAGTACTTGCTGATATAAAATTCCTTAAATTCAAATTATTAAAAGATGATTGAAAGTCTAAGGTACAGCTTTACAGTGATTTAGTAATAGATTAGCTAAAACATTTTAAAGAATCAACAACAATTACTAATACTAATTAGCGTGAACCTTGTGGGGTTAACGTGGATAACCCTTTATAGGCTAAAAAATAAAACTTGTCAACTAGAAATAATGGGTCAACAAATGTCGATATCGACCTTGACCTTATAAGTAAAGTCGACTATTTTTTCAGTTTTTCATTCGGATTATAATCTAGTTCTCATCAACCTTATATGCTTTATACTGGTTTTCGACATACGTTAAATCTAATACAAACTTCGAGTAACATATAATTGTTATTGCTGATTGTTATAACTATTTTCCTCTAAAGGGAAGGGTGTATGTTTTTGGTTAAAATGTTTTAACTTACTTTTATGTATAATTACACTGTGTCATGAAAAATTATATCAATTTTATTTCAAATACTTACCATCTTAGGCACATATTATGTAAGCAAGTATACATAATATTTCTAAAATCATCACATAGAATATACGACCACCTAACAATATCTCTTCAAGTTTCAATTAAGGTAGTAACAATCTTATATTAGTGTTCGTTCCTATTTTATCTCAAAGTTGATTTCATTCAAACCAAAACTATAAGTAAAAATACTACTCTAGCTACAATTCAAGTAGCTCCCAAGATAACTCAACTTGATACTAGCAATCGTATGCACTACATTTATTAAGTTGAACATCTAACTCGCCTAAAAAACAAAATACTGTCTACAATCTACAACATCATTATGAAATTAGTTTCGTGTCGTGTTAAAAAGATTCAACACGATAGAAAATCCATGCCAAAGTGACAATAATAGATATGTTATTCAATGAGTGGGTTTAGAGTATGATGAAACCCTTCCCTATTGAAAGTGAAGTTATTACCTTTTGTGAAGATAAAGGTGGCGAGAGAATAGAAGGTAGATGTGTGATGTTCTTGCAAATTAGGTAATAATTGTCAATTCCAACTGAATTCTGTGTCAGTAACGATGAGATTATTGACCAGCAAAAATAAAGGAACTACTTCCACTTATGTTTGATGCCATAAATTTGTACTCCATGTGATGTCAAAGGGCAAGGCTGCATTTGTTTATTTACTCTAACTTTTATCGTTTTATTTCAACCGTAAAATTATTAATTTAGTATTTTGTTTAATTATTATTATACATATATACAAAAAGAGATGGAGAGGGGAGGGTGTGTTAAGGTAGGTTGGAGTCGTCCTGATGGGAAGAGTGGGGAAGAAAAAGAGAAATGAGGTGTGAAGGGTGGTGATTGATGGTAGAGGTGATGATATGTGGCTATAGATGGGTGGCACCCTGTGAATATTCATCAGGTTGTGAGAAAAACAAAGAAGAGAAGAGAAGGTGACCTGGACACCCCCCCCCCCCCCTCGTGATTCCGTGGAAAATAGAGAAGCCACGGGAAATCAATCATTGTGTACGACTCCGAAAAAAAAAAAAGATAATCACAATATCATGATCGGGTTCTTTAGCAACTCTACGAACTAGATTAACGTAATGACATCTACTAGAGAACCACAAGAACGAATAATGAACAATAGAACTCTAACCCTTAACAACCTAAATGAGTGTCTAAATAATCAAGTCCTTTATTATTTTAAAAATAACTTAAATTCAGAAATATTTGATTTTAATAACCCAAACTACTACTTATTAGTTAATAATAATTCATACTATTAATTAGACTGGTGACATTTCTTTTATAACATTTCCTTTTGATAACACCACAAAAGAACTTGACTCTCGTCTTCAACATTTCCTCTCTGCTACATACAAAGTCAAACGTACTCCTTTTAGAACAATAACTACATACACCCATCTAATCGTACTTTTAAATCTACTCAATTGTAAGTCTAACATATATAAGGGTCAAATTTGACATTCAAATACTCTTTCGATCATTTGTACGCTTCATTGGCTTGGCTTCAATAAACCATTTCTTAGCTAGCTTTTAACTTAGATAAGTTCTCAAATGTCCCGGCTTGTAGCAACTATAACATACCCGCAGTGAGCTTTAACACTGATAGCTTGTATCATCAACTGGATTGTAACTAGTGGAGCATTAATCTTCTAGTTCAACGGGCGGGTTGAGTTTGAGCATACTTGATCCAAAATCCAACAACTTTGATAAAGTTCATCATCAATAATATATTTATTAAGGGTGACCATACTACAAGATTGATTATTTTATAAAAGTTGTCTTCATAATTTTTTAATATAACAAACTAGTTACATCCATTGTATTGATACTTATCTTTCATATTTGAGCACCTTACCCTATGACCAGGGTACCCTTACCCTACCTCCTTACTGTATTGGATCTCTCTTTGTTGTTAGGCATAGAGTCTTTGTCCATCTGTGGCATGCTAGATATATTTGCTGGCATTAGCACAAACACCTAACAAACATATGTTTCCATCTGCTTCACAGTTTTATATACAAAATCTTGTAATGCATCACCAATTTTAAGTATAAAATCATAGGAGCCAAATAAACACACGTATTTTTTTTAAGTTTGATACATAAGGCAGTTTTGTAACCGTTTATCCTGCTCTATTTCTAATTCTTATTATATCTTTCAAACACTAAGTGCGAATACATTATATGGTTCTCACGAATCTTTGCTTAAATTTGGTTCTCTACTGAGAGTCCCCCATTTTTACGATGAATGTAACTACATTTGTTTGCAATTATAGGATTTACTTTATTATAGATGATTAACGGCTATTAAGCGAAAAAGTAATAAATAATCAAAATGAATACCTTCTTATTTTGTCTGTGGTTATGGAGACGCATTGTTACGGTTTATGCTATACAATTCTATAATGTTCATCTGATGTGGTTATTGAGGTCCGATACATGTCTTATGCAGCTAACCAGTACTTGAGCAAATTATATCGTCGTGTCTAGTTGTTTCAAATTTGATTGAACAAATCTGTCCATCGATTGAACAAACTCGACAAGTGAGTGAACAAATATGACCATCGATTGAACAACGCTTAACAATCGATGGAATAAATCTGACATCCCTTGTGTATATAACTACTTGGCTTAAATAGTATTCATTAATCTAGGCGGCTGAGTTTGAATCTTTGTTCCCTTTGACCATTCAAAAAACTAAAAGAACTCCAAGGGATGCATGAACATGAAGAATGTAAACATAATGCGCTTCTGACATGGCCAACAATTCACAATGAATAATAATCACATGATGGCCATTTGTTGCAAGAAACATTAAAAAAAAAGACGCATCTGATGTTCGACTTAGCTCTCATTTTGCGCAAAGTACAGGGAGGGGACGAATCGTTTTGCGATCTGATATACACAATCTTACTCTGCATTTTGTGCAGAAGACTTTCTCCTACGACTTAAACACATGATCTTAAGATCATAAACGAGTAATATTACTAGTTACAAGAAACATAAACGAGACAAAATTCAGATAAAAGAAGTTTACATGTTCTTAGCACCTGACATCAAGAAGATCCCCCGCTTAGTATTGATCGTGGATGGTAATTATTTAGCAAACTGACTCTAGCACAAGTCTTAGGCTCAATCTCGCTTAGACTGATTAATGTCTTTAATCTCAATCTGCGTTTTACCTTATCTCATAAAGTAGCAATATGATAGAATAACCGCAAATATTATCACTATTGGGCGCATTCGTTATGATCACTAGTCAAGTCAATAACGTATGAAATGACTATTTCGTAAACGATGATTCATTCCGAATATAATTCCATAGATAATTGTAACCGACGACAATAGGCAAATCAGAATGTCAATCTGGAACTAGCTCATTTGATAGAGGCTCTTGTCTCTTAAAATGGGAGGTCATAGGTTCAAATCCAAAATTAAGGTAGAATAGTTTATAGTAGTTTAGAATTATGATATAATTGTCGGTAAAATATAAAAAGAATGGCAACACATTGAAATTCAAAACGCCTGATAAAATGCAGACAAGTATATATCATTGACGGTCTGTTGGCCCACCGATCATCTCCATAACTTGAGCACGTAACCCAAGACCACAATTAGAAGAAAACTCATCATAGGTGAGAGAAAACCTTCTGTTCAACCTGAATTTTTTTATTTATTTATCATAGGTGGGCATAGAACCCAAAACCTCTACGGTTTTAACAAAATCTTGTATGCTTCAACTCAACTACTTGAGCAAAGGATTATTGACGAAACAAGTATCTATTATCTAACTTCGGGCTCAAAAAACATACTTTGTTCTGTTCACCGGTGCTTCTTTTTACGGTTCATTTTGACCGGAATCTAAGCTGAATTCCGTCGACGAACAAGAAGCCCGATGGGCTCGTAAAATAATGGGCCTAATGACTAGAATTATGACAGCCCAAAAACCGTTTCGGGCCACCATTTGTGCGAGGCTGTTTCTGTCGAAGCCCAGTGTAAAAGCTATAGGCCCGCTTCAGCTTTGTCCAATCGTCCCTGAATCCCTGATGGCCTGATTGCAATATGCAAAAGAACAAGAGCCCAATTTCAACCACCAACTTTGGTTCGGTTTTAAACAAATTTTGATCGATTTTGATGTATAAATGAAGGCAAAAGTGGAATTATTGCATAAATCACTCGTACTCTATGCTTAAAATATTGTATAGGTGTCTTACAATTTAAATAAAATTACCATCTTATCCTTCTAATATGTATTATATAGTAGTATAGATATATGCAGTGACGTCTTGGCGGAGCTTAAACAAGTTTATAGTGAGTGGTGTGGGGCGAAAGTAATATTTTTAAAATAATAGGGGAGGTATGACTCAATATATATATAAACTTTTAAACTACCGGGTCAAAAATTAACAATATTAATGTAACTTCGCCCAAATATTTACGGTTTTGTTATACAACTTTTATTAAAAATATTAAATTATGAAATGATATTAGAATATATGTGTACTAGAGTTGCAAACTAGTGTCGTTTATTAAGCTTTATACAGAAATTATAATAAATGAATTCTTTTTATCTTCTAAAAATCCATAGAAAAGATCTTAAAATATAAATATTTGATGTTTGAGCAAATTTTGGCAAGTTTTATGTTTGAGTGTATATATGACTTAACACAGCCAATACATTAGACGAGAGGGGTCTTGAACTTGATTTGCTTTCATTTCAGTTTGTTCTTGTTTCCATATTACAATGGGTGTAAATAGTCTCTTTAGTTTTATCTATACAAGGTAAATTTTTATAACAATATTTGTACATTGTACTCGTATGATTGTAAAGTTGGTAAAAACGGGCTAACCTTATTGATACTGATGTTCATTTTGGTTAAAGAGTTGGCACCTAATGCTGTGAATTGGTTATAGTAGCACAAAAAGCTCGTTAACGCTACATGGCCATCAAAGTCTTCGGCATTGTGCATTTCGTGTGGCATAGTCACGTACATAGTCAATTGGATACGCATACACAAACATATGCGTTCAAATATAATTTTTTTATCTTCGTAAACTATAAATTTTTCAGCAAATTCGGCATTTCTAAACCAATAAGCAAGTGAATATCGCTAATGATGAAATTTAAAAAATGTCTTAATATCAAAGCTACCTTAAACTTTACTAAAGTTAACATCATGTTTATCAAAATTAATTATAATGATCCATTTTTGCAAATATACACATGCGAAATGAAAATATTAGAGAGAATTACACACATGTTCCCCTTAAACTTATAAAATTATATATATTTCTTAAGAACATAAGTTTTTATAATGCATAATGTTCGAGTATGATTTAAAACAGTAACAATTTTACAAGTTTATAAGTGATTTCTCGTGTTTACTTGTTTGCATTGAGTTTAATCTTTTCGGTTTGATATTGATATAATATACTATATTTATTAAAATAAATTATAACATTAAATATAAGTTTCAAAAACAAATTAGTTTACCATAATCAATGCAGAATCTAAATATTATTATTATCATCATCATAATATTGATTCATAATAAAGAATAATAACTAATTTGCAGATATTTCATAGTTTGTTACCAGTCCATATCCACCATACTACAAGCTTACGCCACATCTATAAATACCCCCAAACCCCAACGTAACCCTAATTCATACTCGCTTCAGTGCTTCACAAACTCATCGTCCCAATCTCCATTACACCTGCAACAAACCCTAAATCTTGACAATGTCACAAACAATTGTTCTTGAACAAACCACTACAACTCAATCATCCATCACCTCAAGTTCAACGATCATTCATCATCATCTGATGAAAACCCTACTCCCGCCATCGACTCCAAACCCCAAAACACGGAGATCAACGGCACCGATTCAAATCAGATCAATCCTTCGACGAACATGCATCGGATGATCACGTGATCCGTATCCCCAACGTCGATTCGGAAACGAAGCAGCGGTGAACGATTTCCTCCGGCGAAACCGATCGTCCGATGAGGAAGTCCGTACGGCGGCGATGAACGATTTGAGGAGTTTTATTGAACGTCAAGAGATCGGCACGGGGACGTTGCTGGAGCTTGTTAAGTATGTTATGATGCTAATAATGGTGAATTGTTGAATGTGATTTGTCAACGAGTGGCGGATGTGATCAAGGATAAGACGGTGGAGGAGGTGCGACGGATTTTCAACATTACTAATGATTTTACACGGAGGAAGAACAAGCAGTTCGTGATGAACATCCATGGGCGTTTGAGAGTTAGTTTCTTAACTGAATTTTGCTTTGGATTGATTGTTTGTTATGTGGATATTATTAGGGTTTACATGGTGATTGGTTAAAGTAGAATAATATGGAGTTTGGTTAAGAATCTGAATTCGATTTCGTTCTTAATGGCCTTCGTTGATGGAATTTGTTTAGTTCAAGAATAGACTTAGGATGCGTTTAGTTAGTTTGTTTTTGTAGACTATAATGGAATTGGAATGTGAATGTTTTTGGGTTGCATAATTTTGTTACTGTTGGAAAGAGAATGCCATTCTTAGCATGAGAAAAGAGTCAAGACCTGAATTATTTCTTCCAATCTCTTTTAGGTTTTTAGGATTCCTTTTAAATTGTGAATGAATTCAACAAATGTAATTTAAATAGTTGAACACCTATTGTCATTGCATCAAATGCTACTAGCCACCTTGCTGCTCTTGTCTTCATTGACACTACCGCCCAGTCGCGTCTACCACCATTCGTCAACCCCCTCCCCCTTTCTTTCGGTAGGTGGTGGTGGAGGTGGCCGGTTTTGAACACTCCCCCTTTAAATTCCAAATCTTTTGAGAAGTTTATGTTTTATAGCGAACTAGCGTTTATCCACCGCGTTGCTTGTCTGAAGGACATGGTAAACCGAGGCTCACACAACAGAGTAGTTTAAAAATTGCATTTTCACCATTCATGTCCATAATCAAATTACTATGTTTTTTGGCCAATGCAACTTACACCAAAATGTTTTTGATATAATATCACACCCGTTGAATAATCAAAACACCAATTCAAGAAACAAAAGAATTGATGATATTCTTAGTGACAATGTTTGTAGGCAAACATTCTCAATGAATAGAGTCATTATCATCGAAATTGGACCTTTCAAGATAATCAAAATATCAAAAGTACAGAACAGTTTCACCAAACACATCACATCTCTAATCAAATGTCTAGGACAGGACTCAAAGTAGACCAAGAATCAGGCTTAGGCCACACGAGGGCGGCTCAGAACCGATGGCCAGTTTGATTGAATGCTAAAAATGATAGCTAAGCCAGAGCAACATATACCATTCTCACTGTATCATCACAACCGCTGAATAACTAGATCGAAGAGTCTCATAGGAACACTAGTCCGTTATCACCGACATCATGTGGAACCATCAAAAGCAAACAATAGTCTCACTCAACAAAAGCATATCACCAATATAGTAAACAAATTTAGTTTTAAATGATTTTTACTTATACTAAACAACACATACAAAATGCAAGTGTACCTATCACGTGATAATATAGTGTTGGTAAGAACTGGTTATCAATCCGCGAACACACTAAGCCTACTTAACAACCTTTTTAAGTGACTATCAGGATGAGTTTTGTTTTAAGAAAATGATAAATTGTATTAATGTAACCAGGTTTTTGATTTCTAAAATAATAATTTAAAGTAAAATAAAAGTAAATATTTGAGAATTTGGGTTTGAAACAGAGAAAAAGGTTATCATTGTAATTTAGATTATATTTATATAATGTGATGAATTGCGTGATGTGATTAAAGATGATGAAAAGGGAAAAACGTTTAAATGATGTACTTTTCTTTAATTTCAATGAAATTCATATTTTTATGTTTTTTCAATAAATTTATTTTTAGTAGCGAGGGTACATGAAAGCTCCATCCACACCACTTAGGGCATGTGAGAATATATGAGAGTACTTCTATGTGACATATATTTATTAGTGAATAATAAAGATACTAAGACTACAAGAAAGCTTCACAACCTCCTCTCTAAATGACTTGTTCAATAACTAAAAAACTTTTATTCAACAGCTAAAAATTAAAAAATGTGGACAACAAAAAGAAACCCAATACACGAAGAAATCATCTCCATTGATGACAAGGGTTGTTCTACACCTTTAAAACAATAATAATACAATATTATAGTTTTTCTAAAAGTTAGGCTAAAGAGAAATGGCAAGTTGGCATGGGTCCGTACGGACAAGTTAAGCTATAACTTTTTATTTTTAATGTTTATACGTATTTAATAATAAATATATATTTACAAAAAACATACTTTTACAACAATAACTCTTTTTTCATAAATAATAACAAAATGACATTTATCAAAACTAAAACTAGACATTTTAAAGATATTTTATTACAATTTCTTAAGTGAATAACACTAGCTATTATAATCGGTAAAACTAGAAACCACATGTTTGTATTAAAATTACGAGCTGATACATCGGACTCAAATTAACCCATAATCTTTTTTTTGAACCATACTAATCGTTGAACATCAAAGCAATAGACTATTAAATTTGTCCTCTACATTTATTGGTTGATTGATTTTTACGAATATACTGATAAACCAATAACAAAACATCAATTATTATTTCAAGTAACTTAACTTTTTAAACACAAAATGTTTAGTCCTCCACCTGTTAAACGGGGGTTTAAAAAGTTGATTTTTTTTAAACGTGGATAAAAAGTGATATAATCTTAAAATAGGATTTGATTAGTGGAACTTTCTAAACAAGAGTTAAAACAACGGCACTTTTTAAATGTGGTTTAAAACGTCAATAATAGAGGTTTAAAAGGAGGCAACTTTTCTAAACAAAAATTATGTATTTTTACAAAAATCAAATATTATTTATTCTCGTACTTAAAGGTATCTGTTGAGAAAACTGCATATTCTTTAAACAAAATTATTTATAAGTTTAAATCTAATAAAATACACCAGTTGTTGTTATTATTATTATTATTATTTTTGAACGACAAATCTATTTATTTATACTCCTAAATTACTCCATATACATCATGTCTGGGTTTGAACCAGAACCTTTTTTAAAAAGCAAAACCTCTACCAAATGGGCTAGCATCACATTTGCAAATACCAGTAATAATATGTCTAACAAAAATTATAAGTTAAAATCCTATAAAATATAATTCTTATGATTTTAAAACCGACGGTGTGTTTGTTGGTAAAAATATATTAATTATTTTGTATAAAAATTTGATGAGTGCAGTCATGATCATGTGCATTAAAGTCATTGGCAGCGACCCACAAAGACCGTCAAAAGTTGCACTCTATTTTCAGCCCCGCATTTTAGACTCTTCCAAAAGTCCTGTGTGTCTGCACACACCCTATCTATTCTTCCCCTTTCTCTAACTCTTTCTCTCTCTACCTGTACAACTCAAATAGCTAACGATTTCTCAATTTTCCCTCGAAATCCTACGATCAAAGGTCAGTTTATACACTCTCTTCTTTATATGTACTCGTATATCTGCGTGTTTTTCACTATAGTAGCATGTGATCAGATTGTATATGCGTCCGATGTGCTTAGATCTGTTGTTTATGAAAATTGACCTTTGATTTATGGTTTGATCGACTCATACGGTGTTCTAGATAAGTTTTTATACGTATTAGCCGCTTTTTTGAAATTCGCTAATCGCTAGTTTTGTGTTAGTTCGTTGTGAAGGAATTGCGTTTTTTGATCGTTGATGATTTGCTGACTGCTGTATGTATGTATGTATGCACGATTTGGTTGTTGATTGATGTTTTTTTAGAAGTTAGGGCTTGGATTGGAGTTAAGATATGATGAGTCGGTTGAAAGAGGAAGAGAGAAACGAGAAGGCCATAAGGAATCTGCTTAAGCTTCCAGAGAATCGGAGGTGTATCAACTGCAACAGTTTGGTAATTTTTTTACTTGTTTTTTTTATTTATTTATTTTTGGCATATCTACTGAGTTTTGTACTGCACCGTTGTTTCTACTCTGTAATGATTTCTTGTTGGTTCCTTTGCAATTGGTTTTTGTGATGTTTGTTGTTTCTGTTAATAGTTTATTATACTACTCTACTCTCTAGTTGGAACATTTACTATATTTGCTTGATAGTTTATTATGTTAATCTACTCCAATAATCTACTTTTAGTTTTTAGTAACAATAAGGTTAGAATTGGGAACATAATGTTATTATTACATGTAGTATAATCAAAGGCAGTTTTGCTCTATCTTACAAGTTTTATGTTTTTCAAGAGAAAGGGATGAGGTATTTTACTTCAGCCACTTATTAATATCTGTGATACCTATCTTTTATGAATTTTGGTATTTAAGGTGTTACATGTAACTAGAAATCTTCCATTATTTCACTGTTATACCTAAACTGTATACTTGGGATATTATTTTCTACTATAGCTCATGTTTTTAACTAAACAGGGTCCTCAATATGTATGCACAAACTTCTGGACATTGGTTTGCACTACTTGTAGCGGAATACAGTAAGTGCTTACAGTCTTTTTGTAGACCCTAAGTGCATTATGTGAAATAGCAGCTGGTATGTTCAGAACGTTGTTTAAAATAACTCATTTATGTGAGCTTCTATATTGATCTATGCATGCACATTTCTGCAGTCGAGAGTTCACTCACAGGGTAAAATCAGTTTCAATGGCCAAATTTACTTCACAGGAAGTTAGTGCTCTTCAAGGAGGTGGAAATGCGGTAATATTATTGCATTATCTGCACACAGATAAAATCTTCACAAATGATGTTATATAGAAGTCAGTCTTCTAAATTTGACTCCTTTTGATTGCAATATCAGAGTGCCAAGGAAATTTATTTCAAAGAATGGGATCCTCAACGCCAATCTTTGCCAGACAGTAGGTGTGTAATAATGTAATGTAATGCGTCTGATAATCCTTCTGATAATAGCTGCAATTCTGAATTTAATCCACATGACAGTAATGTTGAGAGGCTTCGGGACTTCATTAAACATGTCTATGTGGATAGAAGATATTCTAATGAGAAGAACTTTGACAAGTCTCCAGGAGTGAAGATGGTACTATTGCTTAACATTAAAAAAATAGAAACTGCCAAGAAAGGTAACTGCAATCCAAATTTGAGTGTGTGGGGTATGAGTAATTTTCTCTCTCAGCAAAAGGAGTGGAAGTTTCACTATATTTTTCTTTTTTAAATTTCACTATATTTTTTAAAATTGAACTTTCACTTCTTTGACAAGATTGATGATTACTCGTACCCCATATTGTCAAATTTGGGATTACCTTTCTATTACAGTTTCCCTCTTTAAAAAGGGTAAATTCCACAGAACAGCAACTTTTTAGAAAGGGAAAATTCCATAGAATAGCAAATTGGACTATTTGAAAAAGGATATTGCTATTTTATACAATTTAACTTTAAAATGGAGAAATCATATATGCTATTAGCATTACACAAACTGTGTGCAGCCAAGAGTAAAGAAGGTGTGTTTATGTATATGCACAAAAGCTTGAGGGTATGTATTGTACACAGATGTTTTATCTTAAAAGATCATTAATACACCCTTTAAAGACACAAAACAGATATAGAAGTGATAATGTATCATGCTGGTTCTTGTTAGGAGCATTATGCTTCTTCTATCTGAATTCATTTGCATATTTAAACAGCGGGGAGCAGAAGACTCGTTTCAAGGAGGTTCTAGAAGCCCTCCTTTTAGGGAAGGAAGGAATTCTGAAGATGAAAATTGTCTAATGGAGGTTTTAAGGTTGAAGGTAAATCTCTTGATCACCAAAAAGATCCAAAATTATCTAGTCCCCCTATAATAAGACCGTTAGGGATATACTCGGAGATAAAGCATCTCCTATTCGGATTATTGAACCTCCAAAATCAAATGGATCCAGGCCATCAGACGGTTCATTGCGTACACAGGTCAGCCTCTTCCTTCATAAGGTAATTGTGTTGCCTTAGGGAGTGATTGGGATTGCTCATTTAAACGGCTAGTATTTATGGTTTTAAGCAGAAACAGATAATCAACTTATCTATAAACAGCTTATTTCACCTTAAGGATCCCCAAGAATAGTTAGTTTGAAATAAGCAATCTCACACTCCTTCTTAAAAACACCTTATTTCACCTTGAAAGAAGCAGGTACGCATAACAACTTTATTCATCCAAACGCTTAATAGTACTTATATGCTTTTAGACAACACAAGTAGATAAGTTTTTTTCAAAATAAGCAATTCCAAACAGTCCCCTTACTAAGAATAAGCTAATGCAATTTACAAGGAACTTATTTTGATTTCTTTCATATAATCAGAATAAGCAATATGCCAATATGCTTGGCTCAAATGTTGGTTTTGTTTATTGTTATATCTTTACCTTCTTAAGGTGTAATTGAAATTCATTAGTATATTTTTAATATTTATTCTTGTAAAAAACTTGATAACAAATATTGTAAATGTGATAGTGTGTATGACTATGTCTTTTTAAGGCATAAAAATCCTCCCTTAAAGTTGTTTGAATGCATCTCATGGTCACCATGTTCTAGTCATGTACCAATGCTTGCAAATCAAGTTCAAAAGCATTTACACTTGCGAAGTATGGAATCCTTTGGTTGCAAAAACAGTTCATTACCATTGTAATAGATTCCCTGACCACCTTGTTTTTGTTATTTGT
This sequence comes from Flaveria robusta, assembly GCA_025506415.1. Lineage (NCBI taxonomy): Eukaryota > Viridiplantae > Streptophyta > Magnoliopsida > Asterales > Asteraceae > Flaveria > Flaveria robusta. The sequence continues at coordinate 1,689,233 of CM046462.1, forward strand.
ATATGTGGATAGCTCTCCTAGTCTAGTGCCATTTGCGTCTTAAATTTCTGAAGGTTATGTTAATAAACGTATTAATATTTTTTATTCATGTGCACTTTGTATTTCCATCTTCCCAGATAACTTGAATTGTTAATAAACCTCAAATGGTAGATACAAAGGAATATTGTTATTGAATACGGATACAAGTACAAGAGTCCTATTATTTAGGCTAGAGTTTCTTATGCTATTTGTAAACTATATGTAAAGTGTGTACCCTTAGGTTTGGTGGGAAGTATTGTACGCTGAATTGTTTTCGATTGCAGAGAACTGCATCTTCTAGTAGCTTGGGATCATCTAGTGGAAATCCGACTGAACTTAAAACAGAAAGTTCGTTAATGATTTTGATGCTGTTCCTGAACCTCCCTCAACCGCTCAAGTGCCAAAACACAGCAAACTGCTCCATTTGTCACTCAGCCAACATCTCCAAATAATAATTGGGCAATTTTGGTTCATATTCAAGAAATAAAACCAATTCATACTCCTTCAATACCAACATGCTGGATGTACTTTCTGAACTATCAGTTACAACATCAATGCTCCTCCGTCAGTTGGACCATCTGGAAACACACAATTGTCAGTCCATGCCAATAAGCCATTCGATGGTTGTTCCTGGGTCTAATGCATTGGTCAGTGGCAAAATGTGCATCCTCAACAGAATCAGGCTTTTGCCCCATCATTTAATCAGGCTGTTGATGGATCTCAAAACAACCAGGTGCGGCCTTCTTCAGTTTTTACTTTTGCCCACCATTTACTTGTATTAGGTCTCAATCGCAGGCTTTTACCATTTTGTATTTCGTTCAACTTTCTGCAGCAATGGAATCATTCACTTAGTGGGAATAATAATGCTCAAGTGCTTTCAAGCTCTCAAGGTGCGCAGTCTCAAGTTACACATGGGGTTGATGTTAAACCAACAACTAAAAAAGAATTACCAGCGGTAATGGTGTTTATTATTTTGGCTACATATTTCTTGTGTAGAGATAGCAATTTTTGGCCATATATTTATATTTTGTAGGTACAATTAGGTCAATTTGGCTTATGTTTTATCTTACAGGGGTCTAACCAATTAGGTTAAAACATCCTAAATTGCTTCATTAACAAGGCCAGATCATTATTGTAATGACGTAACTTTTCTACTCATATTGCACATGTTATTATTTATAAAGTTACAAAAGGAAATGGGCCAAAGAGGTGTTTGCGAGCAAGCTAACCAAGACCGCGCTTAAATTACCCATTTTGACTTGTTACCCAACCCACCTGACCCACTCAAACCTCTTATAATTTATATCATGTTTGTGTTTGTTCTTCATGTGTAGGGGGTGTTTGAGATTTCCTAATTTAAATATCTTATGCAGATAATCAGGTTACTGAAAAACAACTTAATTCATCGTCAAGCCAGACTTGTAATCTTCAATCAACCAATAATAATCAGTTGAATTGGGCACTCTCAAATTGTAATTGAACACGACTCATTTCACCCTAAAATAATCGCTTTTTATCATATGAACTCTCAAAATGTGCTTATTTGCATTTAAAATTCGCACTAAGCACAAAACTGATTTCACCCACCATATTCTTTATACATATTCTTCATTCTTATAGAATTCATGTTATGTGTGCAGGATTTATTTTCTTCCAATTATTCGTCTTTTGCTGCTCCGGGTCCCGGCTGGTTTCCTGCTCCACAATATGGCATGGGATACAACATGCAATATAATTTTCCAATGGTATGAAGAATCCTGCCCTAAAATCATAGACGCCTATTAGGCCCCTGGTTCTGTTTCACATTTGAGATGTTGCTGATTTAATTATTTTCTGTTATCACAGCCCATGCCACCAGTTTACCTGCAGCCAACAAAACCTTCAAATCCATTTGTTGTCAATGAATCATCTCCAGCTCAAGCTACAGCGGTACACCTACTTAATTAACTCTTTCTTTGTTTGGTTATCGATCACCTGGGTGAGAATTAGTAATAAAAGATGTTCGTGTGTGTGTATAAACAGTTTGATGACCTAGTAATAAAGGAAGTAAGTAAACAGTTCAGGAACATGTATGCCGCTTGACTAAGCCCATTAAAGAGTATGCAACTCAATTGTTCAGAACAGCTAGTTGCTATAAGGATAATAATCTCAATTGTCACATTGGTTTTCGTACCATTTTTAGCCATTAGCAATGCCTATGTTGTTTCTCTTTGATATTTTGTAGTTGAAAATCTAATAAAAGCGGTTATCTAGATGGGAACTGCATTTCCTTTCAATCTGCTTAGAGCTTATCCAAATACCTAATTGACCAGCAGAACTATTCGGGTTATGACTAAAACTAATGCCCAACATTATTATTAGGGCACCAAAATAATTTGGGAACTTTACCACTTCTGATTTTTTATTTCATGCAACGTAGTTCCATCTTTTTAGAAAAGAGCAACATGCTGTAGACATCGTAATACAATAATTATTTATGTTGCCCATGATGGAAGATCGGAAGTAAATTGCCATTATTCTAAATAAATACGAAAATTGAACACAACGATGATGTTAATTGTCAGACAATTTGCCCCTTTTTATGATTACCAAGTAGAAACCAGGATGTGGTCTGGTCCTCTAGATCTAGCCCTGGCCTACAAGTATTATGTTAAAGTGTTACTTGGAGTTGTTTGGTTATCCAAATGAATTCATGACCCTTTCCATTCCTTAGTATTCGGCTCAGCCATTTGTAGCTAGGGTCTACCATTATAAATTTCTTTGATAGGCTTCCATATACATTAGTTCGAAACAAAAGAGAATAAGCCAATAAGGATAAGAGATCTCTTACTTGTGTGTGGACTAGGTTGCTCACATCAATCAAATGAATCACGTAATACTTTGTGTTCGTTTGTTTTTAATAAAATTTGTGTTTTGCCTAGAAAAAAGTTTATAGCATAATTAATTATTTTATCTTGTGTTGTAGTTTCTTCTATGGTATCTCTACAAGGGGCTTTACCAAACATGATTCATTTTATAGCATAATTAATTATTTTATCTTGTGTTGTAGTTTCCTTCTATGGTATCTCTACAATGGGCTTTACCAAACATGATACCTCAGCAAGCATACACCGTACCTCGAGCCTCGGTACTCTATCACCCTCAGGATGCCACCCCCAGTCATCTAATCCATTACCATCAACGTCAACCCTACACGTACCTCAAGCCTTGGTCCTCCTTCGTCCACCATGGATGCCGCCTCAGTCATCCCATCCATTATCATATGGAGCAGCAATGCCTTCTGTAATGTTCCTTTCTTTTTTATTTTCTAGTGGTGGCAATTTCAAGCCATTTTGTTAGGAGGTGGTCGATTCTAGTCATGTAGCTCTTTTACATAACTAACATGTAAAACTTAAAAGATGTCTTTCTAGTTATGTTAATCTTTACATGTCAAATATGTAAACAAAAATATCTTAAAATGAAATAGGTCAAAGTTCCAAAGTATAATTTTAATGCATAAAAACTCGTAAGTCCTAAATCACATTTTTACGTAATTTAGATTATTGAAATAGTTTTTGTAATCATATTTGGTGCATTAAGTATTCATAACATAAGTGTTTTTGGCTAACCGACTATACCTGTTTTGACAAGTAGATAAGATTACCCATTTTAAACCATTTGTCGGCTTGTCCATTTTGGCCAAATGCCACCTCTAGTTTTCTCTCTTTTACTTCTCCTAATCTAGACTGTAAGTTTCTAGTCTTATTGCTTGACATCGTCTTGGATTGTGTTTAGGTCCATTTATGGGCAAGTGGCTCCCAACATGCATCCTCCATACAGGTATATCCAAGGTTTATCCATCTCTTTAAGCAACGGGTTTATAACACTTTCATGTTTTTTGTCATTATTGTATGTAATGAGCTTTTTCTTTTTACCATCTGATGCAAGAAACTTTTATTCGCTACCATTTGATGTAGTTGACCTTTAATAACTAGGAAAAAGGTGTTGTCGCATCCATTCTTAACCTGTTATAACAGGTAAAAGATGTGATTTGACGACTGTTTTTCCCAGTTATAGCATGTCATTGCATTAAACCTAATGAAATAAAAACTTGTTAAGTGAAATGGTTAAATAAGTTGGTTCATCACATACAAGGCAAAAAGGGTTGAATTCCACAGAATAGCAACATATACTAAGCCCTTATTAAAAAAAGATAAAGGTATAAATGTATAATCACTAAACTAGCCCATTTTTATGAGATGGCTTGTCGCATCATCTCTTTTACTGTGTCCACTAGTTACCAAACTACTACTCAAAAAAGTATATATAGATACCATGTTGGGACACTAAACAACTAACAAGCATACTTAGCAAAATCCCACTCCTACATTAGGTTCTAGGAAGGGTGAGATAGGAGCAAACCTTACTTTATTCATGAGATAAAGTGGTTGCTCCCAAAGAGACCCCTGGTCGGAAAAACTCTTATTTTAAGCAAAATAGAGAAAACATAAAATACACGAAAAAGTAAGTATTACCGTATAATCTATTAGTAGTAGATGATACAAGATATAAGAAGAGGAAGGCATAAAAGTATAAAACCCCAAGGACGAAAAGCACATCTAAAACTAGGCACACACCTAGTCAGGACACTATTTTGTATAATTTTCAAAACACCCACCAATTTAAGCACATTGGTATTCTATGACTTTAGCCCATGACAAAAACATGAAGCTGATTGCATTTCTGTGATAACCCTTTAACGAAATGTTCCCAGAGTGGTTTTGTAATCCAAAGTTAAAGTGGCATTCTGTTTACAGGCCACAAGCAGCAAGTGGTTTTGGATCCTTTAATGTAAGTCAACACAAAGTGGTTCTGGTTTCTCTTCCGGTGGAGGAAATCCATTTGGTTGAATCGGATCAAACTGTTTCGCCTTTTGTAGAGTAAGTTTATATGACTTCTGATAGGAAATATGTGTGTTATCGGGGTGAGTTTCTGGTGGTGCTTCATGATCCATGTTTGATTCATGTTATAATTATGAAGTTGAAGACTGTTTGGGTGCATGCTCTCCCCTTGCAATTTGTATCATATCTAAATTGATTATATAAAGAGTTGTATATATTCTTTTTTATTTCTTTTTTGACAGCATGTATCGCTTGTACAAGACACCATTTTGCAACTCTAGATTGCTAGTGCTGTTTATAACATCTAAATAATATATTGTGTTGAGTAATAAAGCTTGGTTTTTACCTATGCATAGCTGCGTTTCCTGGTTGGTTTGGTGATTGCTAACAGCGAAAGTAGATTTAAATATGGGTGACAATTCTTGACACAACACGAAGTAATTAGGACTTGTGAACTTGTTTCACACATTAATTACTATCCTTTAACCTGTTTACAATGGTTAAACAAGTCGTGTTAGGGTTACACTATTCTAAGCAATTGCGTTTGGGTTCAATGAATGGACTATCAATTCCACACCTACCACCCATCAATACGACATGATTGACATCTTTAGATTTGAACATTTAACATTTAAAATACATGAAAGTACAAGTAAGTGTATGCTAATATTTTGGATATTTATGAACACATGTTTATAATGCACAAATGTTATATCATGATCTTCAAACGGTTCATTCTAGGACGTTGCCACAATAACATATCCTCATTTATTATCGTTGTAACGTTAGATATGCAAAATTTCTACCAAATTTGACAATGAGGGGAACAAAGATTAAACTTTTATTCTATTTATATATAAGATACAGTTCTTGTTCCCTAAATTCAGGATCTTTGGTTACCTTTTTTGACAATTTGAGTATATACTACAAAAATATGTAAGAGACCCAATATTCTTTGGGACTATACCAACATCTTCAGTTTTAGAGTTTTCGACTTTTGCATATGAAATGAAGATCACAAAAGCAAGTTGGCTTTCAACAATTGCCATTCCTTTGCTTACTTCTTTCACAGTTTTTTTTATAAGAAGTTAGTGAGAGCATGTAAGCAAGTATTTCACTATAGACTCCATGGGTGTCATCTCTTATTCTTTCTTGTGTGAAATTCTTTGGTCTATCAATTTCTTCAGTTTCTATATCTTTTGATTGTATTGTGTATTATGTTAGGATACACGGTGAAGATTGCTTTCTTCGAGTTTGTTATTTGGGCTCCTCCGCCGGTCTACTTCTCCACACTATTGGTGCTAGCAGCATCCACACTACCAAAAACACAAGTCAGAATAACTAAAAAGATGTGAAATAATAATGATCCCTTTAAAAGCATATCATTGGTTGACAAGTTAACCTGTCACTTAATGAAATATAAATAAAAATGTTTTGTCATTTATGTATATATTGCTCATTTATGTAGTACGTTCTACTTTCGCATATACGCATGAACAATGGTTTTTTTTGCATATAGGAATAGTCTAAGATGTCACAAGGTGCGTGTTAAAGCACATAACGTCTCCGGATTATTCCCAAATACAATTAAAGTTTGTAAGTCTGACTTTTATATTCTCAAAGGTTTCTATATCTAAAATGGTACAATGTACTTATAAATTTTCAAAAGTAACTTGAGAGGCAAACCTTTTCATTATAAACCAAATATGATGTTCCAAAAGTGAAAGTCCAATTGATATTTCATAAGGAACTAATACTTACATATACACAGACTGCCAGCCACTCATTTACTATTCTAACCCAAGTACTGGTCCAACCAACATCAATAGTCCACCTGAGAAGCCCGACATTTATGATTAGGTAAATAACATTTGAATATTCTTGTGCAGGATCAAATATAATGAAATATGATGACTTACTTTTTCATGGTGTGATGAGAATTCCAACCAATTAATAGCATTGCAAAATACATGACTCCAGAGGCAAAAACCAAATGGAAGAATCCAAACCGTAAGGAACATCATCTTCATCCTCTTTCTCATCCCTTCGCGACTGCCATATTATATTCTCAGATATTTTTTGATATCATCCATGGATAATATCTAACAATCCTTTAGAACAAATGTTAAAATGTGTTTTTATTTAATAGTTAAAACGGCTTGTTTTGATCTACCCGTTTTGACCAATTACTCGACCAGACCTGACTCCCAGTTTTGCGAGGCTTACCTGAAAGCATTTAGAATCAATTCCTGTTGAAAATGTGGCAATCACCATGGCAAGTAGGGCATAATAAAGCTCTGTAACGATAAGAGGTGCATCATTAATAACTTAATCACCATTGTTGTTGTAATTTACAGTCAATGTGTGTGATTTTAAAGGTTTCTTGAAATGTAAACTTTTAAATGTATTACAAGTTGGAAGCTTACTATGATTGTTAGCCAGTCTCTTGAGGCTCCAGATTTCCTAAAACATTTGTCATCTGGTGGTTCACTGTAAGCACACAGATATGGTATATGGTTAAGTTTGAAGCATAGGCTATGATGCTGTAAACCAAGATCTAACAATAAAGGTGCTAAAATGAACAGGTTGGGATAAGTGGTCAAAATGGTTTTGGTAGGTGTCGAAACGGCTCAAGGTTAGGTTCATTTAATAATTAAATTATGAATATAATAATTAAAAGTATATTATTTCAATGCTTCTAATAAAAATGTATTTGAATACAATTAAAATACCTTGGTACTGCTGAGTGAGTTGAGCAGTTTCTTTTTTAGCTAAAGTTGTAGAGTAATTGGACTTTTAGGTTGTGAAAAGTTACTAAATCATCCTGATGTGACATAATAGGCGAAATCGTGTATGCTTTTACTGTTTTTATCTTCTTCTTCAACCTCTTTACTTGTTCTTGAACATTTATTTAATTTCAAACCAAATTCTTCATTTCATCATAGCTATGTGCTCTTGAAATTAGACTATTAAGTCACTTTAGAGAGAAAAAATTTATAACTTTTGACATACTATATGAACATAAATGTAAATTACTTTTTCCCTATCGTACCCACTAAAGATAAAGTAAAATATAACCCGAATAGACCCGTTACTAATAAGTAATATATCAAATACACTGCCTCTATCCAATACTAAAGAATAAAATTGTACCTTCTAATGGCTGACCAGCATAGAATACGACATAGAGTCCCATAAAACCTGGACCCAGGAAGCCCGCATTAACCTGTTTCCAAAAAAATAATGATTAATTTGACAAAAAATTGATTAAACATAAGATTTGATGGTTGAACTTACTTTTGGGTGAAGAGAGACACTTGTCATAAGTTGGAGGAGGAAAAGTGTCCATGTAATGAAGAAAATATTAGGCAGGCAAGTCAGTTGAGGCGTGTACCAAATATACATCAAAATGATCCCCAGTATGCACACAACATATGCAGCAATTGCAAGCAGCATGAAATGGGTACGGCTGTAGAAAAAAAACCATTAAATCATGATAAATGAGCCAACATGTTTCCAGATCTTAATGGAGCAAAACACCATCAAGTAACCATGAATCCGGTTCATGAAGACTTATTCTCGGGATTAATCAACTTTAAGTTTGAAAAATAAGTTTATTTCCATTTTGTCTCTAATTTAACGTTGACTGTTCAAATATGGAAAAAGATAAAGTTCAATTTCTATTTCGGGTGGTTTGCCTTTTATTTAATAATTAAATTTTACGGAAAAGCATTACCATCTCTCAGCAAATTTTCCGGATAAATAACAATCATTCAACCATGTAATGAAGCTGATCATGCTGATTAGTTGAATTAGCAAAAATAACCTGCAACATGTCATAACCGTGATGATTAAGATTTCTTTAAGGTGGTATAAAGGGAGTATAGAAATAAAGATATAAGGTTAGAAATTTAGTTACCCTGCACCAAAATGCGCAATGGACCCTGCCAAAAAAAAAAAAAAAAAAGAATGTATCAGGCCACATATGTGATCAAGATTTTAGTAGGTATATCATATATGGGTTTTTTATACACTAATAACTTTTTGAGGATGTATAGGATTGCTAATCCTATCTACTTATCTGATAATATGTGGGTAAAATAAGTTGTATTGAATTAACAGTCGGAATTGACTATTATGGCCTGTTTATTTGAAAAGAATGATAGATATTTAAATAATCTTAAACATTACATAAAGAATTATATAGCAAAAGAATACTAACCATATATAAGAATCAATTCTGTAGGTAGAAAGAAGGGTAGCACGATTAGTGTGATCATGAGAAGGATTTTGACAGACCACCAACTAGAATGCCACAATTCTTTTCGATCATGTAACTTTGTGGTGCCACTGGTTGAAAGAACATTATAAAATAGAATATCTTGTATATTATTAAGGATTTTCAAAAATCTTTCAAAAAAAATGCAAATTATATATTGTTTCCTTGCATGTGTTTAAAATAAAGTAATATTTTATAGGAAAGGATACGAAACATCCCATGCTCACTCTCAAAACTCCTTGTGTGCCTAAACACTCTCCACCACCTTCGCAACTTTCTAATTCTGCAAACGGCATAAAGATTATCATCTCAGAGATTATATAATCACATATATACACTTAACCAATGTGTACAACTATTTAAAATGACCTGTATAACTCTATGAGAAAATGGTAACGCTAAAATCTATAAATGTTAAAAGAAGTCGAGTTTATGAAAATATGGAATATAAATCTTACTATTCATCTGGGTCAATGCACTCTGGCCATAATCACGTACAGCCCACGCAAGCAAGTTTGCTAATAAAAACATCACGCTATACACATATCGGCCATCCATGGATTCGATCCATATCTGAATTGGGCCCACCAAGAGCCCGCTAAGATCTTGGCATACCGGTTACTTGAATTATTTCCTTCATCCCCCACGGGCCCAGCTTCGAGTTTTGCCATCGTCATCATGTATTATGATAAACTATATTCACTTCTCATCTGCAATCTGTAAAATTATTATTTGTTAATACTCCTCAATACATCGATAACTTTATATCTGTAAATTAAATAATCCACAAAAAGACTAATAACGTCTATGTGCCACATGGCTTTGTCACTGTCTCATTAATGGTGGAGGGTTTCATATAGATCTGTGACTATTTTAAATAACAGTAGTAATCCATATTCACAAGATCTCTGTTATATGATATATAAAAGTTTTCTAAATATTTGACATATTTTGAATAATTTTCTTATGTTATATCTAAATTCCAAGATCAAAGATAATATGAAAACGAATGAATAAACAAAATATAAATATAACGGAATAATGTCCTCTATATTTGCATAAATAAATAATATATGTATGGAATGTTTGATAAATGATAAGATAGAAAGCATCTAAGATTAACCTCATCTCTACTTGTTGGTGCAAGTTTCATTTGAGACTCTAGATTGAATTTAGAATATGTCCTGTATGGCACAAGGCTTATTCAATTATTCTAAAACAATGATACTTGTACTGTACAAGTGGTCGATGCATTTAACAGTTATGACCTCAACATTATCAGAAATGAAACTAACAACATCAGCCGATAGAAATATTTAATTTCCCTTGTAAATCATGCAAGTTCGTTGAGTTTGTTATAGGTTGGATACCAATTTTTTACTTTCATTATTTACACAACTAACCGATTCATAAAACTTCAATTACACATGCTCTAATCCGCAAATCAGATACGATAATCGAACTATCGAAGTAACAAAGAACTAAAGAGACAATCAAGTTCAGATCGATTATCATGCATCACAAAACACATAAAATACTCAAACACAAACATTGAACGAAAGTATAATCACATTCTAATGACGAATCAACTAGAAACGATTACGAGTACCAAAACGCATAATCGATCGATCTATAGAACGCCGATCCTAAACCGACAAACCGATCCGATTCATGTGCGTGAGTAACTGAATATCGTCATATACACACACCGCATTTCATCAAGCAGTTGTACTACTCAAACTAAAATTCAAAACGAATCAAACAAAAACTGAACTGTATGCAAAATCGAATCGGATAATCAATCAATTGTTCAACACAGCAATGGCTGAACTTTCCGGCGAACGATCCGGTGAAATATCGGCAAAATTTTAGAATCTCCGGCGGTTGATTCACCAGAAACGATCGTTTACACTTTTGATTCTCGATGTTTCGATCCTTCAATACCTCTGTATACACTTGCGCATATATATGTATATATGAACAGAAAGAGAGAGTGATGTTGGTAATATTGTTTGCTTTCTGTTTGCTCTTTATCGCCGAATGGTTTTTAATATTATTATTATTTTCCGCTCGAAGTCATGATTACAAGTGTTGGTATGGTATTTATTTGTGGTTTTTTAGTTTATTTTAAATAGAAAACCATTCATTTTCGTTGAAAAAAAAATACTTGTGGTGAAAAGAGAAGAGAACAGTACAGAAAAATCTAGTTGAAAGATATGGACTAAATTACTGGATTGTGTATGTGATTTTTGTTTTTTACAAGATTTTTTAAACCACTTAAATATGAAAAGATAAGATGTAAAACAAATTACAGATATATTATTCACACCAATTGATATGTCTATAAACAATATGAACTATACGGGGAATAACAGTGCTATATGAACATATTATAATGTTATAGACTGATATGATTATTAAAGTTGACAGATGTGACAATTTACATAACTGACAAGCTTATTGGATTCGTATATATGTCGTATGATATTGAGTGGTATAAGTATGACTTGAAAATCTTTTTTAAGAAGTCAAATGTTAATTTAGTTTTCATTTTATATTATTTTTTTCTTGAAATGACGGCACCTATAAAGTTAAACACCAATTATAGAAACTTAAAGAAATTTTTACGAAATTGTGGCCCTCGTTGTATTTTTCATACTTGGTAAGCGCGCATGATCGCATTATTCTTTTAAAATTATCAATAATATCAACATCGAAAAGTATAATATCGTACGTCTTTTACCAATGATTATTATCTTTTAATATTGATTATAATCATTTACTTTGCATAATACTCATAATTAAGATATATTGCTTGATGTTAGAATCAAGAAGTTTTTTTTTTAAGCTTATTTTATTATAAAAAACATAGGTTATTATAGTCTTTGTTGTCATCAATATATTTTCTGTTAGAATCAAGTTCGAACAGCAAGTGGTCATTTGGTGTAAAAATCTATAGCAATGTATCTCTTTACTAATTTAGTGTTTTATGCTCACAGAAACATAAAGAAGTTGACTTCTATTTTGTTCACTAAAAATAAATAAGAAATCTCCTAGTGCAATTCATTCTCCTTATGATCGGATAGCAAATGTTTTTACAAAACATTGTGGATTTATCCATTTCAACTTTTATAATCCAATGTTCATATAGTCGATGTTTTCTTAGTAATTCCAAAATTAATCTTCATGTATAAAATATATATTTTTATTTTTAATATATTTGCAACATTATATGAAAAACAACATAAGTTATTAAGAATAATATGATTCTTCATAAAGCTCGCGACTAGTGTCTCGTTCGAAAATTTAAAACAAAGTGTTTGAAATCGGCTGTTTGTAAATGAGTCGAGTGCTAAGCAAGGTAAGCTCGACTAATTAGCTTGCTCATTTAGATTAAAGGCTAATTTTTTTAATTCATAACCTATAATAAAAGACTAACAACATTTTCACTTGACTCCTTTCTAGCCCATCCACCTAGGGTGTTCATCGGATCGGATAACGATTATTCGAATCGGATTATTCGGATTTGAAAATTCATGACCCTATCCGAAATCCGATCCGATCCGAATAAAGATATCTCTAATCCGATCCGAATCTATCCGAATTCAATTCGGATCGGATTCGGATATATCCAAATAATCCGAATAAACTAAATAACAAAATTTTCTATTTTTTGTTCCTAAATTTTTTTTGGCTAAATTTTTATTCTTACATATTATAAGTTTAATGATGCAAGAGCATCTACAAATTTATATTTAGATATTTATTCAAATTAATTATCTTTTTAGTTATTTAGTTATCTTTCTATATTTATCATTATCTTTATTTTGTTATTTTTTAGTATAAATAAGGGTTAGGTTAACATTTGTTATTAGTTTTTTGATTAAGTTTTGAATATAAGAACATTGTTCTTGGAACCTTTTGTTCGTTTATCGTCTTTGATTAACTATTTGTTCTCGCCATTTGATCGCTTCCGTAACTGCATCATTTGGTATCAGAGCTTTGGTTTGTCAAATGGCTCTACTGAAGGTGAGTGTTTTCTGTTCGAAGAGTCGCCGATCGAGGCATCGAAAAGAACATTGGTGGTTCACGTGCTCGTGGAGATGGAGTCAACCGTGATCGTAGATTCGCCGGACGAGGCAATGAGATCGGTAACTGTGACCCACGGGATTTTGAGATCAAACGACTCAAGCGACGAGTCCGAGATCTCGAGTTGCAACAAGAGATTAAATGGCTCCGACAAAGGGTCGTGCAACAGGATAGGATCCAGACGGAAACCGAGTCGAGCACCATCGTCGGGGACAAAGGTGGCGACGGAGAGCAGCATCCGTTTAGTCGTCATCCACCCCAGTTCTACGAACCAATCTATCCAGAATTTTTATCAAAAGACATACCGAGATTTGATGAAGATGAAATTAAGATAGATGAAGAAGAATATTTGTTGGTAACGATGGCTCTTAGTGGGTCTTATAATCAAGATCACCGACATGAAAGACGTGAAGAACATGAGTCTTCTATAATTTCTTCAGGTTTGTTTGATTCGTTATATAAAATAATCATGAGACCGAATATACGAAAACCACTGCTACTATTTCCAGTGATTCTTTTAAGATGAGTACGATGGTTGATGTTGTTTCGCAACAATTGAGGGTTTGCCAAGGTTGGAGCGACTGTATATGGGAAACATGGTTTTGTCTTGGAAACTCAAACAACCATTCCTAATTTTGAGAATGATTTTCATAAAGGATGGAACTTCGGGGTTTTCAGTGTCATTTAAAATTCGAAATGAGGTTGTTATTGATGTGGATTTGCATGCTCAAAATATGAATATTTATGTGGATAAGCACACAAATAATTATTCAACCGGCGGGATTAATATGAGTGTTCCACATATGCAAGAGAATATTCATCAAATAAATACGAATAAGGTTCAACTACAAAGCAAGTTTTTAGGCTCTTCAAATACAACAGGGTATTGTGTGTCGTAAGCAAAGTGGATCATTACTTGAACAGCCAATGACATTAGTGAAAAGAGAGGTCGTGTCCATTCGACCCCGGTGGCTTTGGTCCGAAGACAAAACTCGAGGACGAGTTTTTCTTAAAGACGGGGAGTATGATGCAAGAGCATCTACAAATTTATATTTAGATATTTATTCAAATTAATTATCTTTTTAGTTTATTTAGTTATCTTTTTTATATTTATCATTATCTTTAGTTTGTTATTATTTAGTATAAATAAAGGGTTAGGTTAACATTTGTTATTAGTTTTTTGATTAAGTTTTGAATATAAGAACATTGTTCTTGGAACCTTTTGGTTCGTTTATCATCTTTGATTAACTATTTGTTCTCGAGCCATTTGATCGGTTCCGTAACTGCATCATTTAAAATCATAATAAAAGATATAAAACCTAAAAATTCAAATTTGACTTGAACCCAGATTAAGACATAATAGGTAATTATATATAACCCGAAGATTATAATCTCTAATTTAGAACAACAATCGGATATTGTATAATTGTTTAGGATTAGAGAACTTAAATACGTTAATAATTGTTTAGGATTAGAGGACTAAAATACGTTAATATTCTTGGCTAGAAACATAGTTGAATTCTATTCGGATTAATCGGATATCCGAATAATTCGAACAATCCGAATAAAAAAATTATGATATCCGAAATCCGAATAAGGAATTCGGATTCGGATGAGATTCGAATAAGAAATTCGGATTCAGATGAGATCCGAATAAGGATTCGGATGAGATCCGAACAAGGATTCGGATCTGTTTATTCGGATTTGGATACGGACAGGATTTCGAATATTTTCGGATATCAGATTTTTTGAACACCCTTACATCTAGCTAAACGTCACGTCTGCATTGTCACATGTCATTACATTCTTGAATCTTGGGCTACAATGAATTTGAAAACTATTAACTCATAAGTTACAACGAATATTATATTTATGATCACTTATTATTTTTAAATTAATTAATTGGCATCTTTCCAAAAGTTATAATAAATTGCTAATTTTGTTAATAAATAATGATTAAGTTGTTAATTTTAAAATTAACATTAACAATTTTTTGTTTTATTAAAATAAAAGTTTCTATCATATTTTATTTCAAATAACATTTTCCTTTTGATTAATTTTAAAATTTATGGCATTATTCATATTTTCGGTAATTTCTATTTTTTTAATAACCTCCCATTGATATAACTTTTACTCAACATTTATAATGTTTCATACCATTACACAAAGAAGCATTTACATCTTTGAACAATTAGTTTTTTATTTTAATTGTTTCGTGTGTTAGGTATTTATCATTAAGTGTATATTAGACATAGTGTTTTCAACTAAATATATCAATATGTGTAAAATTAAAAAGTTAAAATTTAAAGAAAAAACAAGCTTGGTTGACGAACAACAAGCTATCTCGATTTTTTTACTAGCCAAGCTCAATTATAACATTTCGACTCATAATTAGCTATATTTATAAATGAGTCGACCGAGCCCGACCTAACTGACTTAACTTGACTCGTTTACGGTCCTACAGAAATATGATGGTTTGTGTTAACCGAAGTATGGAAGGATGACCCGCCTTCATGCGCTGAGTTTTGATGAGTGGGGTAGGATACAATATCGTGCTTGCTTGTGCACCACACTGCGTGCTTGTTATTACGTATTTACTATTTTTTTTATTATTAAATTATCGCTATCAATCTCCCCTAATTTCTATCCAATACTATAGTTTCTTATATTAATTGGCCAGAATTTAAAAAGTAAAAATAAAAATCCTTGTCCATGTATTATTCTTCTGTTGCCCATAATAAAAAAATATTGTTAGATTTCAATTTGGTCACTTCCACCACCCATTTGTTAAGATTCCAATTCCTTTTTACTCTACCATTCATATTCTGATCAATTACGCAAAGATATCACCAGAAAAAATCAGATAATATCATTTAAAACTCTTATTGAAATAAAAAAAAGGGCAATGGGTAAACTGAAAACTGATTTTTGTTTTAAAAACTATATTGATTTTTTTATTGCTGCTTTCTAATAGATACTCATTTGCTCATGAAATATATGAATTAAATTTTGAAGTTTGTAACAATTAATTTGTAGAATAATATCACATATTATTAGTTGGTTATAGAAAAACTAGAATAACCAAAAACGAAGAAGCAAATTTCAAATCCAAGAACTCTCCTTAAAGTAAAATTTTCAAGGATACATTAGCCGAAGCAGCAACAATTGTTAGAGATGATTAACTTTATCTTAAGAATCATACTATATATTATGTGTAATTTCATGAAACTGAGTAAAGGTTACTGTGTTCTATTTTTTTTTTTCATTGACCTTTATGTGGATTAAAACTAAACTAACGGGTGCCTCTTATCAATCCTTTA
Source organism: Flaveria robusta (assembly GCA_025506415.1). NCBI lineage: Eukaryota > Viridiplantae > Streptophyta > Magnoliopsida > Asterales > Asteraceae > Flaveria > Flaveria robusta. The sequence goes on from CM046462.1 coordinate 1,705,819, forward strand.
TTGAACCGTTAACATTGCACTTATCATTTGATGTGAAATTAACAAACTCGATCAAATGTTTAATTTAATGAGCTACAACTAGAGTTACAATTTGGAAAAAAATCAGGACAGATCAAAACCCGCTTATGTGAATTTAAGAATTTCATTTGACATTTAATCCTGTATGCACAAAAGAGTTTGAACTTTTTAAACCATTCAGATTAAACTGAACTTAAGCATATACAGAACTAATATCGCTAATGAGTCCTAGATCAACTGGTTTAGGAAGAGTCATCCTATGACTTTCCAAAATAGAGGTCATTGGTTGGAGTCTCACTAGGTGCAACATGCTCCTAGTGGACCAAGGGTTTTACCACAGTGGGCCTTTGGGTGGTAGGTTTCCCTTGGAATGATGGGCGAGCAGGGTCACCAGCGCTGTCTGTGTTCGCGGGCGTGGGTGGCCTTTCGCCAATAGGTTTTACCTGGGTGACCGGGCTTAAAAATTATTCGTTGGCCGTTCAAAAAAAATATATCATATATCAAAACCCATATAGTTTCATAAGTCTACCTTTACTATAAATAAATAAAAGAGTTGTTTCAATAATTTCTAACATACTCATCAGTTATGCTATCCAATATAACTATTGGCTAGAAGTACTATTTCTGAATATGTGTGGTTATTATTATTTTTTTTTCAAACAAGGAAGATGGAGATTTCTAAGCTATATGATTACAAACCACGAAAAATGCAAATAAAAAAGGAAGCAAAACTATACATCCAACTACATGACGTGCGACTAGTTAAAATAGGTTCACATCAAAAACCCTTTCATGAACATAAACTAACCGGGTATAACTTTTAGCAACGGGTCACGTATGAACGAGCCAACCTATTTCGAGAATTCAAGTACTAAAGCATATCAAATTTAGACCTTTTCTTATTAAAATTTAATTTACGTGACAACTTGTCTCCGTTATCTCTAGAACTTGCAATGTTAAACTAAACTCAACGTTAAACTAAAAAAATCTTAGCATGTAAGTTAAAAGAGTTTTTATTTTGATCTCACTAAAGATAGTCACGTACGTATAGATAGACCAACGTTACAGTTCAGCCATCCGTCGATTCGGGTCTATTTGAAAATAGCTAGAACATAGCATTTTCTGGAGACATAAGAATTTTTCGGCGGAAGCCGCTTATACCATATTTTGCTAAATGGATATCTGTGTTATGATACAAACGTCAATTTGAAATTACTTATATAAATGTAAATGTATGATTACATTTATATAAAATAAAGAATTTAACAAATATAAGAAAATTAAAAAAAAATAGATCTAGAATTTTGGGCAGGCCATGTCCTTGAAATTTTACAGACAATTACTAGTTTGCCTTCAAGTAGAAATGTGGAATTTAGCATGGAATAATTAAAGAGTATATGTGATAAGTTTTTAAAATGTTCACTACAAAGATGTCAACCATTAGAATCATAGACGATTGTATGCCTCAACGGATCAGGCCACTCGACAAGGCATTGAGAGAGAATCTCAAATGTGGTCGATTGGACAAGAAGGTCAACGAGACGTTTTGTCAACTTAACTTTCCTGTAAGCAAGGTACACAAAAGATAATGTTTTAACTAGGTCTCCTTAGACGATATAAAAAGGGAAATGATACGAAAAAGTATAGTTTTAACTTTTTAAGATTTGACTTGTAGACACCTACAAAGAGACATTTGAACATTGAAATAATTAAGATAAAATATCTTGTACACTTATATTTTTATAGGTTATAATTTTTCATATAAAGATGAATTGAAGAAACACACATATTTAACAATATAAAAACGGGGGAAGCAAAAATTTGTATATTGAACCAACGGCAGGGCAAGAGCGGGAGGTCACCGACAGCCATAGAACTTTCTATGTTAAAGGGTGGGTTTTAAGAAAACCTCAGTTAGATTCTCTATATTATCATCAACTGAAAAAGGAAACTTTAAAAAAACTAATTTCAATGAAGAAACTGTAAAAAATTTGGATACAAATATGAGTTTTTATACTAAAGTTAAAACAATTCCGTCACACACGATACCTAGTTGGAAAATGTAAGTAAGTTTCTTGCTACATGTAAGAATTAGAATCGAGAGATCTCATTCCAACTTTGTTTAGAATTTTAGATTACTAAATGCTGTTGTACGTCTGTGCTGTCAATTATGCTATATGAAAGAAAATGAATATATTTGTGACTCAATAACATTATATTAAAAAGAGAAGTATTTTATTAAAAACTACAAATATATAAAAAACTACTAACAACCGTATAAGTAATGTAAATAATACTTCAATAAAAATAATAAAATTAAAAGAGAATTATTGGTGTCTATCTTTCCTTTTTTTTTTTTTTTTTATTTACCACTTCTCTTCTTAATTCATTTTAAAAAATATAAAATATGCATATATGCAATATGATAGGGTGCATATATACATACTAGTTTTAGTAGACCCTTGTATTACACGTTGAATAAATAAAATATTAAATATAATAAAATTTATTAAGTATAAAA